>CM060950.1:17270855-17613355 GCA_030765055.1 Mantis religiosa | reverse complement strand
AATGACCACATTCTTTCGTTGTGGAGAATACTGCGATGTGTACCATAAGTTAAAGGGGTAAGTAAGATAATGCAAAAAATATATTTTTGACTGATATTACTATATGAGGTATCAGAACTAAAACAATACAAATTGTGTAATTGCAGAATGTATGAAGGTGAGGATGTGCCACCCTATCAGGATGTGGATCGTTCGAAGCCTGTGCCTGAAAGAACCGTGCAGCCCATGGACGAGAAAGAATGTGTAGAAGAAGAAGAAGAAGAAGAAGGCAGGTTAGTACAAATAAACAAGACAGACATAGTGGCAAAAGAGCAAGCTATGTTTTATTTTTCATTTTTAATCGTCTGTACATTTGTCTCCAGGTCCGATAAGAAGCCTGATAAGAAGAGGAGCAAACCGAAGATCGTCAGCAAGAAGAAGGTGAACGACGCTGCTCTGGATAATATTATAGTACTTATCTTCGATGCCATTCCAGAAAAGCCCTTGAAAGATGAATCCAAATAGCGTGTATATGCTTGACAACATCTCCATCAGTGTGAACTGTCATGTGAATGTAGGGCTCCACTACGAACTCCCCACCCTATACATCATAGCAGCTGACGAGACATTCGTATACATAACAAAAGAAGACTGGGTGATAATACTTGAAAATATGTCAGTGATTGAAACATATCTTAGACACGGTAAGCTCCCAAGTGTTTCATACAGTGAAAATATAATATATGGTTATAATATAATATTGCATATGAATAAAGTCAGTGAAATAGTTTTGAGAAACACTTGTCTAAACGAAAATATTATAAATCTAGACATAGCTGCAATAGTTGGACTCAAGAGACTAATTCCATACATTGAAAGACATTTATTTCAATTGCATGAAGCTCATAAATCAGGCTGTTCATATGACATTTCAGGTAGGAGTATCAGGAAAAAGGTTAAGGAGATGTATGCTAAAATCAATAAAAAAATCATATAATTGGTAATGTATTTTTTATTGACAGTCAAAGAAAGAAAATAAAACATTTTTCCTATATGATAGATTGAACAACATGAGTTAGAGGTTTGTAAGTGAACAATTTGTCATGAATAATTAAACAAAAAAATGATGTTTGTGGAGGAAAGTTTGCTGATGCTTGAACTTCTAGTCTGATGTTAACTGCTCCAGTAACTGTCTCCTCAGCTTGGTGAGAGCAGTCAATAACAAATAGCGGTGCATATTTCAGAAAGTCACTTCTCTTCAAAAGGGGATAATTCTCCTTACCGTAGTAAGAGTATTGAAATTTAGAATACTGATCATATAGAGAAGCAAACTTTGAATTTGTGAAATCCAAATTCATGTCATGATAGGGATAACATTCACTGTTGAGATAAAGTTTCAGGTTTGTGATATTACAATGATCAAAGAGAGAGCTATCTTTAGCGAGGTAATTTAATCTGTCGATTTGTGCACCAATTATGACAAATCGAGGTTTCTCAAGCTTTGTTGTTGTTGCAACGTTCCAAGTGAAAGCTTTAGTCTGTGGTACTGCAGGTTGAGTATGAAGGTCCATCGTTCGAAAGGCCACGTGTAGAGGCTGATCCGACTTGACGAGTTTAAGTTTCTCCACTCTCTCGGCATCGGAAAGTCGCAGCACTGGCATCCTCCATTCGATCCTGGTTAGTTTAATAACAGTCGGTTCATTGCCCACTATACAATTATTAGAATTTTTCGATCTAATGAGAACAAGTTCAAACTTGCTATTAAGTATGACTTCCCTGTGATCATCGGCAAAACCCAAGAGCATCGAAAGAGGGACGATAGCGTTGAAGATACCATTCGATGCGTTCACGATGTCAACATCGTCTCCAGGATGGGTCCATCCTGCGTTCTGCAAACGATTGGAATCCAGAATGTTGAGAGCTGCATAGTTGCGCATGGTTGAAGAAATGCCAGGATTTCTAGTTCTATCAATAGTAGTACCATTCATATCCAATCGAATTTCATCAAACAGAAACGCCATGGCATTGTTGCTCAGCTTTGAAGAAGAGGGTCCTCCTTCAGGCTTAGCAAGAGTTCCCTCTATGTACAAATAACTTCTGCTAGGAAGCGTGTACAAATCTTCAGCTTGGCAAGGTATTCTAATTTCATCATTCGCTTCAAGGGCTGATGTGTTGTAAGGTAAGAATATGTGTTCCTCCTCTTTACTAATCTTATCGTCAAATGCTGGAACTCCCGTCACATCTAAAACATCCATTACAGAACCTTGAAGCCTAACCTCTCGAGGAACTTCCGATTAGATGATGTTAGCAGTTTGCGTGCTGAAGAGCGAGTAGGCTTCATCCTCGAGATAAGCTTTTTATTATAGCAAGATCTCTTAAAATTTAGTCCCATTCCGTCTTATGTGTAGTCTCACGGTAATAGTCTCGTTTCTAAAGTCGAGGGTATCACCGTTCTGATCTACCACTCGAATGTTGAGATGATCAATGAGATTTGTATCAATGATTGGTAGATATATAGGATTGGATGGTTCCTGCGAGATGTGGTAGCCTGGGGGGACAGATGGGAAGAATTCGTAAAGAGAGTGACCGCTTTTGCCGTCGATGAAGGAACCGCTTGCAAGGCTACACTCGATGCGTATTATGCTAACCTTAAAGATGTTCACCAGTTCATCAGACTCTGTCAGAATATGAGGCTCCACCATTCGTCCCCCGGTGAAACCGAGAATAGAACCGATCGACTTCTCTTGAGTAAAATCGATAGCGTAAGGGCATCGAATCTCTGCTTTCATAGTGTTATTGTTGGGGCGTAGAATGAAGTCATCGCCGACCTCCAGCCTTTCCTTGAGTAAACTGTTTATATCATCCAGTTCGTACGTGCCAGGCGGAATCACTATGGTCTCCAGCCTTCCATCGCGAACGAAATGAAAACGGTTATTACTCTGATCAATATTTGGTATCGAGTAAAATGTCTCAAAATTCAAAAGAGCAATCTCATAAACACCATCAGGATCTAGATGGAGTGGCGGATTTAGAAAAGTAGAGAGGCTGGAATCAGAACCGCTCACAGTGATAGTATAACTCATTTTGACCATGCAAACACTGTAGCTAAAGCGTTTTATGAGAGAAACTGCAAGCACAAGTGACCACAAATTACAGAATCGAAATCTTGATACCTTTGTCTGTTATACATGATTCTGACTCCTGCGAGATATGACTCAATCTCCGCCGGAGGCTTCAGGTTGCCGAAACTATCAAAATAAAATGCTAAATTTCCATCCTTGCGTATGGCAACCCAGTGAGTTCCGGGATTATACGAAGTGTCCAAGTTAATGACAATCCTCTCTGTATGTCTAGGTATAGCAGGTAGTTTATCTAGCATGTACACGCCTCTAAAGTTGGGAATACGTAGACGTTTAGCATAGGCTTCAATCTCTGCTCCGCTTAACGCTTTTTCCGGGATATGTACAGGCCTCGCCCCGAGTTTTTTGGACGCAAATAGAGTCCTTTACCCATCCTCTTCTTCTTCTTCAGTTGCCTGCGTCCGTGCTTAAGACCTCTACCTTTTACTGAAGCCTCCATCTGCTGATGGTGACGAATCATCTCGTTCAGCTGCTTATCTGCAGCGCGTTTCTTATTCACAGATGTAGCGATCTGAGCAGCACCCCCGGCCAGGCTACCCGCTGCACCCAAGGCAGCCAGCAGTGGGATTAAGGGTAAAAACCCTCCCCTAGCGGCTGGCGGCAGTGTCCTCTTTTGACGCTTACGCAAACCTGCACCTAAGGCTAGCTTTCCCTTCATGATGGCGGTTACAAATCGAGCAGCAAGCTTTTCGCCCAAAGAAGCGTCAGCGGAATGTGCGCGCTTCCAAGCTTTCTCTATAAGAACCTTATCAGCCGAATGTCTCGAACCGGTGTCCCGATGTGTAGCGTAGGCCAAGTCGTGCTCGCGGCAGGCGGTGTCCAGTCCGTTAAGGGGTTCGACGCCTTGTTGTAAACGCTTTTGTAGTTTTGTTCCAGGACCGCAGAATCTGTACCCTGGCAAATGAGCCTCAAAAGGAAGAGAGTTAATTAATGAATTAATTATTCCAGAACCTTTTTTGCTAGACTTCCGAACTCGTCCAGAGTTCATCGTATACTATGAAATAAAAATCAATAGATATGGCTTATAACCTTAGTTGCAAGATGGAAGTAGTGAAGCAAAAGTGTTCGCTGCCTATACAAGTCCTGGATTTTGACGATGACATCCGCGTCGGAAGACATGGATCTCTCTTCCCGAGCAACGTCAGAGCTCTCATACTGGGAAGCTCCAATGCCGGGAAGACGAACGTACTACTCAATCTGTTAATCCACGAGAATGGTCTAAGGTTTGAAAATCTCTACATTTACTCGAAATCGTTACATCAATCGAAATATCAATATCTGCTCAAAGTACTGAAAACCATACCCGATATAGGAGTATATACTTTTGAGGACGGCGAAAAAGTGCTCCCGACCTCTGACGCTAAGGAAAATTCGATATTTGTATTCGATGATGTCATCAATGAGAAACAGGGCAAGATAGCATCGTATTACAGCATGGGTAGACATCGTAACGTCGATGCAGTATACCTGGCACAGTCATATGCAAAAGTACCCAAACACTTAATTAGGGATAATGCAAATATGATAGTACTCTTCAGACAGGACAATCTCAACTTAAAGCATATATATGATGATTACGTAAATACTGATATGAATTATACAGAATTTAAAGAGCTGTGTAAGCAAGTGTGGGAGAGTAATCAGGGATCGAACACGAGACCTTTCGTTGTTATAGTACCTGAATTTCCTTTGAATGAAGGACGATACCGACACGGTTTTGACGTCTTTATCAGAGTGAATAAATAAGCATCATCATTCATTCCAGCTATGAGTATCGATAGATTCGGATCTAGGAGAATCATACCCTCTAGGGGTGTGCTTAACCGCTATATCATAAGTCGAGATGGCTCGGGAAACTATCAGTTCAGTAAGAAACGATTGTGCAACATCCAGGATCCTGAAGAAGCCGCTGATGCAACGACTAAACACTATGTGGATACGCTTACGGCTGTCATTGAAACTCGGATGCAAACTTTCGCCGAAAAGACTTCATATCAGCGCATGGGTGACTTTGAAGCTATGCTTAGGAACCATGTGCAAACCTCACTCGATGCACAATATGAAAACCTAATGCAATTTCTAAGTAAATATGCATTCAAACGTGATGCCGAAAACAATGTTATTCTGGACACGATAAGAATGAAGGTACTACTGCCTCCAATTGACGACGACGATGTTCCAAATAAAAAATACATGCTAGATTATATACATGCAAGAACGCCCATTCAGGATTCGAGCGGTAATGTTTCTTTTCAAAAGAAACGAATCAGGGAGGTAGCCGATCCTGTGGACGATAGCGACGCAGCAACCAAAAAATTTGTTAAACAATTTGTTGTAAAGAAACAAAATGAATCACAGCATGCATTAAACAGAGCTCTATCTTCCATGGTTAATGATATTGCTTCGGCAGTAGACAAAAATATCGAGCCTCTAGTAAATCGTCAGTCCTCCCTGGATAAATACATAACCTCAACAATGGATAGTGTCAGTGTGCTTAAATCGCAAGTGAATGTTATAAATGCTATTTTAGACCAAATGAGGGGACAGCTCATTATTAAACTGCAAACGAAACCATACAGAGGAAGTTCGCAAAGATACACCTTAACATCAGGACTTGAATACTACAAGTCTTCTGTAAATGGAGAGGTGATCGACTGCAGTATGATATCTCCACCCCATCCCTATACGAGATCAGATACGATTTTTTCAATAAACGATGAAATTATTGAAAGTTATCCAGCACCCATTCAGATAGGTGATAAATTAACCTTCACCGCTCCACCCAATCGTACAAAAGATGGGCATATTCTAAGTATTGAGCTGAAAATTTCCTATAAATTGACATCACATATTTAAATATTCATTCAATATAAAGATGGATGCTGAAGGTATCAGACTCAAACAATCCATCGCCCGACACAGTAAGGCAATAAGGGAAAAGTTACGTTCCCTAAAGGGTCTCAAGTTCGAAACTCAACGTATAATGTCCGAGGTGCTACAGCCTGTAACCGATCCTCTAAATAATATAATCAAGAATCAGGAGAAGCAAAATCCTAAAGAAGAAGAAGAAGAAGAAGAAGAAGAAGAAAATGATGATTATGACGATGACGATCTCTCAAAGTATTTGCAGAAGGTTCGTACAGCTAGCGCTAGCGATATGGATGCCACCTATGGTGTACGCTATGAAGATGCTGATTATAAGTTAGGTAATAAAAGAATCATATTTGTAGACGACACTATTCAAATAGGAGAAGAGACCTATAAGGCTAGCCCCGGGCTGTACGAGTTGTTATTCAAGCGAGTACCTCGAAGTTCAGCGTATACTGAAGATGATCTGGATACATATTCAGAGATTTTGAAAAAAACTCTAGTTCACAGACAGGGATACAACAGAAGCGGTCGACTGAGGTCGAGCAAGGGATATAAATATAAAAATATAATACGAGGTCTAATTGCTAGTAGGACTGGATCGGGTCTCAAATGGAAGGAACACGTGCCCGATAGGGGTCTGGATTATGTGTACTGGTCTGACCCTAACATTCTGGTCAATAGACTCAAATTACTTATCGCATCGCAGCAGGCTGGAAATTTAAATCATTCATCTGAAATTCAAGAGATCGTCACGGAATTGAAAACCACAAAAGTAATAGCATGATCAGACGAAACATCGCTGGCGAGTTACATTCCCCTGCCAGACGGAGGTTCCTTCGCAGAAAAATAATTAGTAAAGGTGTTAATGACTTATTGCAAATAGATCTTATAGAAATGATTCCATATGCAAAAGAAAATAGGAACTATAAGTACATTCTTATTGCCATTAATTTTTATTCAAAAATGGCTTATGCAAGACCTCTGAAGGACAAGAGTGGGATTAATGTTACAAAAGCAATGAGTAATATATTAGCTCAATTGGATTCGGCACCAAAGAATATCCAATCGGATAATGGCAAAGAATTTTACAATAGACACTTCAGGCAATTAATGGCTAAACATAGAATTAATCATTATAGTACATTCAGCGTCATAAAGGCTGCTGCTGTCGAGCGTTTAATACGAACACTTAAAGGTATGATGCATAGAGAATTTTTGGCTAGAGGTTCTCATAAATGGCTTGATCTCCTACCGGAAATCATAAATACCTACAACAATACTTACCACTCGACGATCAGAATGCGACCTGTCGACGTCAGCAACAATGATCTGCTCCTCACCGTGTATCGTCGTGACAATTTCGGTAAAGAGAAGCGGAATGCCAAGAAATTCAACATCGGAGATTATGTCAGAATATCTAGACATAAGGGCTTACTGGAGAAAGGGTACACACCGAATTGGAGCACTGAAATATTTCGTATTATTAGGATAAGGAATACAATTCCGGTTACTTATGTTCTTCAGGACAGTGATGGAGTGGAAATACAGGGAGGAGTTTATGGTCATGAATTATTAAAAACTCAGTACCCTGATACCTATCTGATTGAAAAAGTCGTGCGCCGACGTGGGAATAAGTTACTTGTTAAGTGGTTAGGTTTTCCTAAAGCTGAGTGGATAGAACACGATGCTGTAGTGTAGCTGCAATAAAAAAAAGCTGTGAAAAAAATGAAGGATTTCGGGATGTGTTTGTATATTTGATCTTTGGGATGAAATAAAAAGAAACGTTATTCAAATAAACCTCAGTTTTATTATTTTTGTTACCCCCCCCCACATTCCCAACCATCATGTTATTTTTATCCATATTCCCATCCACCATCGATCACATCGTGAAATATTAATTACAATCACCATGTATTGATATACATCCCTCAGCCACATAAAAACATTAATCTAATGTATACAAACGAAAGTACTTATAAATGTTTTTTTGAGTATCAAATTCAGACATGTAAGAGCCCCATATTAGGCAGAGACTTTTAACTATGGGGAACACAGCTTCTCAGTGTTCAAAACTGTTTCACTTTTAGCATGGCATCAAATCTTTGCATCAATGGCATCAAATTTTATCCATATTCCCATCCAACATCAATCACATCGTGAAATATTAATTACAATCATCATGTATTGCTATACATCCCACAGCCACATAAAAACATTAATCTAAAGTTTTATACTGTTACAAGATATAATGTATATAAACGAAAGTACTTATAAATGTTTTTTTGAGTATAAAATTCTGACATGTAAGAGCCCTTATTAGGCAGAGACTTTTAACTATGGGGAACACGGCTTCTCAGTGTTCAAAACTGTTTTCACTTTTAGCATGGCATCAAATCTTGAAAATATAACTATGACATGCAGCATCCATGCGTTAAATGTGAAAAGAACAGAGAAAATATTTCTTTCTTTATTTTAAATCCACCCTCCCCTCTAGCATCTTTTGTTTGATGCATAAAAAAGCTACACTTATTTAAGTTTTTTTACAAAAAATTCAATTTTTCACTGAATGTGCACAATTTTTTTTTACAAATTCACACAGGCTCACACATACAGGTACATTACAATATCTCAGTCATGAGCAGATGAAAAAGGATTTTAATAAAGTTAAATGAAATTGTTTAAGCATGTAACACACATTTATTCCCCTGACTATGTCGGCATCTTTCACTTAAGAGTAAATATTTCCCTCTCTCCCCTCAACATGACAATGTATATTTAAGCTGCACAAAAATTTCAATGGTTATAAACATTTTTTCAAAAATAATCTCCCTTTTAATTTCAATGGTTATAAACATTTTTTCAAAAATAATCCCCCCTTTTTTTACATTAAATATCTTGTTTCTTTTATTTCTTTTTTAACTTAATACTCTCAGTCATGCTCAGAGGAAAAGGTATTTGTGTCAATTGAATAATGATTCCAAGCTAAAGTGGAATGAGATTGTTTGAGCATATAACGCTTCGTGTCTAAGCCTCTCAGAGCCACTTTATTCATTTCTACCGTGTGAACGTCATGTTTATAACTCCTGAAAGACACTTGTTTAGAGAAATGTGTTGCATTCATGTCGTGCAGGCATGACAAATAATCTTCAAATGTGATTGAGCGCATTCCCATTTTTGAAATTCCTTTTGATTTTTTAACAAGCTGACCGTCATAACGAAAAGCATACAATTTAGACCGTAATCCTGCATATTCAGTCATTACTCTACCGGAGAGTTCATCCTTAAAAAGTCCGGGCACTTTTTTGTTTACCAAAGGTATTGCATATATGTTATCCGACGGGTAATTTGATGTATCAAAATACTGTATGTGAGTTTTGATAAATTCATAGATATCAGTACTTGTTTCAAAAAGAAATGCATCTGTGTCCATATAATTCAAAGTTAAATCATTTAAGTTCTTTTTCAGAACGTTATAATAAAAGTCATACATGATAAATTTGGATAAGTCAAGAATCGCCTGACCGATGTATATAGGCTTACACATATGAATTTCCTCTCTTAATAACTCGATTCCGACAAGATTTTCATCAAAAATTATATAGCGTTGAAATGTTTGGCGCGATATGAGCTTTCTCGCCTGTTTCCAGCTCGTAACGAGCTTGAAGTCCTTATAAGAACGGACATTCTCCATAAATTTTCCATAAACACAATTGCTCATTTTTTTCCATAGATTCTGACCAAATTTAGACTTTTCCTCGGCTCGTTTTTTAGCATTTAGATCAATATACTTTTTCAACCAATGTGATTGCTTATAAGCTACCGCTCTATGTATGCATTTCAATTTCAAACCCAACTGTATGCACTGTTGCAGATTGCGGTAATGTATAATGTATTTCTCTTTATCCGACAGTGTAGCTAGCAACTTTTTATGTTTATCATTGGGAGGAATCTCACTCCTCGGACATAGTGGTAGATCGTTATGTGCATCGTGAATTTCTTTAGGATATTCCAGATCGACCTCTAATACATATCCTATTTCAGCGTCTTCCGGTATTTTTAAGAAATCGATCTCGTTAATTTCTACCTCAGTTAACCATTTAAGTTCACCATAAGGGATATTTTCATGCCCCATTACAGAACCATAAAGCGAATTACAATCTGTATAAAATAAGTATTTAGACGGTAAAGACTCATTATAATTAGTCATATACTTGTTATTTGCCTTGGAGTAACGTTTAGACACTGTACATAATCCCCCCCTTATGCCAGATTCGAAAAATTCCATCATCTCTCTATCGGTAATTAGTGATATTTGAATGCCTGTCGTCTTAAGCATCGCATCGAATGCCAATCCTGGTATGGTATAATATTGACAAGGGTCCAGCTCGTATAAATTTAGACATAACGCTCTGAATTGTTGAAAAATGTCTGCGAGCAATAACGTGTCAGTTTTAAGATATAAATCACTATATTCTCCTAAAGTTTGGATATTGAATGTTCTCCATACTGTTTGAGCGTGCAAGTAATCTTCATGACTTATGTCGTCAAAGAATATTTCATCCGGTAATGCATTTTCATCCAATTTCTCTATACAATCTAGATAAGTGTATGGAAAAATACCCTTCCGCGTCAACAACTCTCGATGTATAGGATTTTTGTATTCTTCATTAATAATTTTAAAGTTCTCGGGGTTTAGCATGTCAGCTAAGCTGCTCAATTTATCATCTAAGAATCTATAACTGTCAAGAAATCTGAAATATATGGTTTTCCCACCTGAGGTATATCTCTTACTGAACGAAAGATAGTTCTCAGATGTCTGCGAGATGCATGTTATAGGCTCTTGATCGTAAGCTAGATTTTTTACAAGAAAATGAGCATCATAATTTGATAGACAATGAAAAATAATTGGAATGAAGTTTGGTAGTTTTCTGTTCAAGTTACAAGAATTGTGAGCTGCACCTAAATATTTACCCGAAATGTGACAGTGATCTCTGACTTTTGTCACATTAGTCTCAAAGTCATGTTTACATAGGTAACACTGATTTGCATTTTGAAAATTGGTTTCATCCTCATCGGACATATTCAGTTCTTTTTTATGTGAATATACCTCCATGACATCATCGGCAATTACAGTAAGTTCCTTGAAAAAATCTTGAATCGCATTGGGGCCTCTAAAAATTTTGAATTTTGATAAGGAATCATCATAGTCGCATACTAATTTTAGCGATATTGAAATCGCTTCATGTCTCTGCAGCGTTCTTGTCCAACTACTGTCATCAGATGGCTGACATGAGTGAACCTTTTTAAGTATCGATTCGATATCAGCGTAAATGACGAATGGAACCGCTGTACACTTGGAATATGCATTGAATTCAATTTTATCATTTACACCTATTTCAGGCATAGTTAAAACTTGAGATTTCTCGCATTTAAGTTTATGTTTGGCTAAATTTGTCTCATTTGAAAAATTCCTCAAACAACTTTCACATATACACATCTTACGTTTGCTTTTATTTATCTGTTTAGACAACAGTCGGGATATATCATTTATTAAACAATAGTGTGATTTGCTATCATTGCCTATTCTTAACAGGTTTACATGATGTTTTTTTATTTCTCTGGTATGATAGAGCAAAGTTATTGAATGGTCGTCTAGGCCGTATACTGTAATAGATATATTTTGATTCTGCTTTTCGAATTTTTCAATATCATCAAGAGATACAGGAAATGTTATTCCGCTGAAATCGAATTCTTTAAACATGTTATACTTAGAGTAAGATCTAACTCTATGTTTATTAGTCTTTGCAGGATATTTAGATGCAAGCAGACAATAGCCGAAACATTTGTTATCTTCATTTTTTATATTAGTTACCGCCTTTTTGTTCTTTATGTATTCCGGAAGCTTTGTATAACATCCTGCATTTAAAGGATCATATTGACAGGCATTTAGCACTAACGAGCTTATCTGATATAGAGATTTGGAACTACTTTTTGATTCGAATGTATCGATACTTGAAAGAATAGGTTCTTTAAGTTTACTCTCATACCATTCAGTAGTATCTGTACTCTTTAATATAGCTTCCATTTTGCTATGAAAATTAAATGATTCAATTTTTTCATCATCAGGAGTCTGTATTATATACTGGCATACTAACGTACCACAAAATTTTATTCCCGAAGTGTATCGTGTCAGATTATTCCTAATTTCATTGGTAACTAGAGCCTTACATTCATTCAAAAATAACTCGGGATCTATCATATTCAATGTATTGTTTATCTGACTTGTGTAAATGCGATTTTTAAATGCTGATTCTATAATGTTACATGTCAAATCCTTTTTTCTCTGCTCACTCACCGATTCCATTTTAGATATCTTTGCAGAGGTCCCATCGGTTTCCAAGGATTTTCTCTTCGTTCCAGATATAACAGGAGCCTGCGTAACACTGTCTGAAATAATACAAATCTTATTAGTATATTCCGACCTTACTAGCCGCTATAATCTGAAAAGAAAAGCGTGTTATGCATTAACATGTCTTTTTTTATTTTTAAGCCGGAATATATATGATATGCATGCATTATGACCTTTTTCTAAACACATTTATTATCCTGCCTAACAGGTAAAGAGAAGCGAATTATGCAGTAAAATGTCTTGTTTCTTATGCATGAAATATATAAGGTATGCATGCATTATAACTTTTTAATAATTTTTTATGGTAAGATAAATTTTGTAAAGTTAATATTATACTTCACACATTATATATGCTGTATGTTTTATCAAATACATATAAGAAAAACATTCTAATGTTTTTAACAACAATAACATCAACAACAATAATAACCAATATTAATTATAAATCTCAATGGAAAGTTTTTCTACGATTGTGCTCATGACAGACATCAAAATTTAAACATGTTTATATGTAATGTTGATTATGACTTCTATTTTTTCTAACTGTATGTGTTTTTTTTAAGTACAAAATTATTGTTTTTTATATACTATGTATTAAGATGATTTATATAAGACTGAATGAAAGCAAGATACTTTTATTTTTTAAAAAAAGTAATAATGCGAAAAAAGATAACGTTACTTTTTTAAAAAAACAATAAATAAGTAGATTTATAATTTATGTCTTACCTTGGCGATCTGATGGTACTGCTGCGACGCTGTGTGAAACTCCTCCGTCTGACTTTACTGAGATGTCTGAAATAATAAAATGCATTATTAGAAATTTTTGAACAATGGTTTTTACAGGTGTTGTATATAAAACTGCTTCTTTTCATAACACATACCTTTGCTTGTAAAAAAGTAATCCTGTGCCTCTTGTATCCCGTGGATAGGGCCTCTTGCCCCATATAGACCAATTGAACACCTCCCTCATTTATTGTCTTCTTCTGAACATCAGTCATATTCTTAAAGCGTTCCGGTAGAAATATTTGGAATTCGTCTAGCTCTAAGACGATTCTGTCTCCATATTTGGTCGCTACTGTTTTCAGTGACTTGATTTGAAATGGCGTATTTTGATCCACTTCCCTCAGCTTTCTTGTTGGAAGAATCTTACATCCTCCCGCCAATTCATTTAATTCTTGCATGAGTTGATCTGTAACATAACGATTTAAAACAAACTCTTTTAGTCTAGAATATATTTATGTACAGTACAATTTACAGATATTAAGAACATATTTTTGAAGACTTCGAATACTGATATATGCGGTTAAACATGACTCCCGTTCAATGATTGACAAAAAAAAATAACTGAAAGTGTTCCATTTATATAGATCAAACTAAGTTGGTAATTTCGATCATAATTGAAACGTTTAAACTTACAAAAACGAGATAAAGAATTTCAATTATTAACACTTTTTTTTCACGAAACACATGCATGAATAAGCTAATATAGAAGGGAAACAGAACGTATATGTTTTTTTTAAAAAAGCACGCTATTTTAATATTTAAAAAAGATGATATCCATACAAAATGATTATACTTCTCAAACACATAACATATTCAAGTACTTACCAGCCATTGCTTGTTCCTTCCGTGTATATCTGCGGTCACAGTTGAATTAGATGTTTCATTTCAGTCGAGGCTTCTTTTATATATTTCAGGAAAAGACGCACACGCAGATCAGATTTACAGGATTTAACAAGTTAAAATCCCCCCACTACCTACGGAATTAGCCTTGACACACTTGAAACTACTCCGCCCATAGTTTAAGAGTCTCTACCTAATATTGCTCTTACATTTCAAAATTTGATACTAAAGTCTAAAGTACTAAGACCAGCGTCTTTATACTCAAAAGTCTTTTCCATATGGAGGCGGGAACTTCCACCCCCACCATACAGAAAAAGTTTCTCTATGCGCACGCATATCTGTTTCTATTGGATAATTCTTTTTTGTACTTATACACATTACCTTCTTCAAGGTGCCCGGAGGGGAGGTCAACTCGAAAGAGTGGACACATTCTCAGCCCATTGTTAGGATCGAGAGATCCGCCCTTCCATAAATGTTTCTCCTTACATCCGAAAGTTAATTATATACATGAGATTTTAGAGGATAACCATGCCCCGTCCTCGACAGAAAGTTATAAAACATCGATGTTTATCATCCTGCTAGCCTTTTTCTCACCGTACAACTTAACATGTATACAAGATAGATAAGAGGAGCTTCATTTAACACTCTGGACATGTCCAGAGAGAAATATACTTGACCTCAAAAACGAAAGTATACACACACCTGCTCATCCTTAGTCAAAATATAAAAGTCATGACATACAAGTATCCGAAAGTTAATTATATACATGAGATTTTAGAGGATAACCATGCCCCGTCCTCGACAGAAAGTTATAAAACATCGATATTTATCATCCTGCTAGCCTTTTTCTCACCGTACAACTTAACATGTATACAAGATAGATAAGAGGAGCTTCATTTAACACTCTGGACATGTCACTCGACCTCGAAACGAAAGTATACACACACCTGCTCATCCTTAGTCAAAATATAAAAGTCACGACATACAATAATAACCATTAGCATTAATTTCCTATAACATCGGGGCGTATCCTGCTCACACACGTACACAACGGTTCACTAAGACCCCTTTCCACCGCGCAACACCACTTCCGCCCCTTACTGAAGCATAGGGTGTTTCAAAAACAACGATACGACTGTTCCAAAATCCGTCAGGGTTTTTGGAACAATTTTTTCTCCCATTTAAAATGCATTGAACGGTCTTTAAAACAAGCATTCCTGTGCCAGCTCCCGCCTTCCCCTACTACTAATGAATCTTCTCAGTTTTAGTGTACAGAGTGAATAGGGCGTATGTTTTTTTTTTAAACCATGTGTTCCTTGTGTAGCAGGCGTTCTCAGCCACACACATTCGCTGTCCTTGTCCCACTGTGTAAGGCAGCACATACCTTACAGGGACCTTCTTTGCGTTGCTGGGCAGTAACTAAACAGACTTTACGCTCCACCTCTACACAAGTCAGTTTGGGTGACTGTCTATTTATTCTGTTCGCTGCATAACTATCGCATCAACCTTGTATGAACATATTTCGTATATCCAGAAGCACTTTAGTAATATACCAACCGCAAGTCATCTGCACTACAAGTTCCTGAAGCTATTAAAACTAATAGAACAAGTTGCAGACACACTGAGTCAAGTACCAGAGGGAACTGTTGGAGAAAAGGTGTTAGATAAACTAAAAAGAGTGCTGGAGAGGAATACTGGTTAGGCAGATATGTGTAAAAGGAGGGATGCATTATTGCATCAGGAAATATCAAGCAACCCTGATATTGCATATTTTTTGTACGCTTGCGTTAGCTCATGTGATGTGGAGCGTAGTTTTACAAAATATAAAGCATGTATGCGTGCAAACAGAATGCAGTTCACCTTCCATGCATTTAGGAAATACGTCATTCTACACTGCAATAACTGTGCTCACGATGTCTGTAAATAGGATTTTTCTACATTAAGACTGAATGGAATTGCCTTTTTTTACCTGCATGCTACCAATGACTAAACATTACAGACTTTGCTATCCCAGAATCCTGTTGTTCCTACATTTGAAACATGGTGTGCTGTGTACTACCGCCCGCGCTTCCACGGTCTCTGGTCGGTGCACTATTAACTTGACGCATTTCCTACTAAAAGCCCGCTTTCTGGTCATAACCATCTCGAAGTACGCATCAGTGTTCAGTTTTTCTGACATGGCTTCTAAGTCCGATAAGTGTGGACATAAGCCCTGAATTTCTCTAAATAAGAATAATATGTTCCATATTACCTATCCTTTAAATGAATTAGAATTAATTCTGACTGGGAAAGTGTGCCAAATAGCGTGTTAGGTATTTGATGGTTACACATCTTTTAGCGGAGAGACATTTGAGCATCTGATTTCTTTATATATTGTCATACCTCATCTTGCAAGGCATATAACCACCGTCAATTAATACAGAAATCCCAAGTGATTTAAAAAGTGAAGTTTCGTTATGTTCCACGAGAGAACATGATGATGATGATGATGATGATGATGATGTATATAAGGGCGCTCAACTACAGCGGTCATCAGCGCCCTTTAAAAAACTAGTCATGGCAAAAGCCAGATATAAATCTTTCTAAAATTCTCCACTAGTGTAAATAAACTTACGTACATAACCACAAACAAAAGTAAAAGAAATAAAAAGGAATATAAATCCAACCTACCAAAAATTCCGTTCACTAAATCCTAAAGTCTAACCTAGAAAAGAATCTAAAAACCTTCTCCACTACCTTATCATCCGCTAGCATTTCTGCAAAGCTGGCCAACAGCTGCAGAGACGTCCTAAGGTGTACTAGGTAAAAACACTCTAGCAGAACGTGTCGAACAGATAACGCTTCATTGCAAAACGGACACAGTGTAGCAGGCTCCTTTTTAAAAGGAAAACTATGAGTAAAAATGCAGTGCCCAATACGCAACCTAGCCAAACTCACCTCCTCGCGACGAGATGAACGACAGGAGGTAACCTAGGGAATCGGAAGTTCTTTCACAGATCTAAGTTTATTATTGCGCACATCAGACGACTCTTCCAGCCAGCAGGTTTGCACAGCCCTCCGTAATACGGCTCTACAATCTTCCGATGTCACAGATGGTACTCGAACCCTGGGCTTCATCGTAGCCGTCTTGGCTGCTGAATCTGCCATTTCATTCCCCCGCAAGCCTACGTGACCAGGGATCCATGCACACACCACGCTAAGGCAGAATGCAAGAGAATATACCCTGTTTGAACACCATGCATTAATTTTTAAGATTTTGCGGACTAGTGACAGGCGACAGCGAAACAAAATTCAACTTTTACAACTTAAATCACACGGCAAGTGTGTGCCGGTATCAGCAGAGGATCTATTTCGTTTGGTTCAGGATATTCTTAATGTAGCCGCCCTGCGTTATTGGTTTCCTATACAGAAGCATTACTCTGGAATTGCTACAGAAAACAACAGAGCTGATTCTTCTAATGAACAACAAAATGGAAACTAACAACTGGAAAGTAAAGTACAAAAGCTGAAACTTTCGCCAACACAGTTCTTTTTTCTGTAACTCGGAAAAGAGCCCAAGAGATCAAAGAATGTGTAAAGAGATTGGAAATGTCTCTAGATTCAAATGCCACGTTTAAAGATTCAAAACTGATTTTGTAAATTGATAGTGATGGGACAAAATTTGTGGTACTACTTGATGAATACTGTAACCGACTTGCAAATATATTTGCTTCCGCATGTGTTTAAATCCATTAACATGCACTGCATAAATTATATACGAGAACTTCACTTCAGGTAGCACTGACTCCTCCTTAACGAAACTGACATAATTATCAACGGAGTACATTAAATGGTGCTAGTTGACCATTTCCTCAAAATAACATGTGTTTAAAAATAATTGCTCATACACTAATATCCATGAGAAATATGTATTGTGTGTATTTGTGATAAGCAATGATATTAGTTTGCAAATCATACTTGGGTGCGCGATTTTTACATCCATTTCTTACAAAATTGAAGTTGCTCTCTATATAGATAATCTGTACGGTTTCTCTAGCGTCTCAAAAGATCAAGGTAAGGCAAATATCTAACAAATAGGCCATATATCTCACAGTAACTTATCGCATGTTCTATTCTTCTCTCTTATAAATTAGGGAAACACTATTAGAATCTGAAAGTGCCACTGCGCCGATTTGTCATGTCATGCCAAACCTTCCAAGATACTAATGGATTGACAAATGGAACGGTCTTTGTATGTTTTGGCACTAAAAGACCGGCTTCTTACAATTATTGGAATTCTAATGTGGTGTAGGATAAAATTTTAATACACATTTGTAAATTATTTGCTACTTTAATCGGTTGTTAACAAATTACCATAGTATTTTCACTTATGAAATGACCACGTTTAACTTAATTGTTTATCCTCAATTGGAGAGAGAGCGAGAGAGACATTCACAATTTATATAATCTTTAATTTGTCTGGAAGCATTTCAAATAATGTTGAAGGAACTTTTATAACAGGTTTGCGAACGAGAGTGTCTTTGATGCAACAGTTATTGTAGAAGCTTTGGTAATGAATGTGATGCAAGTTTGACCACTAAATAACAACGGATTGTCCGATGTATCTACCATTTAACTCTCTCTGAGAGTGAAGAGCAGCCCTATCAGTTTTAGTACAGCAGATAGACATAATGGGAAATGCAACCGAAACAAATTAGGAAACGCGGATCAGAAATTGCACCACAAAGTCGATGTTTATGCAAAATGTATAGCAGGTTAAAGGATAACCGCATAGTAATATCTAGGTTACTTCAGAAGTACTACATCAGTTATAATATTTACAGCAAGAATTTATTTTGAAATGTCGCCCATTAAATTATTGTACTGTGTTTATCAGTGAAAATATCTGCTCATAATGCATGAGATGTATCTTATTATTTTATTGTTGTGTGTTTCAGGATCCGAAGCGGTTATATTTGGAAAGTGTAAGTACTCTGCAGCTTTTTAAATTCAAGTAACAATTGCAATGCAAGAAGATTTAATTGTAGGCAAAGCTGAGGGCTTTTGGTCAAGTTATGCATATCCCCACTTCTACAAATAAACAGGGAGGTAGTAAGGATTTTGATGCACCTTGAACATTTTTTTGCAATTTACGTCCTCCAACGTTAAGTCATATCGGACGGTGAATGAAATTGGTGAAATTATGCTCAAATGAGTCTGGGGTAAAAGGAGCTTAGAGATACCCGACATTCGTCTTGCAGGATAAGGGAAACCCCCGGAAAAAACCTTATCTAGGTAACTCACCCTGACCGAGATTCGAACTCGGGACCTCTTGAACGTGAGGCAGACATTCTACCGTCTACGCTACCGAGGCGGGCAAGCACCTTGAACATTTAGGTATTTACAAAGCAAATTCAATTTAATTCGGCCTCAAGCCGTTTGAATCCTTTGTTTGATTTCTCAAAGAAAGCTCAACTGTTCTAGTGTCTTTTATATCATCACTACTACGCGGAAAACTTTTATTTCCTAAAAATATCTTACCCAGCTACATTTTGTACGATAAAAAGGAATTTTCAAACAGTTCTCTGTTTACTTGGAAATGATACTTCATCTTATTGTTAATTATCATGATTTTGGTGCTAACATACACAATTTTGTTTCCAGCACTTTACACCTTACTTTTGATGTCGTTTAATGTTATATTTTCAGGGGTAGATTTTTGCATTAGCGTGTTGTAAAACCTTTTCTTTTATCGGTTGTAATCACCTTACCGAATTCGGTTCCATTTCGCTCTATTTTGACATGTACAGACGACTTCAAAAAGATTTCTGTGACACCTGCAACAAGTATCTAGGGGGCAGGAGGTGTTATCGTGAAGTTTAGCTTGGTGCAATCTCAGAGATTTACTTGTCTTGACTTCCTACTTCTTTGTCATTTAATGACTAAGGAATCAATAGAACAATGTGTTTTACAGATTAACAGAGACCAACAAAACCTCCGGGAGATAGCTTCCTGATTGGAGGAACTGTACCACTTCTCCTAAGTAGAAATGTACGGTGCCGGGTCAAAGTTGTGTCGAGGAAAAATTTAATGATCCTGAGTATGAATATCCGTAAAGATTGTACTAAATCCCAAGTGAATCTTGGACGCAGTAGCTCGTCCCAAATTGGACGTGTATATATAAGCTATGAACCAAGTAAAGATTGCAAAGTACAAAAGAAAGCTACAGTGTAACTGCAGGAATGTTATGCGGTTCAGAAAGGTAACACATTTGGTCATACAGGGCTTAATTTGAAGTTGATATGAGAGTGCCAGAGAGCGACTGTCGAAGCGGACGCCGAGCCATTTAATATTGTCATCTGCACACTTTCAGTGCAATGTGATTGATTGCAAAGTGATAGACAGTGGAACAATGGGAGGCTAAACGTGAAGGTTTAAATAAACTCCTCAGCTTAGAGTTTAAACAGCAGAGTATCGAGGGACGTCTGTACTCTTTGAATGGCTCTATCAAGGTCCCATCGTGTAAGAAAGACGGCTATGTCGTCAGCATACATTGCTGCTTGAGCTGTGTCTAATATGGTATATTTTTGCTGGTCATACCAAAAACGCAGTGCTAAAAAGTAACTTTGTACAGAAATTGTCTATCGCATTGCGGACAGACCAATTAGGAACTGAAAAGTGCGAATCGCCTGTATTTGATGAATAAAAATTGTTAATTCAATGGCTCGAACTTTCTAGAACAGACGCATGTGTCATACTTGATCAAAGCCTCATTGGGAGTCCAAAACTGTTGCGACAGTGGATGAACCATGACACCGGACATAGATTCTTGACCCACATCCTCCATACGTGTTAAGATGTGGTGCAGGAGAAAACACTAACCTGTACATGAAACTGGCCACCAATACCCCCTGGTATTGTATTATATTATAGGTATTGTTATGTCCTACGACTGCAGGACATGAAGGAGGTGAAAGAATTACTAGTGTCCATAGATGCCTTGGGACCTCTGGCCCAAAGCGCTGCCACTCCTGTTTAAACAGCATTGAGCTTAGTCATTGACTAAGGGGTGACTCGCTTTGGAGTTACGCTGTTCACAATCAGAACACACTGGGTGCAGAAGACCTCAAAACGAGTATTTAGTTGAAATCACCGGACTACATTTTGGGGTGTAATGTAATGCTTTCTCTACTTACTATATATATATATATAGTGTGTGTGTGTGTGTGTGTGTGTGTGTGTGTGTGTGTGTGTGTGCGGGTGGGTGGGTGTGAAAATGAAAACATTGACGTAATTCTCCCATGTGAAACATACTTATTGGAGGAAAGGTGTATTTTAGGAAGATCTGCAGGATAAGACCTGAAATGAGATCTGAAGCTTTCCTGACGACGAGTACGCTCACTTTCTTCTCGGGCAGCCAGCCAGGTGAAAGGATGATTATATATCAACGTTTCGGAAGTGTGCATCTCTCCCATCATCAGGATATTTATAAAATGTTATAACCACAGATGAAACACTGGATATAACACAACTATAAACAAAGACAAAACACTATCAAAATTCGCATTACTCAACAAAAGACTGTTTTCAGTAAATTAAATGCCAGGTCAGGAGATGGCGTGAGTATAGAAAATTGTGTCAAAGAAACGTAACTACTTAAATTGATTATCAAGCTGTGTTGATCTTTGCTTCTTAATTCGATGGATTTCCATTTTTAAGGTCGGTTTCCAAGAGGAGCTGAACTGAAATCCAGCGTCACGATTAAGCGTGCTCCTTTCAGAGGAAATTGCCAAAGCCTCTTTAATTTTCCGCTCCCAGTAACTGTTGCATTTTGCCAAGATGGTTGTCTCCTGAAAATTGGCTCTATGGTCGTTATCAAAACAAAAACAGTGCTCTGCCAGCCCAGACTTCTCAGGTTGCATTAAATGAATGCTCCGTTCATGTTCGATTATTCTAGTAGCGATGTTCCTTCTGGTTTGTCCTATAAACGGTGTCTCACGTTCACAGGGAATGCGGTACACTCCCGGAACTTGCAAGTCCAGTTTGTCTTTCACTGGTCTCAACAGATGTTTAATATTTGGAGGTGGCTTGTGGATGGTCCTGATGTATTTGGCGAGAATTCTGCGGATTAATATAACATCTACAGTTATAATTAATATAATTACAGTTTATAATTAATATAACGTATACAGGATGTTATATTTGAGTAGCTGTGTCCTTCTATTGACTCCCAGTACTTTATGTCCAGGCACTGGTAACCCCTTGTGATCATATCTATAGGATAATCCGAAAACGGGTTCCAGTCCAATTATTGGAGTATCTGGTTCTTTTCAGCCAAATCATCTGCTTTTCATCATATTCATTCCCAATTTCCATGCATCAGTAACCTTAACATTATGTTATTGACAGCCAATTTTGTTTAGGGAACATCGGCATTCCCAGACAAGTTTTAATTTTGCTTCATGCGCCCCCAAGGCTGGTCTATCAAAAGTATAGCAATGAACCTGTTGACTTAACCATATTTACTTCCCCATAAGTTTTATAATAATTTATGTAATGAATGGTTTTATTTTTCACTCCATTAAGATACAAGTAAAGTGCTTCATTTCATATCATGTCAGTGTACGTCAGATCTCTGGATGTACTACATTGCAGTACCTTGAAATCGATTAGGTCAATATTGCCTTGCTCTGGGTCTATTAGGTAGCTTTGTAAACAAACCCAGCTGTTTGTTTACTCGAATTCAAGCTTAGAAGCGGTGGCTACAACTTGTCCGTAGAATGAATGCAGATAGCCAACAGTGGAAGTTTGCATAAAAACAAATAGATACGCGGTATTACGCCAGCATGCCCTGAATCGTTCGACGATAGTAAAATGCAGCAGTTGAGTATCTTACAGTGCACGGGTTCGAATCAAATCAAAATGCGAAGTGATATGCTCCCAAGGTAGAACATTAATATTCAATGTGTTACGGTTTTGTAAAGAAGAAAATCGTTAAGGTCTAATTCCGTTAAACAGTGTTATAAAAAGGAGAGCAACGGCAGTGGGGAAAAGTGAAAGAGCCGTGCATAGAAAACTCAAAACGTACGGGAGAAAAACTTTCAACACCTGGTAAACATCGCCCACATTCAGAAAGGGTCCAACTCGATGGATTTGAGAAGTTTGTTATGCCCAGAACTTTTCTCAAGTTTTACGAACAGAGAAGAGAAATTCCTACAGTACGTAAACTCATAAATGCTGTTAAAGAAAAGATCCCTTTTGAAGATAGAAGGACATTCTAGATGGTTCCTAAAGGAATGGGTTATCGATTCCGCAAGTGCAAAAATATGCGTCGTGTTACGTACGCTGTACTGATGTCTTCGTGGTCAGACAATTCTGTACTATATTCCCCACCGTCCCAGACCTCTTTAACCAAGCCATACTACACTAGCGACCTCCCCAAAGAATTGTAATTATTCGTCAGATAGGTTATACATTCCCATAATATCAAGTTATGATGACAGTTTCTGCAAAATATAGGAAGACATGCTGCAAATACGAACAGAATTTGGTCTATGTGGCTAAATGGATATATAGGTAGGTAGATAAATACATTCAAAACAGAGAGAAATCCAAGTCTTAAAATGCCTATGCAGCTTTTATTCATCGATTCGTCACATATGATTTAAGCATATGTATAGGATATACTCTTCTTCTTTTGACTTTCGGATCTATGACAAGTTTCGCAGTGGATACATCGCACCTTCATCCGTAGAAGACTCCTGATGGTTTCTAATCGAGGAAGGGACCGGGTGAGAGGTTACTAGCGGTGGTCGGACCTGAGGACGCATGACAGCAAAGGCGGGGTCCCTAACGCTACAGATTAAGACTCCGCTCGTAACACCGGGATCAGAGGAAGAATGATTTTCAGAGGGGAAATTCCCTGCCATTTAAACCGAAACTGCCACAAACTAACAGCCAACCGGGATGAAAGGTGAAGTGAAATGGATGTACGTGAAGTTCGGGAATGTAATTATCCTTGAAGCATTCGCCGAATGACCACGAAAAAACAAACCCATGGATCAGGAAGGTCTATCACGTGAATCGAACGCAGTACCTCCCGAATGCAGGTCACAGGCGCTACCTCCTGAGCCATCCCGCACGGTTCTCCCTCTCATCGTAATGGTACCGTGGGAGAAACCTTCACACTGTATTAAAGATCACTACACAAATTATCTTAGGATATATGCAATTTGCTGTCTCTTTAGGAAGAGATTTAGGAATGTATGCCAAGGGGCCAATCCTTTGTCAGGCATTCTTAAGGGGAGATATTGTTCTTTGGGGCAGCGTATATCTTTCAAGTTCTAGGAAGCAGGGAAAATTACCGAAGCAATCGTAAACTTGTGACGGAAAAACTGTTGGACTCGAGCCAAACCTCACGCTATCACAATTCTGAAATTGCCAGGAATTTCGAGTCACGTGGCCAGTCATGGCGTGGGTGCAGACGTGTATACGTAGAGTGAAGTTAAGACGCTGAGACATTCTGTCATCTGATGTTGACAACGCAAGATTTAGGCTCGAGGATTATTCGTTTTCACGCCGAAAATTTACACTGCGACAGAGATGCCACTGGTGCATTACTTCAGTTAGTGATTACGTAGTAACGAGCAAACGCGACGGGAGACGGCGTGACGTCAGTGTGTACTCGCGAGTGGCGCGATACAACGTGTGTCAGTTGCAGGCGGGACAACGGGCCCAAAATGTGTACAAAAGTCAACGAGGAATGAAACGCGTGTCACCTGAACTGGACTTTATCATCTGTACATCACGAGAGTCTTAATAAACCTTAACCCAAGGTCACTTCAACATTATCTGAGCCCTATAGCAGGAGCGACCGACCAGTTGCCACTGGACGGCCATCGCGGAGTATTAGCTTCGATTCCTGGCAGGTACGTAACGCAGAGACAGCTACTTCACCGATTGAGCTACCGTCACCAAGAAGGCAGGGCGAATCGCTACAGAACACAATTAAGAAGTAGTCTGATTTATACTTATTTTAAGTCTTATGCATTTTGAGGAGTATTTATTTTTAAAAAATGATTCAAATTCGACGAGACTAAGTCCTTGACACGCCTTGGCCTCGTGCTTGTACTTGGTGACGGGAGCATTCGAATGCAAAATGTCGTTCTTGAATGCTTTCCAGATGTTCTCGAATTCTGAATATTGCATTCAAATTCTTTAGTCGGTTCTCGTTTGCTAATGTCCTGAGTGCTCTACTCGAATACTTCTAAAACGAGATCTCGACTCGAAATGCATTTTTCTTGTAAATCTTATAGGTCATGTATGTCCCTCAGCACACGGTTGAGAGGAGGGGAGGTAAACTAATGACAAATAAATATTCTACGAAACTAATCACCTGGCCAGAACAGATCTTGAAAAATGATGAAATATACCTTTTACTTGTCAAAACTTCTTTCCATCATAAATTTAACGAACTGTTTCCAAGCAATTTATTCCATATGTGTGATCATAATGTTTTAATTGCTAAATCAATGGGATGTACATTGTGCAATCAGTTTACTGCAATAAACGAGCAACAGTGCTATAAATTCGGAACCAAAGACATTTATATAACGCCGATACATGAATGATTTTCAAGTGCAGTGTGTCATATAAAATGGGATTCATAAACACTTGTTAATATGAGTTTAATAATGAAAATAATCCGTTATTTTAATCAATCTTGCTTTAATATGAAAATAATTTGGTAAATTATAAATCATTTCTTACAGAATAAGACTTTTAGTACCTGACATCATAATATTTAAACGTCTGAATTGATGCTGCCCTTAAAAATATGTTTAATATTTCTTAGTTTCTAATGAACTGTTTTCCTGCCGTCATGATTGGCTTTAGAAACAAAGTATTTTTATTTCCAGGATTTAAAAAAAAGTTTTTAATGCGAAACATAGCTATTGCTATAAAGGGGACTTAGCAAACATATCCTTTATTAGATACATTAATAAGTAAGGAACGGATTACTATGACATGCAATTTATTGGTTCTTAAAAGTCATATTCTCACTTTTACATATCTGTGAGCATATTTATGCTTATTTCCACGATAAAGTCATATTGTGATAATATTTTGGTCACTCTTATAGTGTAGTCAGCAGGCAATTAGAAATAAACCAATTATGATTCTTTAGAAAAAGAAGTTCAACATTTTGATACTTCTGATGTGTCATCTATTAAGATTGTGCACGATGCATTTTCTTCACCGACCTTGGCAGCAAATTTGGCACATACAGGATGTCTCAAAATGACACTGAACGAACATATAGAAGTAGTTGCTCAGCTTCTATGTGGCACATATGTATAGTTTTTACCGCCACATAAAAATGCTCCAGAATGATTGTGGATTAGGCAGTGACAGGAACAATGACGCGTGCCTCACGCTGTCGGAGTTCGCAGCTAAAGGTCACACGCCGTGCCGCGTGCTGTAGCTGTTTGTAAACATACCGGCATAATCCGTAGTAGCTTGCCTGCTACTATTAAGAATTTCTTTGGCTTATGAAACCGCAATAAAGAAGCTATTGTAACGGGTTCCAAAATTCCGTTATAGCAGTCCATGATGGTAAATAAGATGGTGGACATATGCAACTTATATCTTTCAGAGAGAATTTAATGTTAGTGAGGTTGAGGACGGAAGCATTAAATGATAAACAGAACAGAAAACAACATCAAAGAATTGTAGATAAATTAACCAAAACTAACTGGCTTATACAATGGGCCCAGCATTTTATTTCCGGTGTTTACTAATACTAAATAAAGCATTTGTAACTCAAAAGGAAGCTGTTGATATTTACAGTAAGTGGTTGAAAGCATTGTACAATTAATATCGTAACAAAATGCTCGGAAGTTTAACAAATAAATAATTATCAATGATGTAAGTATTTTTACAGTTCACATTTTTAATGAAACTAAATTAATGGTGCGTTCGTTGAACTCCTTTCGGCTCTTCCATCCATCAATACGGCTTTACTTGGTCCGAGGTTTTTTATCGTCCATGAATACCAGAAAGTTAGACCGCCTTTGGTGTGAACCAGGTTAGTCGGAAGATAGTCTAGACCAAAGTGATAACTATGAATACGGCCCTTATTCTTTAACGGCCATTCTATCTTTTACACTTGTGTTGGAGTTACGAAGGTAAGTACAAACTTAAACAAGAATAGCCTTATGTACATGCTTAGGCCTTCACGGCCGGCGTTAATCCAATAAAATGTATTTCCCGGGCTTGTGGGCCGTGGTCCAAAGGATGAAAGTTCTCCTGACATTTCGCTCATATCTCCGACGAGGATCTTTGGAGGATGATTCTAGCTAGGTAGGGAATTGCCGGAAGGTCCTTGCGTTCTAGCAAGTATCTAGCAAGAATCATCCTCTAAAGATGCTCGTCGGAGATATGAGCGAAACGTCAGGAGAATTTTAATCTTTTGGACCACAACCCACAAGCCCGGGAAATACATTTTATTGGATGAGTAGCCTTATATTCTATTCGCTCAAATGATGAAATATGCACAATCTTCCACTTGCTTAATCCATTCATATTCCTTATACGAGCAGCATAACAAACAATTAAGTACAGCAATGAGTTTGCTGTTTTAATATATTTATACCAACTTCATCTTCCATTCCACTTCCGCTGCCATATGCCTTTGTTAGCAACAGCAGATGGACATTTTTCTAACAATTTTATAAGCTACAGCATTTTTACGTCTATCGCCTGAAACCAGATATAAATTGGGCCGAAATGGAAATAGTGGATCCAGACTACAAGAGAAGCATTTGGGGATAACAAATTAAGAGGCACCTGATCTCTAAAATTAGGTGCTGTTCAGCCATCTCGTAAAGAAGAAATTATCTTAATATTTCAGTTCTAATTGTTTTTATTTAATGTACGTCCTCCAGGACGATAAACGATATGGGTGAAATGATGCTCAAATGAGCCCTGGATCTATAGAGCTTAGAGTTGCGTGCGACATTCATCTTTCAGAATAAGGGAAAGCCACGAAAAGGTCCCACCTTATTCAGATAACACACCCTGGCCGATTTCGAACTCTGGGCCTCTTGCACGTGAGACGGACACGCTACCACCTACGCTACAGAGACGGACATTTAAATTCTAATGGAGCTACAGTTTACCACAGCAAAGAAAGTCTTCGGGGCCTGAGACGCAGGGGGGGATTGGAGTATGTTCCCCCACTCTCTGGGGATAGATTTTTGACACCCCTTGTCAGTTCAGTTAAAGACCATTCAAAAACATTCTGACATCTACTACTTTTTGTGAATAAATTTTCTCGGTTTTATACACGATTTCACCAACAGATGTTAAAATCGACGTTAGCAAATGTAACGTAACAATTGTCACTGCGTTAACAAACGTGTTAAATTTCTTGCATTTCAGCAACCTGTTTTCTGAAAATGTTAACAAACACGCGTTAACGCCAAGAAACTTGTAAATATTTCAGCTATAGAAGGCTATGGATGAGTCGTATTATTTTCTGAACGTACTGCGATGCGCTTTTGTTTTCATTTTCGTCTGCACACAGCTGAAAAAATGGCGGTGAACAAAATCGTACACAAAAGACGTGAGACAAATTTCTCATCAATGGAAAAAGAATTGTTAATTGAATTGGTGACGAAGTATAAGGATATGGTGGAAAATAAGAGGACGGATGCGGTGAATGTAAAAGAGAAAGGTGTCACGTGGAAAATATTGGAAACGAATTTAATTCAAATGCATGTGTCACTACTGCAAGCACCAAACAACTTGTCAGTGTTACGTAAATTTAAAACGAGGTGCGAAGAACAAGTGACGAACGTTTCGAGACGGGAGGTGGACAGGGTATTGTCCACATAATTCAGTGAATTATAAAATCGCAAAGTTATTAATACTGGAAGCAAAGGCGAGATCGACATATTCCTTTTTTATTCCATTCTATTCCTATTCCATTAGTGCATCATCTAATCTCTCTTATACTTCCCCAGTAACCCTCATAACAGCTTGTTTTGACGGTCTATACCTCTATAGAAAATTTTCTTCTTATAGCTCCTCAAAACAATTTCTCCTTATAGGCCGTACTCTATTACGAATGCCATTTAGACAGTCTTAAATATAGCAAATCGACATCAACAGCTGAGTTCATGCTCGCCATCTTGACTATTTACAATTGTTAAGGACTTAACAATCGAAATTTGGCTTGTCAGTTTAACAAGAGATTTAACACAGGTGTTAAGCTAACATTTGTTGGTGAAATGCAACTTTTTTAAACTAAACTCGTGTTAAGTCTTAACATCTGTTGGTGAAGTCGGGCATTAGTGTACAGAGTGAACAGGGCGCTTGGTTTTTAACGGCTCTACTCCTTGTGTAGCATGCTGTCCTTATCCCACTATGTAAGTGTGGCCCTGGGTGGCACATTCCTTTCAGGGACTTACTTTGCGTTGGTGGACAGTACGTGTCCTATGTTGGATAAACCTTATGTAATCGCTAACGCCATTCGGTTTGTAAAGTTAAAACTGCAAATATAGTCTTAAAGTCATCTTAAATGGAATAGTACAGCTGCTAAGTGTTACAGTAATTTATCCAAAACATAGAGTTACATTTGAGTTATTTAAAGTGAGTGTCTAGGGAACCGTTGGCTAATTGATATAGTTACCAAACGATCATTGGTATGAAGAGGCAATGTAAATTCAGTTATCCTTCTTTGTAGCTTAACTTTCATCCGCAATTTTGCCCGCCTTGGTAGCGTCGATGGTAGCGTGTCTGCCTCACGTTCAAGAGGTCCCGAGTTCGATTCTCGGTCAGGGTGAGTTACCTGGATAAGGTTTTTCCGGAGTTTTCCCTTATCCTCAAAGACGAGTGTCAGGTAACTCTAAGCTCCATGGTCCCCGGGCTCATTTGAACGTCATTTCACCCAATTCATTCACCGTCCGATATGACTTAACGTTGGAGGACGTAAATTACCACCAAAAAAAACCGCAATTTTTTTTCTTTGTACTTGGGTTTGGATATCCTGAAATAAAACCAATTAACTGTACTTGTAGTATGAAAAGGGGAACATGTAAATGCATGTATGTGTATGAATGTAGGATAATTTCAAAGCCCATCCAATCGATTTTTAACAATCCTTTCGTAATTTCACGTATTCTTTCCGACGGAAATGGGCTGTAATGCACCTTGTTATTTGATAATTTATTTAAGACAATATTATTTGTTGGCAAAGGTCAATAAATCCAAAATCTGAGATACAGCCAATTCAAACGTTAGATCACTCAAAAAAAAAAAAAAAAAAAAAAAAAAAAAAAAAAAAAAAAAAAAAAAGCAAAGCTTCCAGATTCTTTCTCAAGAAATACTTGTTATTGTCTCAAAAAATTTTGATATTAAACACTCTAAATTTTAAGTTTTAATCTGTTTTCGTATATCTTTAATTGGGAAAATTTTGTTGCCAAAATAAAGTTATATCATGTATAATTTGGGTTAATACTACGGTAATGGGTTCTGCGCCGTGGCGTAGCGGGATAACGCAGCATGCCTTGGGCCCTGGCTACGGAAAGCGGCCCGGGTTCGAAATGAAATGTGTAGTGTTTAACGCTCGCTTTTACTACATACGGCACCGCAGGCGGTGACACTGATGATACATGAGATGAAGATGGAGCACCGGTGGAATGAGATGACGGGGGAAACCGGAGGTCCCGGAGAAAACCCGCCCCAACGCCGTGTGTCCACCACAAATCTCACTTTGCGGTCGCCTGGGATCGAACCCGGGCCGCCTTGGTGAGAGCCAAGCGGTCTAACCACTGAGCCACGGCGTGGCCCCGTGTTCGATCCCACCCATGTGGTGGGGATTTTAGGTCCCGGGTGTAGGACTTTTTTTTTTGTAGTTTACGTCCTCCAACGTTAAGTCATATCAGACGATGAATGGAATTGGTGAAATGATGCTCAAATGAGTCCGGGGTCCACAGAGCTTAGAGTTACCCGACATTCGTCTTTCAGGATAAGATGAAACCCCGGAAAAACCTTATCCAGGTAACTCACCCTGACCCAGATTCTTACTCGGGACCTCTTGAACGTGAGGCAGACACGCTACCACCACGCTACCGAGGCGGGCAGGTAGGTATAGGACCGGTGCCCACTCAGCATCCTGAGGAAAGTGAGGAGCTTACGCTAGGTAAGCGGCCCTGGTCACGGAAACCAACATTCCGGCTGGGGGATGCCGAGATGCTGACCACATCTCCTCCCCGTATCGGTTGGATGATCGTCCACCTCTGCCGTGCGTAAATGGGTGTGGAGCCGGCAGTCGGGTTGGTGGGCCTTGGCCCTCTTAGGGCTGTCGCGCCATGGGTTATTATTATTACTACAATAATGGATTAATGGCATTTGTTTTATTACTACCTGAATTTTAATATTGATTTACTTCCTAATTTTACAGAACTGCAGATAGTATTAGTACTTAACACCATTATCCTGTTACTGACACTATTAGTGAAAATTTGAACCAAGTGAATTAGAAGCTTGCCAATATTTCACTGAAATAAAACTAAATTACTAAATTACTTTCCTGACTTGGTCCAGGATATGCATTACTGTAAGTGCTTTGTACCAAGAATGAAATTCTTGGATACTCCGATCGCACAGCCACTGAAGATGTCTGCCGCAGCCGCAGACGAAACGTCTGGGAAGATGAAGGAGCCCAGTAGACCACGGCCAACAAACCCGGCTGATGCTTTATATTATAAGAATCAAATTCTTAATGGTATAACTCCCTTCTCCCAAAACTGGATTACATCATGGCACTACTGTTTGGAGATACAAAAGATTACCTATTATTAAATGTGCACGACCATAGGCATTAATTTGAGAGTGATTTCCTGGGTCACCTAAAAATATTATACAAAAAAATGTCTTTTTCAAAGCGGAAACATTTTAATTTTAATCAGTTTATTTTACTTCCTTCGTTGTCTATTGTTTTACTGTGTGGAAGACTTCGAGACACCTGACAGATGACGGAAGTCGTTTTATTGGAGTCCGTGCCTTGATGCTACCGATCCAGTCATGCATTGTATAAACTAATGTGCAATTTTTCTTCTTCCGTTGACTCATAGCACTGTGTTATCTGCCGCAGTCCAACGTGGAATGTTCGTGTTTTCTCAGTTATTTCAATGTTGAGTTGTATGTACCAGATACATCATCAGACAGCAGAATTCTCTTTTAAGGTAAAAGATCACCATAATGATGGCAGAAATGTCGTTAGATATCCATCGAAACTGCAGATTGCTGTGAACGAAGGAAATGCTCACAATAGAAATCAGATAGAGGATGCAATGTCCTACCAGCAGTTGCCATGGTAGCTCAGTAGTAGAGCAACTGCGCTTAGAGCGAAATATCCATGGTTCAATTCCCGGCTATGACATTCAATTTATCATTTCTGATTCTACCTTTCAAAAATTCTCACAGTTTGTAATTCTAATTGCTCTGTCTTTGTAGGCATATTGCTCTCATTTGCTTCCTTTTCGGTTTAGCCTGTTGCCCGCATTCGGAAGGTCCGAGTTCGAATCCCGTGGCCAGCCTGCCTGACCCTTGGGGTTTTCCGAGGGTTTTCCCGGGTCGCTAGGCGAGTACTGGTTAGGGTAATTACATCCCCCGAACTTGCTGTCCTTCCAGCTCATCTCAATTATCATTTTACATTTTTTTTAAATTTACGTCCTCCAAGGTTAAGTCATATCGGACGATGAATGGAATGCGTGAAATGATGCTCAAATGAGCCGAGGGTTAATGGCGCTTAGAGTTATCGACATTCATCTTTTAGGATAAGGGAAAACGCCGGAAAAGAGCGTTATCCAGGTAACTCACCCTGACCGAGATTCGAACTCAGAACCTCTTGAACGTGAGGCAGACATGCTTCCATCTACGCTCACCTGGTGGTCTCTCAGGGTAGAATTGTGTGCGGGAGCCTCGGTGCTGCATGGCAGGATGATATGTTCCTGGTAAACACTACCTTCGATACAGCGGTCTCCAGTGGGCCGTTTCAGGACCATAGTGTATGGGATACAGGCTGTAGTGGCTTGCCGGGGAGTTTCCAGCTGGTAAAGAATAATGCAGGGTCCCTGCCCTCTGCACTGTCGTGACTCTCTCGGTCGGTCGCCCGCTGTGTGCTCTCACCTCATCCTTCTTACCGGGATTCCTAAGCTAGAGCACATGTACAGTAGACCAAGACTGAACTCCATTCTGAGTCCCCTCAATGCAATCCAAGTGTAATATCTACAGAATATTCACTGTATGTGGTCAGACCGATCTTTCTCTAACAACTTTTCTCAGGTAGTAAATACATTTTATTTACTGAAAATTTATGATTCAGATATTTCCTTGATATGACTTGCATATCCTGTGAGAATCTTTGCTGAAAGCTCTTAATGTGAGAGTTTATTTTTCTCGCCTCTACTTCCTATATTTTATTTCCCTAGAAGCAAAAGAATGGAACATGGTTTCTTTTGTTTAGGGGACCATTGCTAATAGAGAACGTATTTGGGAAAATATGCTAGCACACCCCCTTCTGTACACCGTTATTGCCAAAGAGTTACAGTTTTGAGTTTACTCGTTCTTTGTAGCCATTTCTCTTGCTTCTTGTGCTCCCTAGGACAAGCCTATTGTCCTCAAGTTCCAATAATATGAGCAATTTCTTTCTGTTATAAAAGCGAAATTCTCATTGCATTTGTATTTGTACCATGTATGATGTTAGGAGGTTCTTACAGATGAAGTACGAGGGCTGATCAACAAAGTCTGAGACTGGTATTTTTTTTACAGATGTTTATTACTGCAATTCAATGTTTACATGATCTTTTTCAAAGTAGCCCCTCCTACTTCAATGCACTTTTTATAGCGTTTCTGCCAGTCCTTGAACACGTGCTGCAGACCATTCTTTGTCAGGTCCTTGAGAATCACCTCACTTTTCTTGAGCACTGCTTCAGAGTTCTCAAATCGAATACCCCTAAGCTATGCCTTTAGTGATGGGAATAAAAAAAGTCACAGGATGCAAGTTTGGGGCTATAAGGTGAATGTGGTGCACAGGTAATTTTGAATCGAGCCAGAAACTGCATGACTTGATTTGCGACGTGAGGCCGTGCATAGTCATGATGAAGTCGCCATCCAGTCCGAGAATGCTCTGGTCGTTTCTTTGCAATGTGCTTCCTCAGTGTAGCTAATACTGACGTGTACTATGCTGCTGTAACAATAGTGTGAGGGGGAACTGCATGCTGTTAAATCATTCCATTACAGTAAAAAAATGTGAGCACCATCACTTTCCCTGCAGATGGAAACTTTCGCCTTTTTTGGTGTTGCAGAACCTGGCGATTTGCACACTGTGCTGGCTTGTTTTCCTTCACGATTATAATGATGCAGCCATGACTCATCACCGGTGATCATCAATCTAAAATGCATTCCCTCCATCAGCAAAGAGACGCAGCACCTCACGGCTTGTGTCCATTTGCACAAACTTTTCTTCGGGAGCCAACAGACGTGGCACCCAACGACCACAAACTCGGGTGATATGGAGATGGTCGTACATAATTGTTAACACACTGTCATATAACATTCTCCATACTTCACTGAGGTTGCGTAATGTTATACGCCGATCCTCTCAGGCAATCACAGCAGCTGTGTTGATGTTGACTTCAGTCACAGCAGAAGCCGGAACACCAGACTCACTGACAAGTCGACCTTTTTTGAAGTCCTCGAACCACCTGAACACTGTTACACAGGTAGTGCATCTTCACTGTACGCTTGATTCAGCTTTTCGTAAGTTTCTGTGGCTGAATGGCTTAAACGAAAACAGAGTTTGATTGCGCTGTACTGCTCCTCTCGCGTCACCTCCACTGTCTGGTATGCGAAATGCACGTAAGGTCTACAAAATAGAGCACTACAACCAATTTACCAATACGAGAGTGCTGCCGCCTACCGACATTATACATAAAAACCCGTTCTTTTCAAATATGTATGTTACAGATACGAAACTATCACGGAAGCTACAGGAAAAAAGCAGTCAGTCTTTGTTCGTCAGTCCTCGTACACTGTTCCTGAATTCAATGTGACAAACGCTAAGATTCTCGAATTTGGTGCACGGTAATTGGAGGTGTCCAAATATGATTGTCCTAAATGAAACCGGCAAATCTTTTCCTTTTAAATATAATGTGGCGAAAAATTCAAACGTATTTTTCCATTTCTTCGTTTAAAAATGGTAGAGCAATTGTTAATTTGGTTTTAATTGGCCAAAAAGTTGACCATACACCGGATCTTAAACACCGTATACAGTAGCTACTTGATAAGAGTTTAGACCAACTTTTAAATGTTCCGTCCGCGCAAAATGGTCTGCATCTACCAAAAAATCTTAAATTCTTTTCGGTTGAAACTGCAATAAAGTGAACTAAACGATCACTTAGGAGTAAGATTTTTTTTTTTTTTTTTTTTTTTTTTTTTTTTTTTTTTTTAGGGATATTGATGGAAACAATCATGTCTTCCACATTAGCCGTGTGTAGGCTAAGGTTTGAATGAGTAGAGTCAGACTGAAACATTTAATGCCATAACCGGGATTAGAACCACGGATCTCCCGCTCTCCGTGCGGTTGCTCTAAATTACCGAGCTATTATGGCCAACATGCCGACATGACATTAAATTCTCCAACTGACTCATAAAATGAAATGAAATTAAATGTGTAGTGTTTAATGCCCGCTTTTACTACATAGGGCACCGCAGGCGATGACACTGATGATACATGAGATGAAGATGGAGCACCGGTGGAATGAGATGCGGGGGAAACCGGAGATCCCGGAGAAAACCCGCCCCAGCGCCGTGTTGTCCACCACAAATCTCACTTTGCGGTCGCCTGGGATCGAATCATGGTGAGCGCCAAGCGGTCTAACCACTGAGCCACGGCGCGGCCACAACTGACTCATATGTTTCCCGGTAGACCACTAGGGGTTCTCATATGCTATGAGACACGCACCTTTAGTGGCGACTTACTATGCTGTAAGTAGTTACGTCCCAAGCTTCATAGTTAAACCACTATGTTATGTAGGTAAATTGATGGAAATAATCAGTTCTTTCACACTAGCCGTGTGTAGGCTAAGGTTTGAATGAGTAGAGCCAGACTGAAAAATTCTATGCCATAGCCCGGATTTGAACCACTTATCTCCCGCTCACGGATCTCAGACTGAATTTTTCAGTCTGACTCTACTCATTCGAACCTTAGCCTACACACGGCTAGTGTTGAAGACATGATTATTTCCATCAATTTACCTGAATAACATAGTGGTTAAACTGTGAAGCCTGGGACTTAAGTACTTACAGCATAGTAAGTCGCCACAAAAGGTGCGTGTCTCATAGCATATGAGAACCCCTAGTGCTCTACTGGGAAACATATGAATCAGTTGGAGAATTTAATGTGATGTCGGCATGTCGGCCATAGTAGCTCAGTGGTTTAGAGCAACCGCACGTAGAGTGGGAGATCCGTGTTTCAAATACCGGCTATGGCATTGAATTTTTCAGTCTGGCTCTACTCATTCAAGAATTTTTTATTTCTGTTACGGATAGTTTTAGTAGCGGAATGTAGATCATTAATTTTATTATTTTCAGTAAGTTGGATCCCATCTTCATTTTGTTGTTGTAATTTACGTCGTCCAACGTTAAGTCATATAGGACGATGACTGGAATGGATGAAATGATGCTCAAATGAGTCCGGAGACCATGGAGCTTAGAGCTACGCGACATTCGTCCTTCAGAATAAGGGAAACCCCCGGAAAAAGCTTATCCAAATAACTCACCCAAACCGAGATTCGAACTCTGGACCTCTTGAACGTGAGGCAGACACGCTACCACCTACGCTACCGAGGCGGGCCCGTCTTCGATCGTGCGTAGTATATGTTTTAGCGAATTCTGGTTACATTTGTAAGGCTAAGTGGCGCAACATCATAGCAACTCTACCGATTTTATTGGAGTTCCCTACAGCTTTACGCTTCAGTGCATCATCTTTCTGTTTATTAGCCATTCCTGAAACTTGGTGGTTACAAAGTAACACATAACATCTTACAATACTCACGTCATTTAACTTTTAGATACGTTTTTCAGTCCTCTGGGGGAGGGGGCAGAAATCGCCAGTTGCCCAAAATCCTCCAAAAGTAGCACCCAGCGTCAATCGATGACGCTACCTTGCTGGAATAGTTGCCTGCATTGCGCTGCCCCATAAAGTTTCGCTCCGTCAAGTTGGTAGATGATCACGCTAGCGTTGTACATCAGATATTGCTTACACAGTGTGTTCATCTTTATCTGTGCTTCCGTAGAAGACTTTCTCCTAAAATAATAATTAATATGTCTGTTTTTATAATTCAGCACTTCAGTGCGACACATGCACACGAGCTCCTGCGATCAATAGATGGACGAACGGACAAATTGTAATAGTTTTTATTTATGGACGCCCTTTATCTGTTGTGCTTCTTAGCGTCCTATCCTATATTGGGCGTGAAAGATTGCTTATTTTATTTTATTTTTTGTAATTTACGTCCTCCAACGTTAAGTCATATCGGACGATGAATGAAATGAGTGAAGTGATGCTCAAATGAGTCCGGGGTCCATGAAGCTTAGAGTTACCCGACATTCGTTTATCAGTATAAGGGAAAACACCGGAAAAAACCTTATCCAAGTAACTCACCGTAACCGAGATTCGAACTCGGGACCTCTTGAACGCGAGGCAGACACGCTACCATCTACGCTACCGAGGCGGGCTAATTTTCTTCAGAAGCCTGTTTATCGGGGTTGAGGTTCTTTCACGTGCCATAAATCTTCGACACGGGATCACTGGCTTTACTTTCCTTCCGAAGGAAAGTTTGATGCTGTTGATTTTTACACCCAGAAAGTCATTCGCCATCCGCCGGGTTTGAACCCGCGACCTTGAGGACCAGAGGCTAGTATGTTATCCTTAGAGTACGGAGGACGACACCGCACGAACGCAAAAGATCAGCACAATAAAGATTTGATCATTTGCGCTGACAGAACTTTCTTCTATGGGACTCCAAGATTGATCGGCCTACATTACAGAAGCGCATCGCCAACTAAACGAAACCTTTCATTGCCAACCAAAACCTTATATCTAACAGTAATCTTCACGCAAGAAATATCCCATTTTCTGGCAGGACAGTCTTCGACAGAAGACATTCCCCATGACCCAATACTTCTCTTGCCCCAGGACGTCCTCCACATACGTTCTGCCAATCATCCACAAAAAGAACTACCCTAGTCATATGGTAGCTACCACCCACATATGTTCCGCCGACGCCATTACCGCGCCTTCGTTCACAATCAGTTGTATTATTATAATCATTATTATTGTAATTATCATCATTATTTGGTCATTGCATTTATTATTCTACTATTAGCATCCGAATGGGTTTATAATTAATGCACATTTTCAATTAATGCCTAGTGAAATAATTTATGCCTATAATTATTACATTTTCTTAATAACTGTCACCACTTATCAAATAACCTAAATATAATATACCTAATGTTACCTTAAAAGGATATAGGTTCAACACACAGGGAGGGGTCTTAGTTGGCCTGTTGACTGCCCTCACAACTGGAGTCCTTGTTGGAGGAACTGCTGGTTAAACTGGTTTACAGGTTCAATATTGTACTGCAGTAGGTCCGCTGTCCATATATCGTCTTCTAGTCGTTTAACCACTCAATTACGACCCTTACTGCCCCTTTAACTGTCGTACCACATCTGGTGTTTATCATCTCCAAGACACGGAGACCAGGTTTGTTGATGCTATGTGCCTTGCGGGCTGCAAACATTTGCCCTAAACTATTGATTCATAGATGCTTTCGTTCTGGAGATGTTGCATTTGTAGATAATAAACAATTTCATTATTTCCTTGACAACTTTGTCGCTGGAAACTTTTACCTGGACCTGTAGAACGAGGAGTAGCCAGCAATGACATATTCCATTGCATTAATAATGTACTCAAATATTTTGTTCTAAACCTTATTTTTTAAGAATATATACCAACCCAGCCAGTGAAACAAGTTAGTAATCCAGTTTTTTTTTTTTCACTGCAATATTTTCCGTTCAAAACCATGTCATAATTCAGAGTGAGGCGGATGTTAAAAATCTATTTTCAACAGCATTTTAAGTGTTATTGTTTTAAAAATGTACAGCTATATAAGTCTATCATTCATGCCATAATATTCTTTAACACATTTCATACCGAAATTGTTTGTATTTTGCCATAATCGCCTTTGAAGACGCACACAATTAGCAAAGGCGTACTTGGTTCTTCCATATGAAAAGCATGGTAAGCCATTGTTCCCACATTACGTGGAAACCGCTATAGTTAACTTGTTTTACAACCCTCAGCACCACACAAGCCGTCGCTTGTGTAACAATTAAGCCTCTTTGGTGAGCTACCCAGACGAAGTTGCACAAAAGCGGTAGGATCGAGAATCGATCTTAATTTCACGTGTTCTTTCGTTATACAAGAAGTTTCCGTCCAAGTCGGCAGACAGTAGAAAGTTGGAAAAGGTCAACTTCATCTCTATTTACTTATCTGGACAGGAGCAAGTTGTCCACATTTTAAATAACTGAAGCCATATTATCATGTACCCAGACTTCGGTCCTCCTTATATAGCATCGCACATTTCCTTTGCAACACAAACAAATCTAATCAAACATGTTTCTTCACAGTTTACCAGGCCGTGCCGTGGCTCAGTGGTTAGACCGCTTGGCTCTCACCAAGGCGGCCGGATTCGATCCCAGGCGACCGCAAAGTGAGATTTGTGGTGGACAACACGGCGCTGGGGCGGGTTTGCTCCGGGATCTCCGGTTTCCCCCGCCATCTCATTCCACCAGTGCTCCATCTTCATCTCATGTATCATCAGTATCATCGCCTGCGGTGCCGTATGTAGTAAAAGCGGGCGTTAAACACTACACATATTTCACAGTTTACCCACAAGTCCAGTCACAATTGTGTCAGGACGCTAATTCACCTTCGTCGTGTACCATCACTGTAACGTGTCAGTGATACAGTAATTAGATGAACATCGCAACTAAGGTGTTCACAGCAATAAATCGGAACTAGCTCTTATTACCCGAATTTGTCTCACATATTCTATTGTCTGATTTGTTAAAATGTAAACATTGAGATGGCTCTTATATCAATTTAACATCTGATTTTTTCTGGTTGAACATAGATGTCTGTTAAGGCTCCATTGCCATTGGCAGTCGCGCAGCACGCCTTGGCGTACAATTTGTATTTGATGACGCTTTTGGTTTAATACTGTCACATCGACGATCGCTCAAAACTGCTGTGAGAAAGTAACACGCGTTCAAGGTTAGCTGACGTCGCGAAGAGGAGGCAAGTTGCTGGTAAAATAAACATGCGCTCAAGGTCAGCTGACGTCATGAAGCGAGTATTATTATTATTATTATTATTATTATTATTATTATTATTATTATTATTATTATTATTATTATTATTATTATTATTATTATTATTATTATTATTATTATTATTATTATTATTATTATTATTATTATTATTATTATTATTATTATTATTATTATTATTATTATTATTATTATTATTATTATTATTATTATTATTATTAAACAAAAGACCTGTGGGGACTGCAATTCCAGAGGCTTACAGTTCGAAGAACTGCCACACTCGACAGATATATAAAAGCTGTTACAAGGCCGACAGTCAGTAATGAGTTGGCCGGAGTCAGTGAGTTGTACAGTGTGGTGCTTCGAGCTTAGTGTGGTATGTTCCAGGCTACGTGTTAAGGAGTAGGCAGACCGTGAAAGGGGCAGAAAGCAGTTCACGGGTCAATAGCTGCGGCTCCGGATGAGGGATCGCCGAGGTGTGAAACCGGCAGCGAAAAGGTTTACGTGCGAATATCGGAGTTCTGCACAAAATTTGTGTGTAGCTCCGTATCCTATGTATCCTCGTATCCTATGTGTAGGTCAGAAAGATTATAACAGCATAAAGACTGCGTGCTACAGAGACTTACAGCAACATTGTAGAGACGGTTTGAACTGTTGCATTTGCATACAAGAATGGCTGGCCCGCCTCCGTAGCGTGGTGGAAGCATGTCTGCCTCACGTTCAAGAGGTCCAGAGTTCGAATCTCGGTCAGGGTGAGTTACTTTGATAAGGTTTTTCCGGGGTTTTCCCTTATCCTGATAGACAAATGTCGGGTAGCTCTGGGCTCATTTGAGCATCATTTCACCAATTCCATTCATCGTCCGATATGACTTAACGTCGGAGGACGTACATTACAAAAAAAAAAAAAATTAATAAAAAAAAGAACGGCAGGTTGTTACGTTAGCATTGAGCAAACGATTTTTGTGAAATTGAAGAAGTTTAAGATTCTTCTTTTGTTACAATACTCACAAACGTACCATCCCCTTCTCCTCCAGTTAGTACCCTCAGGGTCAAGGGAATGAACGCCATAGCATCACACAAAAGAACTTGGTTTAACACGCCAAGAACTCCGTTTGTAACACGTGCATGAAATTCCTTCGTATGAGTTTATTTTTTCCTGCCAATATATGACAGGGTTTCCTTTAAATTTCCGTAGTTGCTTAACCTGGGCCGCATGATGGGTGGTTTCTGCGATCGAATTTCCTGCGCTATATTGGTACACCCTAGTCTGCTTCATAGCCGATCGATAGTGTCCCTTATGCGGCCCTTTGTTAACGAATGCAGTCGACCGTCAAGTGTGTTACCGTTTGTGTGTGTGTGTGTGTGTGTGTGTGTGTGTGTGTGTGTGTGTGTGTGTGTGTGTGTGTGTGTGTGTGTGTGTATGTGTGTGTGTTTTTTTTTAATCTCCTGATGAACAGCTAAAACCGAAATATTGGAAGCGTTATGTGACTTCAACTGTTTTTATTCATTAGGCAGAACAATCATGTTCTTTTATCATGCACGCTTGTACACACAGTACATTGTTTATTTAAGTGCAATTGTATGTTTGCTCTTTATTTTGCCTGTATATGGCAGTAAATGCCCTAAGCTTTATTTATTTATTCTAATAAATGGCAGTTCTAGCATTTTATATAAGATATTTATTTTTATTTGTAAGCCTTGACAAAACTACCCTGTGATACAATATGAAAGGGGTTACAGCACCGCCCCCTTTCAAACTCAGGAAGGTGGTGTCACGGTAACGTGGGCCCGGTTTGATCCCTGGCCGAACACCCTAATCCCTAGGCTTTTTAGGGATTTCCCAACTCCCGTGGTGACAGGAGTAGTTACTTATTTACCACGACGTTCCTGCCTCACATTTTCTCTACACGTCATTTTCGTCTGTTTCGGGGTTGTAGGACCAGGGGACGGTGTTCGGCGGGTTGCAGCTGGGCCGGATGTGCGATCTATAAAGGTTCCTTCCCTGGCGTCGGTTGCAGTGTCCCTCCTCCGTGTGAACTCATCACAGGGACTTGTAGGGCTTGAGGTCTGGCTGGTGCAGCGTCGTATGCGCTCCAATTGGAAACGTTAGGGACCCCACATATTTTTGCGCCCATTGTCATAGGCATCAACTCTGGTCACTGTGTAAGCACAAATGGTTGAATAGCGCATGGGCCGTGCTCTATCTCCGTATAATTTACCTTTACATTTCAAAGGGGCAATTCAGCGCCCCGCTGTAGCTTAGGTGTTAGCCTGTCTACGTCACTCGAGTTCGAATGTCGATCAGGGTTAGTTATTTGGATAACGTTTTTTCCGGGGTTTTCCCTTATCCTAAAATATGAATGTCTGGTAGCTCTAATCTCTAGAAACCCTGGGCTCATTTAAGCATCATTTTACGCATCATTCATCGTGCGATATGTTTTAAAATTGGAGGACGAAAATTAATTTTTAAAGTAGAATAACTCTTCGTAATAATTGAAGCCTGTATAACGGTTCCTATGGTCATGAATTAAAATGTAATAATTCACATACTTCTGCTCATATTGTAAACATTTGAATAGTTAGAAAGGATTATCTACTATGATTATCGTATTGCGCCTGTTAATCCAGGATGCCCGAAAAAAAGGTAAATTGGATCATCCAACCCTAAAGAGATTAGGGTTGAGAAGTAACAATAATTTCGGCGTACTGTCTGAAAATACTTTTGGAAACACTGAATATGAGGTGTTGTCTGTGTTCTGCTCGTACTAAAACAGTGAGGCTTGCTGAACTTTGAACTTCGTTACATGATGCTTGGTCGTATAGAATCATACATTTAATTCACGACTTCAAAACAAACTCAATTCATTCATTGCTTGAGGTAGATATAGATTAGGTAAGAGATGAGAGGTCTAGCACGTTGACCAATGTACACCCTCGGAAGGAACGGATGAGATGAAGGAACTATAGGCGACAAATATGCTGGAGGAATGGACAGTTTAAACCGCAGAGACCCGGGGAGTTCTGTAACAGTTACGCGCTTCAACACCTACACCATCGGAGCGTGGTGCAGAAGTCCCCTCTAGCAGGGACCGGGCTAAGCTCGACTCGGAGCCGAGAAGGGCTTCTAAAACGCAAGCCTCTGCGCCGTCTGTCTGGCGTCGACATATAACCACGGAGTCGTCCTGTAACATGAAAAGAGACCAAATGAGAAGGAATTGGAAGGAGAGGCGTCACAACTCTAGCATTCGCCTTGCTGACCGAAAGAAAACCGTGGCCGCAGGGACAGAACCCAGGTCCTACCGAATGCGACCTTTGCGCATTCTCGCGGAGCCATCTCGCTGAGTTCATTCATTACTAATGGTAATAAAAATCCAGCACATAACAGACCGAATGGGGCCTGGGCCTGCCTACACGACTGCCACCCTCACGCTCACATACGCACACATACGCAAGGCAATGGTGGGCAATCATCCAACCGGTACGGGAGATGTCAGAATTTTGTTGCCCCCAGACGGAACGTTGGCATTCTTTGACCGCGATTCGCTGTAAAGAAGGTCCCTGTAAGGTGTGCTGCCTTACACAGTGGCACAAGAACAGCGAATGTGTGGCAGAGAACGCCTGCTACACAAGGAGTAGAACCGTTAAACAAACATGCTCCCTATTCACTCTGTACACTAAAACCGAGAAGATTCATTCACAAAAGCAGAAGCCGTCAGAATGTTTTTAAATGGTCTGTAAGTGTACTGACATGGGGTGTCATAAACCTTTCCAGGGAGGGTGTGGGATCCTTCGCCAACCCCCCATGCGTCTCATCCCTTGGAGACTCTCCTGTGGAGGACAGTACCTATTGCAGCTCCTCAAATTCTTCGCGATACTAAGAGGGCATCGGTGCTATACCCGGGACAAAACTCCGTACCCCCAAGGTACAATTTAGCTCGGACGTATTCCGTGGTAGGGAACCAGATTCAGTTGAGTCGAGAGGTTCTACTCCCATTAGTCCCGGACCCGTAGGACCAAGACCCGGGCCTCTTTCAACCAGGGAGTATCCGAGCTGTCCCAAAGGGCGCCTGGCGTCCTGCGTGTGGCATTCCATAGGACACGACCTGGGTTACTAACAAGCCCCCCCCTCATCTGGTCCAAGAACACAAGACGGGATGGAAGTGGATACGACACTTTCGCGCGCCAACACCAAAAGGTGAAGGCTACCGATATGACCTCGGTAGGGCCGCCTGGTGATCTAGCACACCTTTTACTAGTTATGCAGGCTAGTACCCAGGAATATTAATGACTTCCCTCAACCCCGTCCGGAGACGTACCCGATCACCCACGGGTATCGGGAACCACTTCCCCCTCGTGTCCAACCCAATCGGAACAACTCCCAGAGGGAGGGGCTCGAATGTTCGGCCCGAGATTCCTCTAGTAACGTCAGAGGTACCACGAGTGCTAAGGGTCCGCAGCGCCTGCACCACGGCATGTGAAGGGGACGGCTCCCCTCCGCTACTGGAAGGGAACCAGAGTACACTCCAGCCCAGTGCACTGCGGCCCATTAGTCGTTCAAAGCGATATATTCACCAAGGTTTGGACGCTTTTTCGGACTCTCCGAATGACCACCAAAAATCTCGTATTCCGACCTTTTGTAATACTATTCATTAACATACTCCGAGGATCTACTCCCATTAGTCCCGGCCCCGTAGGACCTGAACCCGGGCCCCTTCTGTTATTTACCATAGGACAGCACCTATTTTATAAGCTGCCCCCCCCCGCCTGCACACGGCAGACAGGACGGAAGTGGATACGCCACTTACGCGCCGGTCCTTGATGAACCAGCTACTAAATAACCTTGGTAGGGCCGTCAGTGTCTAGCTCACCAGCTACTAGCTCTGCAGGCTAGTCCCCGGGACTTATGAGGCAACCCTCTACCCCCTCCGGGCGGCCGATGGTAGCCTGGCCAGAGGTACCCAATTGCCCGTGGGTGACGGGAACACACTGCCCCCTCGAGTCCAACCCAATCCGAACAGCTCCCATTCGGGAGGGGCTCAAATGTTCGGCCCGAGGTTCCTGTAGTAACATCAGAGGTACCACGAGTGCTAGGGGTCCGTAGCGCCCGCACTTTGGCAGCTAAAAGGGACGGATCCCTTCCCCTACGGGAACTATTCATTAACACTAGGAAATACAACATGTTAGCTGCAGAATGCTGTAAAGATGAAATATCTGTCTAATATATAATATATCACTGTGTGTGTATGCGTGGCCTTATCGGAAAACGTGACGAAGTGCATAACAATCTGTTCATTATGAGCACGGAAATTGTGACACGGCGTTATTAGTCTTCCCAAGTGATGATTTCATTAGTTCGAACAGAAAACGTGGCTTATCACACCTCTTTTATAGTGCAGATAATTGTATCTGCATGAATCGCCTCCTTAAATGGAAAGCAAGTAGGAAGGAAAGATTTTTTAGTTTGTTAAAACTCCTTATGATACAGAACAGCCACCAGTAGGTTTTATGTCTTGTGGAAGTGTTACACTGAGAGGAGAAGCATAGCACTTAGGTAAGGTATGAAAACATTCTGTATCAATTTTTGACAGGAAATGTATGTTCTGCAGCCATCTCAATCCAAAAGGAGCATTTCAAATGCCCTTGTGGTTATGTGCATGTGTGTGTGTGTGTGTGTGTGTGTGTGTGTGTGAGAGAGAGAGAGAGAGAGAGAGAGAGAGAGAGAGAGTAAATAATACAGCATAATTTAAAAACCATATTTTGGATTAATACCATACTGGGATTTAGATTCAGATTTTTTTAAAGGAAATCTCCCGCATAAGAAATCACTGTTTGCTTGGAAAGTGTGTTTGTATTTTCCTCAAAAATGGCAGAATGATTGTGATTAAAATATCCCTCTAGTTAAGATATTTACAGAACAAGTAGCCCTGTCTACCTCACGTTCAAGTGGTCCTGAGTTCGAATCTCGGTCAGGGTTAGTTACCTGGATAAGGTTTTTCCGGGGTTTTCCCTTATTCTGAAAGACGAATGTTGGGTAACTCTAAGCTCTATGGACCCTGGGCTTCTTTCAGCCTTATTTCACCCATTCCATTCATTGTCCGATATGACTTAACGTTGGAGGAAGTTAATTAAGGGGGAAAAAAGTAGAAGTAAACTGCAAATCCTGAATTATCTTGAAAATACTCTGTGTAGCCCTCTTCACTCGAAATGAATTTTGTGTGATTTTGTACAATGGTAAGGATTAGGATTAGGATTTCACTACAGAGAGGATTCGGTACGTAGGCCACCATGCGGGGCCCATTGTTCCTATGCGCCCAAGTGGGGCAACCCCGGGAGGAAGGATGAGGCGAGAGGAGACAGAGGGTGGCAGTCTAAGGAGCCACAATAGTGCAGAGGGCAGGGTCCCTAGAGTTTACTTAGATACTTCCGCCCACAGGCCAGGACAACGGACACGCTCCCCTACTGCTGGACGGCAACGAACCTAGCAACCGAGCCCCAAAGGTCCCTGTCTGGCGCTCCCGAACTGTTCCCAGCAACCGACCTACCGGAGGAGGAAGTAGTTTACCTCAGAGCATATCATCCTGCCATGCACCGCCGAGACACCTGCCGACACTTCTACCTGAAAAAGACCACCAGATGAGAGATGATGTGAAATGATAATGGAAATGAAAAATGTAGGGACAGGAAATTTGAAGGATGTAATTAACCTACCCAGCATTCGCCTAGCGAAAAAACCCGTGGGTCAGGTAGGTCGGTCACGGGAATCGATCCCGGGCCTCCCAAATGCGGGTCACAGACGAAACCGCCTGAGCCGTCCCGCTCGGTGTACAATGGTAAACAACTGCACAAAAATGATACATGTCGTTAATATACAATATGTGTGCATTTCTCCTTGCAATTGTCAATTTCCGAAATATTTGCTGTTTGTTTGAATTTTTAAAAATACGTAGGTACTTCTCATTTGTTAATAATGATGCGCGGTGCTGCTTCTACACGTCTTTGGAGCTGGACATTCTTGGAATATTATTATTAGAGGAGCTCAAGCTGTTCTCTTATGAGCATCTGACGTCACCTGGCCACGTTACCCCTCCTCCTTAGTTTTGGGCATAGCATCGGCAGGAAGCATTTCCCTTGCTTTTCGGTTCTGTTGACACAAACTGTATGACACTTTCGAGTCCAATTTCCGAGACTTAGAAGCAATAGATGAGAAACGTGGACTTAATTAGCAACCCTTTTAATTTTCCCTGTAAAGACGCAACTCTCGACTGCAGATGGAACTAGTTGTTTACAGAATTCAATAGAAATGAAATATTCTCAGAAAAAAAAAATGTTGGATTTATTTAAATCTCTCCCTAATGAAACATTTCCCAGGTCGCGAAATTGTTCTGCAAAGTTAATTTCAGTAGCTGGTGTGCATATATTTGTGAGCAGATGTTTTCGAAAGTGAATCAAATAAAAATCAAGTATGGTTCTGGGCTGGGCAGGATCATTTGTCATGCCTTTTAAGATTGTGCTGTACAACCCTGGCGGCAAATATTGATCTGGTTGTAACTAAACAGAGTAACCAAGTGACTAACAAGAAGCCATTTTCACATCATGTCAGTAATATACAACAATAACATTATTGAAGCCACCGCCACTGATCAAACTGACTCTACAGATAGATTTTTGCAAAACCGTGGGTGGGGGTAAATCCGTCCTCCCCTGCCCCGCTAAAGGATGGGCACCACTGATTATAGACCATTGTTTAAAGGAATTAGAGGACTGAAAACCTAAAGTCGGTTGGATACCAAACTTGACATTTAGCTTCAGTAACATCCAAAAAAGCAACACGCAGATTTTGATGTCTTCCTAAACTATCCTGAACATGTAAAAAAATTGTCGATACTTTTAATTTTCTAAAAATTGTGCAAATGTTGATTAAAACATCAGATATTTTAAATTTGCTTGACAGGTATCTTCAATTTCATGGGAATAACCTGTGAAATCCTTTTATTCTAAAGGAGTTGTATTTAATTGTGTACAACTGGTAAACCATAACAGAGAGGTAAAAACAAAATAGTCCATCTTATAGTTTGACTTTGCAACTAAGGTCTTCACAGCACCCAAATAGAACCACCTTTTATGCAATTTGCTTTACGTAGGGAAATATGATCTCTCTTATTGGCTTAAGTTAAATATGAATGGAATGCTACTGAATGGAAGCGGAATAGTAACGAAGTCTTCTTCAGGCACTGATGCGGTTAGGGTGAGTTACCTGGATAAGGTTTTTTCCGGGGTTTCCCTTATCCTGATAGACGAATATCGGGTAATTTTAAGATCTATGGACCCTGGACTCATTTGAGCGTCATTTCATACATTCCATTCATTGTCCTATGTGACTTAACGTTGGAGGACGTAAATTACAAAAAAAAGGCACTGATAAATTCTGTCCCGCTACTATTCAATAGGGAATGATTCATATTGTCGCGAGGCATTGTTTTGCTACTGCGTAGACGAGCACTGAGAGAGGTAGAAACGGAGAGTGAAAGAGACAGATAGCGCCCAAGCCACGCCCGCGGACTGACTAGCGCTGAACACTTGCCGAGAGAGTGGAAGAGCAACAGATGGAGAAAGAGACGGAAATAGTCTGGACGTTCTCGCTCCACCACGAAAGTTCGTGAACTTTCGTGAAGCTTTGGTAACCTGAGAGAAACAGCGGCTCGTGTATTAAAGCGACTGGACTGAACTAGACAGCCAATGTGGTCAGGGTTCTGCTAAGATGAACAGAGTCGCTAGTAAGTCGTCTATTGTGTGTAGACATTTGAACCTTTTTGTAATTTTACGTCCTCCAACGTTAAGTCATATCGGACGATGAATGAAATGGGTGAAATGATGCTCAAATGTGTCCAGGGTCCATGGAGCTTAGAGCTACCCGACATTCGTCTTTAAGGATAAGGGAAAACCCCGGACAAAACCGTATCCAAGTAACTCACTTGACTGAGATTCGAACTCGGGACCTCTTGAACGTGAGGCAGACACGCTACCATTTATGCTACCGAGGCGGACAGACATTTGAATTGAATCGTATTGCGAGTTGAGAACTGATTTGAATGCGAGGTTTTTTTTTTTTATTTTTTTATTTACGTGTGCAGAAGCCACGAGAGACTGTTGTGTCACGTCCTTTTACTGCTGCAACAGGGTGTACGAAGTGTCTTTCTACGGAAATAAGGATATTTTGAATTTATGCAAACTTCACTTTTAATTTTACGAACCCACAAAGTCACAATATCTGACTTTAACTAATCAGACATCAGACTATCTTACTCACGTGATAGAACCTGGTTTTGGTTTACTGCTGGGAATGCCTTAGTTGCAATGTCGGTCTGATTACAAAATGACTTATGTCCGAAAACATATGCCGTGTTCCATATTTGGAAATGAGCTGCTATGATCAGCTAAAACTGAGGGACACCGACGTGTGAAGTCCCCTGTGTCAATGTGTATTCTGAACGTTGTCTCCTCAGAGGTTAGTTCATTCTCCGAAAGAAAGCGTGAAATTAAACAGCACCATTAATGACGAATTCCTTTCAGAAGTATTATTCCCTATTTCGAACAGTAGAACTTGCAAAGTGGCTCATAACTTCATAATAAGCATTATAAGTAGCATTCGTCGTTAATGTGTAAACATCTGTGTCTAAAACATTGGCACTAGAGATGAACAGTTAAAATAATCTGATTCCTTGGTAAGTTAAACCTATGAATTTTCTGTTTTAATTAATGAAGAACTTAGGTTTATCAAATTACTTATCTGACTTACAATTTTTCTATGTGAGATATTAATAGTACAAAACTTTTCATTCCTTGACTAGCACTTTAAACAATGACTTCTCGATGCAATATCGTAGGTTCTGTCAATTGGTCTTTCCCCTAAAGCCTCGGTACTGCATTTTGAACGTCTCCACCTGCACGAGCACGTACGTGCATTCACAAACTAGACAAGAGTGCATTAGTGGGTGTGCCAAGGTAACCAGATATATTGAAAAGGACTACTATACAACTAGAATTGGAGGAGGAGGAGAAGATGAAGATTGTGGAGATGAAGGGGACGGTGACAGCAAGATTTTGCCAGCTAATAATAAGCCAAGTAGGGCACGAATTAATCAGGTAATTCGATTACATTTCCCGAGTTGCAGGAGTATGAATGGAAGCGTTGTACTAGAGAATATCTGCTCTAATGTGGGCAGTTTGATACTTCATTAACTGCTTTGTTCTACGACATTGTACTTCTTAGTTAGGAAAATCGCATTTATCTCTTTGAAGGGCTTCTATGGGACGTTCAATGACGGAAATTTAACTCAGCTAAGCGGAATATGCATTTCTACAAATGAAATCGAAGGACTTCCTTAACAAACAAAACTTGAAGACTGGAGAATTTTGGCGTGTAAGGCGAATAACTTAATACACAAGTATCTACCTATTTACATAATACACTGCATGGCAGTGCAGACCTTCAAAATTTAAATAACCCTTCTTGAATACTAAATGTTATAAATTCACTCTGTGTTTTCTGTATATAGTATAAATAGTGTAATTTTAGACATTTTATTGAATCTGTGAAGCTATTAGACCAAGATGCAATTTGTCATCCTTACTTTATTTCTCTAATTGTATATGGATATGTTCCAGCTTCAGTAAAAGGAATATTTATGTTGTATGTCTTGAAAAGGCAATAACTAAACCCGCGGTATAGCGGCCCTTTTCTGGTCAAGAGCTACCGCATGGCCGCTACATATCCACCTCTACGCAACACATGCCTCATGAGTGGGATGCAGAAATGAAGGTTGGGACATGGTCTTCCTCCCTCCCGCCGTGGCATTCGCAAACAGGGTCGGCCACTTCTCAATCAAATAGCTTTTCGGTGTAACCGTCACAGACCTAAGGCGCCTGAGTGCCCTCAGACCAATTCTCCCAGATCCTCATAGGCTGCTGACTGGTAAAAGGCGTAGGGGAAAGTAGTACAATGGTGCTCATGTAATATTCTTGAGACAAAATGATTCTAACAGTTACTGTATACTTCTAACATCTAGCAGACAATCGGGGTAACGCACAGAAGTATCGTGTCCGTGGAGCAATATATGCGGGTTTGCTGAGAAGAAGCATGTTTTGTGTGAATTTCTTAGTGCAGATACACCAAAATCATTCAAGGCAACACTGAATAGATTTCTAAAAATGTTTTACGAACTATATAAGCTGAGATTTTCTATTTATTGGCTACCAGTTAATACTTTGGTCGATCTTGTGGTGCTGTGTTTGAAGCGTAATTCGCATGCTAAATCCAACATGTCGGCGGGTAATGGCGCTCAATCCTAAACGCTATTACCCACAAGGAGAGGGCCATTGTCCAACGCGTATTTTAATGTTAGAATTATTTTATCCACGGATCAGTTAAAGTGATATGGGATTTGTTACTTTCCAGTAATCTTATACAAAAATTCAAATAAATAGAGGCTCATCGGTTTCAGTGCACTGGTATTTCGCCTTTCAACCCAGATCAGTTCAGTGATGAAGATTTTATGGTCGCACAAAACTTACAAATACCGGTGGACCAACAACCGGAGAATAACAGGCACTTTCTTTTGCGGGCGAAGATCAACCTCTCATCAAGAAACGCCTGTATTGGGTAACACCTCAGCAACAACCAGTTCTACCACCAGGAACCAAAAATATCAGAGTGCTCTACCACTTCCTTGTTCCAGTTACCAGAATTAGACCTGTCCCTTTCTCACCAATCACTTCTGTCTCCAGAGACCCAGAAACACTCAAAAGCTCTACCAAAATTTTCGTCGCAGATATTTCCCCCATTCCAGGTCCCGCAAATGTTTCCAAGATGGCCCCAGATTCTCTAAAATGAAGGAACAACTGCAGCAAACAGAGGGGCGGCGATCCCTAAAAGGTTGCATAAAAACTTTGACACCAAAAGCAATAGCACCAAAAAGGCCGAAAAGAAGAATCCCAAGAAACGAAAAACAGGAAGGAAAATAAATTTGCCTGATAGCTCTAATGACGAAGATTCTATCAACGAATTAAATATATGTGACGACGAACTTGGCGATTTGGAACCTGTGTCAAAAGATATATATTTTATTTGTGGAGAAGTTTGACAAAATAACGAACTGTAGTTCCGTTGTGTCTCCTGCTCTGAATGGGCACATGAGGAATGCAGTGGAGCTGACACACCTGATAATTATAAATGCGGTTATTGCAGAAAGAAATATTAAATTGGTTTATTTACTTTCGAGCGCCATTAACCGCACATGGCGGCCAATACCACTCGACCCAACATTACCAGGGCTTCCTGTTTAAATAAATGTCTTATTTTTTTTCCTTGTTCCATTTATACCCCGCCTTTAACTATGGTCATATCGGCGGCCGCTCTCCTTTGGAACACACTGAAGGTGTTAACTCGTTATCTTTGATTTTTAATCATTAGATCATTAGATCACGCAGACTCTGGGGAAGATGGGGAATTATCTTGGTCGGAGAAAGATCCCCACCCCCACCGCTGGGAATCGAACCCGGGACCCCTAGCACGGCAGGCAGGTGCTCTACCGACTGAGCTACGGGGCCAGCCATGTCTTAATTTGTATTCGTTTCTAGAGCCTATTTATGTAACTTGCAATATATTGTTTTAAAAACGATATCTGTAATTATACTTAAGGTTGCTGAACAATTTTTCTTAAGTCATCGCCACTACCCTACTCTCCGCTACGTCCATCGGGCATAGTCTGCATGAACACCAATTAGCCTAAGAGCGTTCAGTTAAAGTATATCTGTCGCTGTTTCTGGCCTCCCATATGTTTACAACAGGATCGTTGTTGTTTTAGGCAGATTACACTTGATGTGGCTGGTGCTCATTTCGGTAAACAAGCGTGCCCAAGGCGGGACAAGTCGGTTTTATTTATTCTTGCAATTTTAACCTTTTTCCAGAGTAAATTTTCTTTACCATCTAAACAGAAATCACGTGCTTGAGAAACGACTGTTTATTTTTCAATTGTTTAAATAATCTATGAAATACATGACAAATTTGCACTCAAACTCATAAAGGTTCCCCTCGATATCACTGTTCACTAAAGGGGTTTTACGTATATCCAATATTTTTAAGCCAGGGAGCGCTTTTCAAAATCGGTTTCCACGGGATAGTTTCTTCGACTGCCTTATGTCTTAAAGTTAATGGTGATTTAGTAGTCTCGTTTAGAACTCACGCGAATTCGAATTAGTGATTTTTCGTTCAAGTTTTCTCAGTTCTTTAGTGTTTACTGTTTAAGGACATTTAATATTTATTTACTTGTAATTTCCTTTAGTGACTACGAAGATCCTGAGAACTGCGCGAGAAGCCTTAAGGGCTTCGTAGAGCACAGATTGGAACTTTCAGCACGATACATATGCATATATAGCAGAGCTAGTAACCTTATCGACAAAAGTAAACAAGGAAAGATTAATCATTTTCAGACAAGAACAGTTCTCTTGTAAATATATGGGAGGTAAGAAATACAGACAGCGAAACGAATCGCTTGAGTTCGCTGATTAGTGGAGGAAAATTCTTCGCTGTTTTCTTTTTCTTTTTATCGCACGATAACCACTGTTACGAAATAGAGCACGGTAAGTCGTTTCTAATCAGTGTGCAGCTGCATTAATATCGCGGAGAGAAACGTCTACCATACACCACAGACACAAAAGTTAATATTCCTAGCTCGTGAATTCTAAAAGGAATGTTTGCAACAAATACAAGACAGACCCAGCTATACATAATAATAATAATAATAATAATAATAATAATAATAATAATAATAATAATAATAATAATAATAATAATAATAATTATTATTATTATTATTATAATAGGTAATAATAGATAATAATAATAATAATAATAATAATAATAATAATAATAATTATTATTATTATTATTATTATTATTATTATTATTATTATTATTATTATTATTATTATTATTATTATTATTATTATTATTATTATTATTATTATTATTATTATTATTATTATTGGAACAGAAAAGACAGTGGCCGATACAAGCCTTATAATTCTAGCTTGTTTTACTTTAGAGTTAATAAAGTACTATAAATAATAAATAAAAGTAATTACATTATACTATTTATAGAACATGTCCTTGTTTTTGTAATTTACGTCCACCAACGTTTAGTCGTATCGGACGACGAATGGAATGGGTGAAATGATGCTCAATTGAGCTCGGGGTCCATAGAGCTTAGAGCTACCCGACATTCGTCTTTCAGGATAAGGGAAAACCCCGAAAAAACCTTATCCAGGTAACTCACCCTGACCGAGATTCGAACTCTGGACGTCTTGAACGTGAGGCAGACATGCTACCACCACGCTACCGAGGCGGGCAATTAAATGTCTTGCGGTAAGAGAATGATATAATAAGATTCCGATTAACCACCACTGTTACAGAGTTAAGTTAAAAAGCTTAACTCGGCCGATACTGCACGACCTTCCCCTACAGTTCATTGATATGAATGTGAGCAAGTTTATATATATATATTTTATTTCCGTCCTCCAACGTTGTCATACCGGGACAATGAATGAAATTGATGAAATGGTGCTCAAATAAGCCCCGGATCCGTAGAGCTTAGAGTTAACTGACATTGGTTTTTCAGGATAAGGTAAAACCCTGGAAAAAACCCGATCCAGATCTCGCCCTGACCGGGATTCGAACTCGGGACCTCTCGAATGTAAGGTACACAGACCACCACTTAAGCTAAGAGGCGGGCAGTGTGAGCAGTTCCTCCTGAATTGAAGAACAATTATCTGTTTTATGCAGATCACCCAATATCTAACTGTTATAAATATCGAATTTCGCTTTTATCGCCTCACAAGATGTCCTATCCGAAAGTAAAAGAACAAATGGCTGAACAATACCGCAATTTTTACGTACTAACGAAAACATGTTGAACACCAACTGAAATGTCCACCATATCCAAACTAACTTATAAATCAGTACCAAATTTGTTTGGCGACGTGAAACAGTAACATACACGATGACAACAGCATCTATTTTGAAACATGGGTGATGATTGAACCGTCGACGTAGTGTTGCAAAACATGTGCTGTCAAACACGTGGCTGAATGAGTATAATCTTAGATGTTGAGTATACCGTGTAAAGGTAGAAGATATCGAAAGGTATTTTAAACTGTTTGAGTGAAATCAAACACTTTTGTGCTAATCAGCACGTAATTAGGAGAAATTCTAAGGAAATGCATATAACTTTTTATTCGCCAGGTGTTATGAATTCGTGGTGGAGTGGTAGTACTGTTATGCAGCAGATATTCATGCTAATTGCACCTTGTTGTGCACAGGGCACATGAGGCCGCACCCAGAGCGACCAAGAATTGATTTGTGACCTCCCGCATTGCGCCCTGCTGCCATTTGCAGAGTTGCCAACCTTCCATAATGACCGCACTTCTACAGGACAATATAGGAAGCAAGAGAACGTCTGATAAGTCGGCATTCTTTTGTTTGTTACATACGTTTAGCAAGCCTTACATAATATATTGCAACATTGGATTTCGTACTATACTACTCTTAATTAAGTTGCTCGCGCTACAATAATAGGAACGGTGTATTTTCTATAACAGTGACGTAATACCTGTACCAAGATGGCATGGCTTGTAGAGAGAAACTGAAACGATTTTTGCCATGTTCTTTTCTCTCAACAACGAAGATGTAAAAACCTCTGTATATAAAGTATAGAATTATGAATTTATGATAACTTATATTTTAGTAGATAACAGACTAAATCACAGTCCACGGTACTTCTCTCAAGAAGAAATTGAAGTTCAGTTCCTACTTATGCACGTTTTTAACTGCTATGGTTCTCAGCGTCCCATTTTCTAGTGGACGTGAGAGACCTGTTTTTGCTCAGAGGCCTCTTCATCAGGGATTACCTTCTTTTACGTACCGTAAATCTATGACAAGGGACACCTTCTTTACTTCCCTTCCGAAGAAAGCCAACTAAAGATTTCCATTCCATCGTCCTCCGGCTGGTTTGAAACCGCCTCCTCGAGAACCAGACACCTCACACCTAAACCACGCAGAACCGCTGTCTCCCAGAAAGGGAATGCGTGCAAGTGTCTATCTGGGTTATCGATTCAACACGCCATGTAATAAATGAAATGCACTAAGAGAATTCGTACGAACATATGCAGACTCTCCCATTTATAAAAGATTGCTTCTAACTCGTGAAAATTGTCACACTAATAATCCCTCGTGCAACAAACCTTAACTACTGCCATAGTTTCATAAATTACCATAGATGCTCTTGAATACTATTGCCCTCTTTTCATTTTTATGCTTTTCACTCACACACACGCACACGCACACGCACACGCGCACGCACACACACACACCACACACACACCACACACACACACACACACACACGCGCACGCACACACACACCACACACCACACACACACACACACCACACACACACACACACACACACACACACACACACACACACACACACACACACACACAAAAAAAAATTTTACTATCTTCCAGAATGGATAGATATCTTTCCAGAATCGTTTATAGTTTTCCATGTTAACCTTAGATGTGGTATTCTTTTGTGGCTGAACTTAACAGGGTGTTTCATGTGCTTATTCAGTTGATCGGACTGTCTGATACTATTTGCCAGTTTGTGCAATGCTTATATTTTGCTTTTTGGAGGCATCATGGAGGATTCTTATAACAGGTTTTTGCTCTACATTTTCCCGGTTAATTCCTGCAGTAACTGTTGTATATCTTGATCCATGCTGGTTGTACTACGAGGGTTGTTCAATAAAGAATGATCACAATTTTTTTTAACAACGTACCTTTACTCATCCTCATAATTTTGATGGTCCTTCTCAAAATAGTCTCCCGTAAATGCAATGCATTTGTCCGAGCGTTTCTGCCAGTCTTCAAAAACATGCTGGAGGACAGTTTTTGAGAAATCCTTCAAAATCGCCTCCGCAGCCTTCACCACTGCTTCTAATGATGGATAATGTCTCCCAGGAATGCCTTTCTTCAAGTTAGAGAATAGAAAAACGTCACATGGGGCTAAATCCGGACTGTAGGGATAGTGAGGGATGTACTTCACGTTGATTTTTGCAAGATATTCATCAACAATATTGGCAATATGCGGCCGCGCATTATCGTTTAGCAGGATCCAGCCTGCTTCACGGAAATGTGGTCTTTCGCGTCTGATATGGACTTGCAATATTTTCAGGACATCCCTGTAGTATTATCCAGTTACTGATATGTGTGCAGGTACAACATGGTGATAAACCATTCCACGAATATCAAAGAATGAGATGACCATAACTTTCCCACCAGAAGCAACTACTTTTTTTTGGGGGGGGGGGGGTTGGTGATGAAGGAGATTCCCACACTGAGCTTTGCTGTTAGCTCTCAGGATCAAAATGATGTAGCCAAGTTTCATCAGTAGTGATTACGTTTGAACGAAACTCCGGATCTTCCTCTAACAACTTTAACTGCATGTTACCTTTATTGCAGCGGTAGGTGGTACTGAACATATCTGAACTTGCCTGGTTTTCACAGGCGGGAACCAGGAGTACCAACAATGAAACTACTACGGCGTGTTTGTTTGACATTAAGCTAACAGAATTATAATAAGACTGAATTTTAGTGCGAAAAATTATGACCGTAAAAAATTGATCATTCTTTATTGAACAGCCCTCGTATATCTTGATCCAAGCTCGTTGTACTATTTAAATTATGTCCATTGACGCAATAGCTATGTTTCAATTCATAGTTAATCCGAAGTAGCAATGAATGTTGGGAATATTCTTTTATTGAAAACAATTCTGGGGATGTAGAATTCAAAATATTTTCTATTATTTTTCCAACACTAGTGTTGTACCCCAAATGTAAAATTGAGGGTTATCATCCCCTGCTTCTTTTTAAGTTAAGTCATATCGGACGATGAGATGAATGAAATGGGTGAAACGATGCTCAAGTGAGCCCAGATTCCATAGAGCTTAAAGCCACGTGACATCCGTCTTTCAGGATAAAGGAAAACCCCGGAAAAACCTGATCCACGTAACTCACCCTGACCGAGATTCGAACGCGGTACCTCTTGAACGTGAGGCAGACTCGCTATCATCTACGCTACTGAGGCGGGTTTATCTCCAGTTAATATCGGTTTTACATTATTGGGTAAATTATACTGGGACGAGGTACTATTTGATGGCTTTTAATATCCTGTGAGTTTAAAATGGACATCAGTGCTGAGTATGTCTCATTTTGCTTCTGGTACCATTTACTTGATAATATTAAATTTTAATTTGATGCTTATGTGTTTTTTTTTTTTTTTCCAAAACGTGTGTTTTATTAATGCGAACTTCAAAGCTCTTATTTCTGGGTAAATCTTCTTATCCAATTTTTGGACGGAATGGAATATTTTCCCTATCGAGGTAGAGAAGGCTACTTAAAAAATGTAGATCAGGATTGCGAATCTGGGAATATGTATGGAAGAGAATGAAAGGCGTTCTTGAGAAATCGAAGCACATCCCATGATCCTTTATCGAATCACAAACTTTGTAAGCAACCCACTGCTTACCATGGACTTCGGGGCTGGTAACAGTTCTGCATGGCTATGTCTAGTATGTAAGTAGTTTTATCGTTGTTTGTTGAAAAAAAAAACGTATTGATTGGCTCCTGTAGTTAAACGAAGAATCGTATAGACATGTGTGAGGATAATGCAGATGATACAGACATTGTTCGTTATAGTAAATATCCATATTTTAGTTTTAGCGAATGGGCTAATGTGTAACAATTGTTTTGGTTTTTGCTCCTAGAATTGAAAAATGTTTAAATATGTGGTCTATGAATCAATATGGAATTGTTAAAATTCAGTAGGTCATGAGATGACGCTACATTTAAATGAAATTGTTAATTTTTTTTTATTTGGTAGTTTTAAGAATGATATTGCATAATGCGTGACGTGGACCAGTGAGAATTCAGTTTAGTGGTAGTGGTGGTAACGAGTGAAGGAAAAGTCAATAACCTTGGAGAAAGATCCAAGAGAGATAGCGTCCTATGATCGTGTCGGAACAGCGTGTAGAAGTCTATTGAGATTATAAACTATATTCACAATTTCTGTGTAAATGTAATTCAATTACATTGATAAAGTTTTATAGGTGCGGGTGCTGCGGACCCTTAGTACTCCTGGTACCTCTGACGTTAATAGAGGAACCTCGGGCCGAACTGCCGAGCCCCTCCCGTCGGGGAGCTGTTCGGATTGGGTTAGACTCGAGGGGGCAGTGTGTTCCCGACACCCACGGGGAATTGGGTACCTCCGGCCAGGCTGAGGTCGCCCGGAGGGGGTAGAGGTTGCCTGCAGAGCTAGTAGAAGGTGTGGTAGATCACCAGGCGGCCCCACTGAGGTTTTCGGTGGTCTTCCCTGCGGGGTTGACGCGCGTAAGTGGCGTATCCACTTCCACCCGTCTTGACGTTGTGCTCAGCGGGGGGTGGGGGCTTTTTAGACTCCAGGTATTGCCCTATGGAAAGAGCCCCGGAGTATCCATCGCTCCCGGTTAGAAGGAGGCCCGGGTGCTTGGTTCTACGGATCCAGGACTAATGGGAATAGAACCTCTGCACTTAACTAACTATATCTACGTTACGACGTATTCTGTGAATTTGTTACACAAAATTAAAATATTTAAATTATATTAATTTAAAAAAAATAGAGTTCTTTTTATCTATAGATGAAAAGTTAATTCCCTCGCTTGAGACCACGCCTGAATTTAAGGAGTTTTTCTCATGCACCGACTGGAACAGCGCCGGAGATCTTCTAGAGGCATCGTTGCATTTGAGTGCCAGATCTGAGCAGAAGGCTCGGATCGAGAAGGATCTACAACGTGTGGTTTCTTCGTCATTTTCTTCTAGGAGGGCTGAATTCAACCAGCAACCCCAGAGGCAACGCGGTACGAGAGGATAATCCTGTCCCACATCATCAGCGTTAAAAATTCTGCTACAAATGATACAAAAATGGTTGCTGGTTGATGCTTCAATGTTGGTGTCTTTTAAATTCACTTCAGTGTATTGCCATCTAAAAGTGACCCTGACCTTTTATCTATTATAATTGTTTGCGTTACAAACGCCTCATTCTCTCGCTCAAAATACTTTTGTAGGTTGGAGTTATCACTTGTTAATACTAAAAATGTTCAACTTTCCCGGGGATAGGGATAGGGATATAATTACGGAGGGGATTCGGTACGTAGGCATTCATGCTGGGCCCATTGTTCCTATGCCTCCGAGTGGGGACACTCCCGGGAGGAAGGATGAGGCGAAGGAGACAGGGCGGCCGACCGAAGGAGCCACGACAGTACAGAGAGCAGGGTCCCTAGAGTTTACTTTGGTGAGAGACTTCCCCCGACATGCCAGGACAACGAACACGTTCCACTAAAGCGGGACGACAACGAGCCAGCAGCCGATCCCTAATGGTCCCAGGCTGGCGATCCGAGCCCCAGAGGCCCCTGGCTGGCGATCCTACATGGTCCCAGCAGAGGAGCGGAAACCGGCAACCGACCTACCGGAGGAGGAAGTAGTTTTCCTCAGGGCATATCATCGTGCCATGCACCGCCGAGACACCCGCCGACGCTTCTACCCTGAAAGAGACCACCAGATGAAATATGATGTTAAATGATAATGGAAATGAAATGGAGGGACAGGAGATTCGGGGGATGTAATTAACCTACTCATCATTCTCCTGGCGACCCCGGGAAACCCCCCGAAAAAACCCATGGGTCAGATAGGTCGGCCGCGGGGATCGAACCCGGACCTCCTGAATGCGGGCCACAGACGAAACCGCCTGAGCCACCCCGCTCGGTACTTTCCCGGGGAACCTCAGTAGAAACAACTGCAGATAATGGAATGAAATTTGTGCTCGTTTCCAACATGGTGCATTGTGCAGACAGCAGACGTTTATCAAAGGCATTTGCTGTGAAATACAAGTTTAAAGTTCCGACTGTCCTGTAATCCTTTCAACCATTTGCGAGAAAAGTGACGTAGTCTGAGATGGTTTGAGAATTTAATGGACTGTGCATCGCAAAACAGCTGGAAATTTTGCACTGTGCATGCAGTTTAAAATTGCCTTTGAACACACCGTAGGTATTTAGGCACGTGATCTCGACCATTCTAGCCAGCTTTTTGCAGGCTTCGCTGGCATATATATGCAGAGAATGTCAAATACACTGGACCAATATCATATCAGGAAATTCGTTCTGCATTCCTCTTTGCTACACCGGAATTTTTGCCCAACATATTCTATCGTTTGCAGAGTATGTGATATTTTTGTATCACCATCTGCGTCTTTGAGCATTGAAATAGTTGTTATATATACATCCTGCACTGCCAACTACGGTCGAGGTTTCACTGTCATACTAGAAATAAACTAAGAAAGCTGTAAGTTGTTATTTCCACTTCCTTATTTTACTTATCCTGAAACATTAGACGCATGTGTATGTACACAAACCTTGCACGCTCCTTGCGGACTCGTCAATTATGAGCTGAACATCTTGACATAATGTAATATGAAAGTAACGTGTAAGGGTATATTACAGTTCCGAATTTATCTGAAGTTGATTGATTGAAACTACTTAAGTTAGGTGAAATAAACTTTAAAACTTACGTTTAATTCTTCTACATAGAGATGTGTGACATTTGGATCGAACCCTCGTCAAGGGTACAGGGAGATTCAAGGAATTGTAACAGTGGTTACTTCCAAAAATAGTGGATGCCAGTCCTTGAGTTCACAGCATTGGCCACTGTTTTAGCGTTTTTCTCCTCATGAAGACATGAGGATTGTTGTGGCCACGCGATATTCCGCCGCCGCGTTACCGCACTTCCGTTCACAGCCGTTCATCCTCTGGTCATTGCATTCATTTATGTACTATTACCGTTTGATTAGGTTAATAATTACCGTATATTTTTCAGTTGATTCCTAGTGAAATGTATTTATGTTTCAATTTATTATATGATGTTAAAAACTGAAAGCACTTTACATTTAACTTAAATATAATGCACTTAATAATTATGTTACCTTAATTGGGCATGAGTTCAACACCCCACGAGTTCCTGTTTAGTCTGGTCACTACCCTCACAAGAACTGGAGTTATTGCTGGAGGAACTGCTGGTTAACTTAATGATTAGAGGTTCGATATCATCCTGCTGTTGATCTGGCCTCCACATACCGTTTTCTATCCCCTCGTCGTGTTTGCTGTAGTTCAAACACTGAATTACGACCCTTACCGTCCCTTGAAGTGTCGTAGAGTAGCCATACTTCCATAAAGTTCTTCCATTTGAAGTAGCTAAGCTTAGAAGCGAGCCCCATCCAGCTCAGTGGGAGTGGTAGGAGGTGTGAGGTTGGTGTGCTACTCTAAGGGAACTGGAGAAGCTCTGTGATGTCATCCAAATCATCGTCTGCTTCACTCGTGTAAGGGACAAAAACAATCTCACGTGATGATTTCTGTTTGTGCAAGCATGCCTGACTTCCGCGTCACAGAGAGCTTGGTCCTGTACAGTACTTTACTTGTTTGTAACAAGCAACACACTGACTTCCGTGCATATAGGTTTGCGCATATGCTGTTGGACGGCTCGCATACTGGAATCGCCGCCATTACCAGGGACTTTATGGAAGCACGGCTACTCTACCACATTTGGTTTTCATCTCCAAGACACGAGGACTACATTTGTTGACGCTGTGTGCCTTCCGCGCTGCAAACATTTGCCTTAAACTGTTGATTTATGGATGCCTTGGTTCTGGAGATGTATGTGTAAATAAAAAAAAAAATAATTTCATTATTTCCTTGACAACTTTGTCGCAGGAAGCTTCTACGCGCACTTGTAAATCGAAAAATAGCGAAGAATACAAACACTTTGCTTTAAAGTTTATATTTTAAGCTTATACGTTTGGACAAATTGATATAATTAAATACCAACATAACCTATGAGAGCAATTCAATAATCCAGATTTCTTTCGAAGCGAGAAAAATGTTAAAAGTCTGCCTTCTACATAATTTTAAATCTTATTATTTATAAAAATGTCTATGTAAAACATCTTTCGTGCATACCATCGTATTGTTCGACAGATTTTATACCCAAATCCACGTTCTTATTATATCTTAGTTCCCTTTTGAAAACACACACATTTGGCAACGGTGCACTTGATTCCTCCATAAGAAAAGCATGGTCCGTAAGAGCCCATTGTGCCTTCGTGACTTGAAAACCGCTATAGGTAAAGCATTGTTACTGAGTCAGTGGTGCTGTAATGGTAGCAAGCAGACCTCTCTTGTGTCCTTCATTTTCCTGCATTTAAATGTTTTATGTCTGGAAAGTGTGAACGTGCAATGGAGTTTCAGAGAGAGCATTTTCGTGTGATGATATATGACTTGAGACGTGGCTTAAATAAAGCACAATCACTTGAGTGTTTGAAAGGGGCTTTCAGTCACTTTCCTCCTTCACATGCTACCATGTTCCGATGGTTTGGAGAATTAAAGGGCTACGGCAATCCCTTAAACTGTATTATACAAGCAGACCAGTCTGCCATTTGGAATCCCATGGCTAAGCGGCCAATTTAAATACAGATGCCTCTTGACAACGGAAATATTTATATATGCATGTTTAAGGTTGTAAGATATGTACTTTTAATTTCGTTGATATAAAGTATCCTTTATATACTAAGGAATAATAGGAGCTATCTTTAAAAATATCAAAGGAGAAGCTGTAAAATTAAATAGGTAACTATGGTCCACATTTATACCTAGCGTCACTGTATTAGTTAATTTTTTCTGGCATAAGAATCTTCAGCATGGCTTCCTTCGGAAGGGAAGTAAAGGTGGTGTTTTTACGGCACATAGAAGAACCTCTAGAATCTAGACTGATACGGAAGCCTCTGAGCAAAATTAAGCGGACTTTTATGCACAGTATAGAATGAGACGCTGAAAGTCACAGCTGTTAAATAGTGTCCATTAAAAAGTCTTCATGTATTGGTTAAGTTGGTCCTGCTCCGGGGCGTGGTGGGCTAGAGCGTTGTGCTTTGGTCCCTTGCCAAGGAGTGCACCCGGGACAGATCCTGAAGTCCCGGGTATAGGACCGGTGCCCACTCAGCATCGTGAGGAGAGTGAGGAGCTACGCTAGATAGCGAACCGTGGTCTAGAAAGCCAATTTTCCGACTGCGAGTGCTGAGATGCTGACCACATCCCCTCCCCGTATCGGCTGGATGATCGCCTACCTCTGCCTTGCGTATGTGGATGTGAGGTTGGTAGGCTCCGTCTTGCCAGCGGGCTGTTACGCAATGGGTTATGTTTTATCGGTTAATTTGAGATAACACGAAAATTGTAGGAGGCATTTAAGGTGAGAAGGTACTGCCTATCTCCGCAATGCTATTTCCATGATTTTGGGGTGCACATTACTCAGAAATTATTTTTTATGTGTACATGAAAATTTTCGGGCGTGTTCTTAGAGCCTTTATCTTGAATCGTACCTAATATTATTATTTGAAAATTCTGTACTGATAATTTTTTTAGCTTTTTTTAAAATAAAAAAGCACTGAAATTTCAGATAATTTAATCTTTTTAAACAGGTATTATGAATCTCAGAGAAAAATCCCGTATTATTATTCTTATATGCCTGCTTAATATACACACAAAAATTCATATGTTTTGGTTGAATAGTTTTTTAAGAAAATGTACCATAACCTGAAAAAATGGAAACTGAGAAAAACAGCTTTAAAGTTGATATATTGATTACTGACCTCTCACATGCGTCATAACAATCTTGCTGCATAGTCTTGACTGTATGCCCCCTTGTACTTTTCAAGTTCCTCTTCATTTTTCTTGCCTTCTTGGCCAGTTCTTCCACCATTTTATCTGCTTTCAGGACTCGCAGTTCATCAATTTCTGTATTTGACTACTATCATGATTAGCAAATGTATTGTGTGAACTGAGCCCACTAACCTCAACATTACATGTGCTTTCACTGTCTATTGTATTTATATTTTCTACATTTACTGTTCTATTTTTAGTAAAACGATTGCCTGTAAACTTTCTCTTTCGAAATGTTTTTGCCCTACCCATATCATATATTCACCAATAATTAGTACAAAATATTATACAAGACAAATAACTCTTCATATACACAGCCAAGGGCAAAAGAAAAACTAGCATCATTGGAGTTACAGAAAGCTTGGAAGATCTCTTACAAACAAGGCTTAGTTAGAATCATCTGTTCAGTATTTCAGAAGTTATGATTGATTTTCTGAACGCTAACGAAAAAGGGCGTGGCAAAAACTTATCACCCACTAATATAATTAGCAAATTAGGTATAAAATATTGCTCCAATGAACTTTTTAACTATGTATTTGTAATTTAGAATGGTGTCATAATAAAGTGTATAAATAAAAAAGTGAATTTTAACCCAAAGTGAAGTACCTACCTTCTCAACTTAAGTGTTCTATAAACTAAATTTACGTATTCCTTACACCGCATATTCAAATGAATCTATATTTGATCAGGGGTTAAAGTTGTGTCAGTTTGGCTTAGTACCCATGTCAGTTTCTTAATAATAACGCAATGATAACAATAAACGCGAAATGAAACATTTTAAGGATTTTAAATATCTTTAATTTTTATTGTTTAAATAATAATGGGTAATAAAGGATTATTTTAAATTAATTAGGCAGAAATAAATTACCGTATTGTTTTCAACAAATTCTCTAAAATATGTTTTGAAAACAAAGACTCAAATAGCTTATGTGAACGCATATTTATATCTCGCTTTTAAATGCTTTCTACCTGGACGTCAGTTCTAGAAGGTGGATTAGTCACATTTTATTATTTTTTATTTATTCACGATCTTTAACTACTGTGGTTCTCTGCGTCTCATTGTACATTGGCGGAAAGGCTGCTTAATTTTGCTCAAAGCTTTCTTGGCTTGAGGTTATTTTGTGTCATAAATCTGCGACACGGGGCCGTCGCCTTCTGTGTGGTTTGAACTCGAGACTTAAAGAACTAGAGGCTAGCATGTCAACCCTAGACCACGCAGGACGACTATTTTATACATTTAATAATACGAGTAGTGAAATAACAAAACCAACAATACTATTTAGCATATGCAGCAGTAGGTTTAGTCAGCTAAATAAAATGTATACACAAAATCCGTATATAAATACTTTTTTTTATAAAATAAGAGTAAGACATAAACAATTGATCCACATATTCTAGAAGTTCTCGAGCTTCAAGCCAGGTGTACTGATGAATAGCTATCGACTGTTATTTCATCTTTCATGTTTTATAAAACTAGAAAACCTAAAAACAAATGTTGTTAAAATGTAGATTGAAAGGAAATAATGCTAATACAAGGACGGAAGTGTTAATATTTGTAAAATAAATAAATAAAAAAATACCCGTAATGCTGTCGTGAATCACAGTTCTTTAATAAATGTACAGAATTTCTCTGTAATAGGAAAAATTTCTGCACCTGATACTATCCATCCAAAATAAAACAATAGAGAATTTTAACTCCAAATGTCATATCCGGCGGCCGCTCTCCTTTTTAGAACATGTCCAAGGCGTTAACTCTTATTCGTGGGTTTTAATCATGAGATCACGCACACATTCATGCTTCCAGACTCTGGAGAAGATGAGGAATTTTCTTCGTTGGAGAAAAATACCCGCCTCCAGCTGGGAATCGAACCCGGGACCTGTCGCACGGCAGGTGGATGCTCTACCGACTGAGCTACGGGGCCAGCCAATGGAGAAGCTGCCTGCAGTAAAACGTAGTAAAGCGTCAAGGGAACAGGCATTTTGAAATGTTCTTAACAAAAAGTTATATTAACGTAACCCCTGCTCCTTGGTGACGGGGAAGCGGCTTAGTCGGGTGCGGGACCGAAGCCTCCCGCGGTCAGAAAAATAGCGCCCAAGCCTCCAGGTTCCAGTCCCTAATTACATAGGTCCATAGCCTCCCGTTCGAAACAGGTAACAAATACTTGATGAAGAATTACATACTTCTAGTGAAACATGTTATATTTTTGTGTTTATGATTAATAATAAAGAAACAGGATCTAGTATCGAAAGAAAATGAACCTCTAATGCTTAAATTTGAATTAGTGGTTGTTGTGCCACTTCGTTTAGCCTTACTCAGGATGCACCATGAGCAGGCGAACTGGCTCGCACCCCAAAAGATTCCACATTTATCAGTTTCGTCATTATTTCTTTATTTTCTTTAATTTACTCACAATGGATCCCATTTACATGCTTCGTTATTTTGACATTCTAAACCTATATCATACAATAATATGTATTTTCGTCTTTAAAATAAGGGTGTTTTTCCTTTTAGATTTTATTTCCATGTATTTTCAGGTTTGGTTCTATAAGAAATCAACTTCACGTATTCCTGCCTTGAAATTTTGTACTTGCTGCACCATGAGCTTCAAGTGTGGATAAGACCTTTCCTTTTTTTATTTGTTGAGGAATTATTTGCTATTTTAGTATCAAGCTGAATTGCTCGAGTACTTCAAGAAATCGGTATCTGTACAGATCTGGGCTGCAGGAGTAACACAGATTGTTGACTCCACTTTTTAAACATTTCTAGATCCCGAAAATGTAGCCGCTCCGAAGTAGAATTGTTCTTCCTGTCCTACTCGCCGTAATTTCAGTCTCGTCGGAAATCTATGTTAATTGTGAACTAATTTGATATACACTGAAAGAAATCAAGGAAAAAATTAGGCACACCCATTCCACCTCACCTGCTGGATAATTACACCGGTTTCGCGGGAGGCTTGGGGGTTTTTACCTGTTAAGCTTACCTGCACCCGGTTAGTCGGGGTGGTTCAGTTGGTTTAGGCGCTTGCCTATTGATCTCAAGGTCGCGGGCTCAAGTCTTGGACAGACCGATGGTTTTAAATGGGCTTAAACACAACCGCCTCCCATATCAGAAGTATTACTGGATGTAAAGGAACTCCTGTGGGATAGAATGATCCTGGCAGTTGATAACGCCATTAACAACCAAAATAATATTTTAAATCTTGTTCTATTTTGACTTAACATACTTTATGTGAAATACCAAATGTTGGCATGTCTTTAGGCCTGAGTTTCCATTTCTGTTACCTTGTCTTCGTAATGTATCATGAAAAAATAGTTAACCTTATTTTTGTATTAGACCTAAGATATATGAATAATAAATTTAAAAACTTTCAGTGTGAATTTGTTAAGCAGAGTCTAGATTATTTCATATTAAAAAGAAATAGAGTAAGACAAAATTTGCAATAACTAAGTTTTGAACTCACGATCCATTTCTTCCTTAGCCCGCCTCGGTAGCGTGGTGGTAGCGTGTCTGCCTCACGCTCAAGAGGTCCCGAGTTCGAATCTCGGTCAGGGTGAGTTACCTTGATAAGGTTTTGCCCTTATCCTGAAAGACCGAACGTCGGGTTATGCTAAGCTCCATGGATCCTGGGCACACTTCATTATGTCACCCATTCCATTCATCGTCCGATATGACTTAACATTGGAGGACTCGCACGCCGCATGCGGCCATTGACATCAGTCTTACAGTATAATTAATACATTTAATGGAAGCTAACAACATCTCGAAACCGGCGGAAAAATTAAATTCTTGCCCTAAACTTAATGACCCCCAGTGGTTGTTAGATTTGCCTTTTTTTTACAGATGTGGTCCAGCATATACGAACATGAAACATATCTCTACAAGGAAGAGAAAAACGTATTTCGGTTTTTAGCTTTCATAGCAAGTTGAAGCTTTTTGGGCAAGACTTTCACACTAAAACATTTGTTCACTTCAAATGTTTGAAGAAAATTACTGAAAGTCTTCGGGAAGTTCATATGGACATTGAACACTACTTGAGTTACATGTCTGAACTTGCTGAAGAAAGCAATGGAATATTTAATCATTTGAGATCATTTAAACCTTCATTTTCATTCCTGAAAAATCCTTTTGCTGTTGATGTGGGTCATGCCTGTTCTGTTTCATCACCAATGACAAAGGATACAACAGCTGTAGGGTCGGAGCTACTAGAACTGTAAGAGGACGAAGTGACGTTTCTAGCACAGAATTTGGGAAGAATTTTCCAGAAGAAACATACTTCTAACAAAAGAGTGTGTTAAGAGACTTATTTCAATCTTTGCCACTGAAATCAACGGTTAAATTCGTAAAGGCAAGGCTACCCTGGAAATTCGCCGAAAATTTTGAAAATCATGATTTTTTTTTTTTTGCATTTTTTGGTAGCTTAGAGTATGTAGTAATGGATGACATGCAATTTTTATCATTTTCGCCATTTTAGGTCATCACGTGACAATTTAAAGAGACCTTTAACAATCGTTAAAAGTAACCATCATTACCTACTTAAAAATTAATTTTCTGAGAAGGTAGTTTTCTAACACTTATACAAAATGCCTTACGCGTCAAAGTTTTTCATATAACTTGGCGAAACTTACAGGATAGGTTCATAATATGTAAATAAGAAACTTCAAATTCCGCTTTTTTGTTAATACTCATGTTTTGAAAATTATATGGTGTTAAGGGAAAAATGTTAAATATTTTCAAAATTTTGAGTGCTAACAAATGGAAAATATTTTAGAACAAATGCTACAATAATATTCAAAAATTAAGAATGTGGGTCTTTTAAAATTGCTCTGTACTAGCCGGAAACAAAAATTCAACTTATAAGCTCAAATTTTTTGACGCGTAGAACATTTTATATAGCGAGTAATTTTTACGATATTTTCACAAAATTATGTAATAATTAACGAACTATTTGGTGTAGCAACATAAAAATTTGCATGTAAGTTTAAAATGATGCTCTAATTATGTAGCTAAATGTTCATAATGATAGATTAATTATTATAGAAGTTGGAATTTTCATTGTAGCCTTGCCTCAAATCTAAATACCGATATAAACTAACTGATGGAACATTTAAGTGAACTTTTACGAACTGCGCCTACCAATAATAAGCCAGATTAAAAAAAAAAAAAAAAAAACTAACAGCAAAACTGAACACTGGAAAAAGTACTCCTCAAAATTATATCATTTCTTCATGCGATCCTGAACAATAATGTTCTTTGTTGCGCAAAATATTAACGTTCCTTCATTTGTTATAAAATGAAAAAATGTGGCATGATTTTACGAGGGCTGTTCAATAAAGAATTATCACTTTTTTTGACAACGTACCTTTACACATTCTTATCATTTTGATGGTCCTTCTCAAAATAGTTTCCCCTGAGTGCGATGCCCTTGTCCTAGCGTTTCTGCCAGTCTCCAAAGACATGCTGGAAACCATTTTTGAGGTATCCTTCAAAATCGCCTCTGCAGCCTTCACCATTACTTCTGATGCTGGATAATACCTCCCACAAAGGCGTTTCTTCAGGTTAGGGAATAGAAAAAAGTCACATGGGGCTAAATTCGGACTATAGGGAGGGTGAGGGATGCACTTCACGTTGACTTTTGCAAGATATCTAGCAACATTGGCAATACGCAGCCGCGCATTATCGTGGTGCAGCATCCAGCCTGCTTCATTGAAATGTGGTCTTTTGCGCCTGATATGGACTTGCAATGCTCTCAGGACACCTATGTAGTATTGTCCAGTTACTGATGTGTGTGCAGGTACAACATGCTGATAAACCATTTCATGAATATCAAAGAATGAGATGAACATAACTTTCCCAGCAGAAGCAACCACTTTTGCTTTTTTGGGGGGTTAGTGATGAAGAAGATTTCCACACTGAACTTTACATTTTGCTCTTAGGATCAAAATGATGTAGCCAAATATTATCAGAAAGAAACATTTGAAAGAAACTCCGGATCTTCCTCAAACATCAACTTTAATTGCGGTAGGCGATACTGAACATGTCAAATTTGCCTGGTTCTCACAGGCGGGAACCAAGAGTACTTGCAATGAAACTACTGTGGCGTGTTTGTTTCACATTAAGCTAACAGCATATAATAAGTTTGAATTTTGGTGCGAAAAATTATGATCATTCTTTATTGAACAGCCCTCGTATAAACCATTTTATAAATACCTCTTACAATGTGACTTGCTTCGAATTAGTGGCCACCCCTGTACTAGTCGCTACAATTTGTGATATTCGCAGATTGACTGCTTGGCTTAATAACAGTCCTTCTGTTTCCCTTTCAGTATCTTAGCATTATTGCTAAGATGTGCAAGTTTCACTAGCAGATAACGTATTGCCATATTTAATTTGAAATTGCGCTTATATTGTTACATATACATTGCTGTAGAATGTATTGAAAAGAACGCTGTAATTTTGGAGCTGGAGTTAGGCCCGTTAAAGTATACGTTTGCTACTGGCTGGAAACGAACTGCGACAAGCAGCGTTTGTAAAGCTATAAATAACCATATGGAATTAGGCAATGAGAAAGATGGCTCAGATTAATTGGAAGATCTCTGTTGCGTGGACCACGTGCTTTTATTGAGATTATAATTTGGCACTTGACACAGACTCACAGTTAATTTAATTTGGCATGTAAAGAACTCTCGGTATGTAAAGACCTCACATTCCTGAAACCCACGCCAGCTCCAACCTGTTATACTGACTGTCTAAAAATGTGTGCGCCACGTCGGATTTAGGCCCTAAAACTAGACTACTAACGATAATAAGAGCAAAATAAAGCAGAAAAAATAAGATTTGCATGTGATGGTTTCGTCTATGTTTTACTTTTCTTATCCTTTTTACTATCTCTTCTACTTACCTGTAATAAGTATTGTATTTCACCTTAAAAAAGTCATTACGTTTCGGCACCTCCTGAATAAAAAAACCGGCAGTTCTAAAAAGGCCTGTCGCATGTCTGAATTAGCAAGTTTGGTATTTAGTCCACTTTTGGCCGTTAAAGAACGTGACACAATTTGCAAGAAAATCCCCTCACCCCAAATTACTTCTACATGAAAATATGTTCCAAAATCTATATTTTATCAAATGGGCTTTAAGGATTTTTTTTTAATTTACGTCCTCCAACGTTAAGTGTTATTGAACAATGAATGAAATGAGTGAAGTGATGCTCAAATGAATTCCGGTTGCATAGAACTTAAGAGTTACCTGACATTCATCTCTCAGGATAAGGAAACCCCCCGGAAAAACTTGATCCAGATAACTCACCCTGACCGAAATTCGAAGTAGGGACCTGTTGATCGTAAGACAGACACTCTGCCATCTCCGTTACAGAGGTGGACCAAATTGTCTCTATTTTGAATAAAACACCATATGGAAATTAATTGTTCTTTCACACACGCCGTGTGTAGGACGCACTATGAAAGGGTAGAGCCAGACTGAAAAATTCAATGCCATAGCCGGGATTTGAACCACGGATCTTCTGGTTTCCGTCCAGCCGCTCTAACCATTTGAGCTACTATGGCCAACGTGCCAACATGACATTAAATTCTCCAACTGACTCGTGTTTCTCCCGGTAAACCACTAGGAGTTCTCATAAACACATGAGATAACTACCTTAATGACGACTTACTATGCTGTAAGTACTTTAAGGCCCGGGCTTTATAGTTCGGATCACTATTAGGTACAATTAATGGAAATTAATTGTTCTTTCACACTAGCCGTGTGTAGGACGCACTATGAAAGAGTGGAACCAGACTGAAAAATTCAATGCCATAGACGGGATTTGAACCAGTACATCCTTGTTTCAAATCCCGGTTATGGCATTGAATTTTTCAGTCTGGCTCTACCCTTTCAAAACACCATATGTTTAAGGACACTATGACTGAAAATTTGAAATCCTGAACTAATAACGCTAGCTTTTTAAGATTTATACCACACATGTAACTCAGTACAAATATGATTACAGCCCAAATTTTGTCAATTTCACTGTGATAGTTTGGAAAATATGGTCAGATTTATTTATTTATTTTTGGTTACGTCACCTAAAAAGTCCCTTTCGACAAAATAACTTATATTTTGGTCTAACATTTTAACAACAGGTTCCCAACACTTCCGTTTTTTGAATTTGTCTTAGGTTTCTCTGTCTCTCGATAACTTTAGGCTCCAGAATTTTTTAAAGCTATGAATATGGCTTCTTTTGCCCAAAATTTTTTGTGTGTGTTTTGAAGTAAAGAAAGTGTGCTTAAATTCATCTCACAATAAAACCCAGGGCAATTTCTGTTCCCTGTGTCTCAATGAACGTGTGTAGCAAGTTTCATTAGTGTAACAGTATAACTGCGATGCAAGGAGCATCTTAAATGATGAAAAATGCTAAAATTTTCAATAGCGAATAAACAAGGATAAAGAATTAGAATTCATATGTAACGCTAGCATTCAGGTAACTTTCAAACTAGATTAGAGCATTTAGAAATGGCTTTCGGATGCCATCTAAGCATTCTTTGAATTCAAGAAGGCTTACACTATTTTATAGACCAAAATGAGGAAACGGTGATTTTTTGAAAATGTTTATGATATTTCAGTCATACATATCCTTAAGACTTTTCTTGAGTAACGAATTCATCTTGAATATTTTATTTGTTCTATTTATACCCCGCGTTTAACTGCAATGGTCATATCGGCGCCCGTTCTCCTTTGGAACATATCGATGGTGTGGACTCGTATTCGTTGGGGTTTTTTAATCATTAGATCACGCTCACATTCGCACTCTCATTCATACTTCCAGACTCTCAGGAAGATGAGGAATTATCTTCGTCGGCGAAAAATCCCCACCACCACGACCGGGAATCGAATCCGGGACCCCTGGCACGGCAGGCAGGTGCTCCACCGACTGAGCTGTGGGTCCAACCTCATCTTGAATATTCTGACAGTAGCTTCTGAATTCTTCTTTATTGTGAATAACTCTTACATAGTTGGTAAATCGTGAGAGGTAAACAAAATGTTATTACACAAAGTGTGTGTCTTGAACATTGAAAAATACATTGTTTTGTGCAGTAGAGCATTGTTTTTGTTTAGTTATTTTGAAATAACTATACATTTCTCAAATAAGAATCAGTGTTTTTTTTTTCCTTGCGGCCATACAAAGAAGTGACAGGTTTCTTAAGAATCTGATTGTTCCTTTACTTTCTGTGTAGTACCCACAGTAAACTGCATCCAATTTCTGATCGTCTGTAGGAGCATTAATATGGCGTGTCTTAAGATATCCACCCTGAGTGTGGAGGAGGAGGAAGGAGACGATGAATGCGTTACCCGACATTCATCTTATAGAACAAGGGAAAACTCCATAACTTATCCAGATAACTCACCCTTACAAGACAAGAGTTTTCACCAACCAGAACGGATTGTGAATGCGAATTCTGTGGGGGGTAGTGTGATAGATGCAACCAGAGAAGACAGTCTCTCACCCAGCGTTGCGAAGACAAATAGAAACTACAAAATATATGTATATTTACGCAATCTCTTCATTATTATAACTCACCCTGACCGAGATTCCATCTCGGGACCTCTTGAATGAAGGTCAGACGCGCTACCGCCTATGGTAGAGGCGGGTGAAGAGGTATAGCTTATCTGCTTTAAGAAGCTGAACGAACACATGTCTTTAATACATTCGGTATGAAAAATTAACTTGGACATAGAGATATGTTAATGTTTCAAATTAATTGTTTTAAGGGTTTGTAATAATTCATTAAGTAGTAGAAAAAATCAAGAAAACGCTTGGTTTATATTAAGTGACATCATTTCAAGTCATCATCATTTACAATTCGGATTAGACAGTATTTGTCTGTTCTGAAACCGCAATTCACACCTCCTTCTAGGTCATCCGATATTTCTTCTCCCTTGGGGTTAGTATTCATCAAGTTCCTCAGGGATATGGCCTTTCTTCATCCGTGGCATATGCTCGCCCCATTTATACCTACACTGCTTTATATTCAGCAGATTTCCTTCATTACCCAAACGTTCTCAGATTTCCTGTTTGCTTTCATTTCAAGTGAGTTTCAAAATTGTTTGTTCTCCAGTGTTCTTAACAGTGTGTGCACTGGGTGCTTTTTCTATTGTAAAGTAATGGCACGTCAAACGGTTGAATGTGCTCAATAAGCTCTCAAATAAAAATATTCTGCTCCTGATGAGGATGTACCTCTATCGACTTATAATCAATAATGTAGAAAAGTTACCTTCTTACGGTACTTACAAAAGGTAAGTTAACGACTGGAACGAGTTCATGAAATTTTGGAAAAAATTCGGGAACTGGGAGGACTCGAACTGCTACCATACCCAGCGTATCGCCCAGATCTCGCACCAACAGATTATCATCTTTTTCCATCCATGACCCATTTTCTACATGGAAGAAATTTTGCCAACATTGAAACAGTGCAAGTGGGTGTCACCGTATTCTTCGCATAAAAAACCAGACTGGTACCATCGTGGAATAATAAACCTCGCTGAAAGATGGCTCAAGACCATAGAATCTAATGGTCTATACTTAGAAAATTAGTTAATTGCTTGTAAATTAGTTAACTTACTTACGGTACAAGCCAAAAATAGACTCCGAATGCACGAGCCAGCTCCCTACAATTGTGTCGGTGTCTTGACCATTAAGCTAAGTAAAATGATTTATAGGAGGACCTTATAGGTCCTATAAGGTCAAATATCTCGAAAACTGACTCATATTGAACAGCATTTGCAGTATATTTGCGATTAGCCTCGAGAAAGAGTAACAAAATCCGTCTCTAGCATTTTAAAAGAAGACACAAGTTATCTCTCCTCCACTTTTCAGGTTGAGGGAGATGGCGACACTTTAATTCGTAATTAATCAGTGAGTTGACACAACTGGTATAGGTAAACTTATCTAAGTACCCTAGAAACGGTGAGACATGCGATGGAACCAGGGATGTTGATTTCTTACTGAGTGAAGGATGAATGTCGGGTCACTCTGAGCTCTACTGGCGCTGAGCTCATTTGATCATCATTCCACCCATTTCATTCATCGCCCGATATGGCTTATATAACGGAATATATAGAAGTGGATTGGAAAGTTTATGTAGCTCAATAAGGATTGGATACAGGATACAACAATAAGCTGTAGAAAGAATAATTTGTTGAAGGGTGAAAAGAGAACGTTGAGTGAATGCAATACACAATCTCCCAAGGGTCACCTACATATTTAGAGTGTCTAAACTTTGTTTCTTTCGTTGTTTATTCGAAATTTTAATGGAACTCCAGTGTGTAATAAATCACATTTTGCATAACACTCGTTTCCTTTTTGATTGATGGATTTTACAAAAATGGCCAGGCAAGCCAAAAATGAATTATGATATATTTGGTTACCATGAAATACCTGTTGGGCATCGGACTGATCACCCATCCCTTTCTCTATTTGATCCAAAGATTCGGTTCCTCAGACCCGACTTAAAGGGATAGAGGAGCAAGAATCTCCTAACGCCACTGTAAGTGGTACTACTGCGGATACGGTAAAGAAGAAGAAGAAGAAGAAGAAGAAGAAGAAGAAGAAGAAATACGCGTTGAAAACCTAACATTGTTTTCATTGTTTTCACCTGTTTTTGCAACTAAAGACTCGCTGGACGGTGACGTCATACGCGACATACTCTATGGTGTGTGTGTGTGTGTGTGTGTGTGTGTGTGTGTGTGTGTGTGTGTGTGTGTGTGTAAGAGTTCTGTTCAAAAAGTATGTCGAATTTTTAATTTTCGCGGGCTACGTATGTATATTCGATTTTGTGGCGTTATGTTGGTACTCACGTCCCTCACTTATGTTGAGAAGCTCAACCATTTTGAATGTTCAGTTCATTGTTGACAGCTATTTTGCTTGGACGTGTTTTGGGTCGTCTTCAAATGTTTGCCTATTCCAAAAAATGGAACAAAGAATCTGTAACAAATTTTGTAAGAAAAACAAAATTAAGTGCGCGGATACATTCCGAATGATGACTCTGGCATATGGTGAAGCTACCTTGGACCAAAACAACGTTTATCTGTGGTACAAAAGGTTTTCAGAGGGTCGAGAAGATGTGAACGAGGAAGAGCGTCCCGGACGTCCGAGCTCGTCAACAACAGACGAAAACATTGAAGAAGTGAAGAAAATGATATTGGCCAATCGTCGAATCACCGTTAAAGGAGTTGCTGAGGACCTAAACATATCGATTGGCTCGTGCCATTTCATTTTGACCAATGATTTGGCTATGGGACGGATCGCCGCAAAATTCGTGCCAAAGTTGCTTAGTTTCGACCAAAACCAAGATAATTTTTCATTCTGACTCTACGTTTCCACAATTTAGCCTACACACGGCCAGTGTGAAAGAACAATTACTTTCCATTAATTGACCTAATAGTAGTTAACTATAAAGCCCGGGTCTTAAAGTACTTACATGTTGTAAGTCGCCATTAAGGTAGTTGTCTCATGTGTTTATGAGAGCTCCTAAGTGGTTTACCGGGAAAATACGAGTGAGTTGGAGAATTTAATGTCATATCGGCACGTTGGCCATAGTAGCTCAATGGTAGAGTGGCTGGACGGAAACCAGAAGATCCGTGGTTCAAATCCCAGCTACGGCATTGGATTTTTCAGTCTGACTCTCGTTTCCACAGAGTTTTATGTAATTAGTGGAACCTTTTTTTACTAAAAAGGAAGAATTTATCGATATGCTGGAGGTAACCTGCAATTGACTAGAAAAGAAAGTTCAAGTAAAATGTAATCCTGATAATACAATTAAATTATTTGTTACGAAATTGGACTTCTCCAAAACTAAATTTATTTCACTCCGAACCACACCTGAAAACCAAAGATCTCATGACTCTTATTTAAACTAAGATGGTACAATTGGTGACCAGAAGAAACTGATAGCCGCAAAAACTCACACGAGAAGGGAATTGTGCTTCCAACATAGAAATCCTGCTCCAAAGTGGAAAACGGACTGTTTTTTGTGTCTATTTTGCATACTATTATTTTGTTAACTCCTGTCGTTCAATGCCTACGATACATGCAAGCATTTCTATCAGCGTACAAATTTTATGTCGTATCTGTTGTACCAGAGCAGTACGATATCCCCTAGCCTTCGACGGTGCAGCTGCGAAGGTGTTTTATGTTTACCGTTTATAATGGAATGCCTAATAGACATTGGTATACACAAAGTGAGATATAAAACTGTTTGCTAGAAAGTAGAAATTGATTAAAACTGCCGGATCATTGCTTTTTTCAAATGTAATCATATTGCAGAAAATTAAAACTAATATGTCGTGTATGTAATGAACTAGCAACGGAGAAAACAAGTTGTTTTTATTATGTATTCAGTGTAATTAAAAGCACTGATTTTATATTTATGTGCTACGACGAGCTTAAGCTCCGTGAACCTCTAATTTATCACGAAGTCTTAGCCAGTGAACATGTGTGCCAAAAATGTGGCAATGTAGAGCCAACTGGACATCTAATCTGTGTCGCTGCTGAAATACTGTTAATAAGCAGGAGCAAAAATATTTACCTTTTCGTTATCAAGGCAGTGACAGAGTTGTACATTCCACATAATGGTTAAAAGGGTAATAACATAGTGCGTAGGCCCCAGCATATAAAACCATAAGTGTTAAAGCTGCTTGTATACAACTGACATAACCTATATAAAACCTTATGAGTATAGTAGTAAGACGCGTATTGGTCACGTAATATTTGGTGGGTTGTAATATACAAAACTGCTTATATAGACCGTGTACCTAAGCTCGCCTCAAACTCATACTAAATAGACGTGCATTAGTTGCGGTAGATTTGCTCGCGTCGCTTAATTTTCAGAATAAGATAGGCAAGAAATTGTTTACCTTATAATGTTAACGGGAAGGTGGAAGGAAAATTAGGAAAATGGGTAGCGTTCTGCTTGAGCATCCCCCGCTGAAGGCAGGAGCGAAAAACAAGGTGAAACTAGGATCCAATTATGATTGAAGTCCCGGCTGGACTGCTGTTAGTTATACGAGGGCTGTTGAATAAAGAACGATCACAACTTTTTTGACAACGTACCTTTACTCATCCTCATAATTGGTTCTTCTCAAAATAGTCTCCCCTGAATGCGATGCACTTGTCCCAACGTTTCTGCCAGTCTTCAAAGACGTGCTGGAAATCTTTTCTTGAGAGATCCTTCAAAATCGCCTCCGCAGCCTTCACCACTGCTTCTGATGATGGATGCCTCCCACGAAGGCGTTTCAAGTTAGGGAATAGAAGAAAGCCACATGGGACTAAATCTGAAGTATAGGAAGGGTGAGGGATGCTTTTCACGTTGATTTTTGCAATATATTCAGCAACAACATTGGCAATATGCGGCTGCGCATTAGCGTGGTGCAGCATCCAGCCTGCTTCACGGAAATGTGATCTTTTGCGCCTGATATGAACTTGCAATGTTTTCAGGACATTCCTGTAGTACTGTCCAGTTAGTGATCTGTGTGCAGGTACAACATGCTGATAAACCATTCCATGAATATCAAAGAATGAGATGACCATAACTTTCCCAGCAGAAGCAACCACTTTTGCTTTTTAGGGGGTTGGTGATGAAGGAGATTTCCACACTGAGCTTTGCTGTTTGCTCTCAGGATCAAAATGATGTAGCCAAGTTTCATCAGCAGTGATTACGTTTGAAAGAAACTCCGGATCTTCCTCTAACATCAATTTTAACTGCATGTTACCTCCATTGCAGCGGTAGACGATACTGAACATGTCTGAACTTGCCTGGTTCTCACAGGCGGGAACCAGGAGTACCAACAATGAAACTACTACGACGTGTTTTTTTTTTTCATATTAAGCTAACAGAATATAATAACTTCGAATTTTAGTGCGAAAAGTTATGACCGTAAAAAGATTATGATCATTCTTTATTGAACAGCCCTCGTATATTGTAGCCGTTGTGCAATTTTGCTTCTTTGCTTTGCGGCTCTAGCTTTCTTGCTATGGAGAAATTGTCCCCAAGGTGAGGCCAAGTCTGCAGTTGACGTGGTTATCATAGACCTCATATTATCGTGCTGCTCAGATGGTTACCCTAGCTTCATCTTTTTTGATACAAGCATCTCAGATAACGCACTAATTCTCGGAAAAGTGAGAAGGGTACTGGCGCGCTTCTCGGACGTGTGCTAAGCACCAGTGAACGAATCACTTCAGTCAGTGTAATGCGCAGGAATCACAAAAGACAGATGTTATCTCCACGTGGAGTAATCAGTGTGTTATCTGAGAGGTCTCTGTTAACAAAGATAAAGCCAGGGTAACCATTTCAGCAGCACGATAATATTGTCGGTGATGAAATGTGCGCTACAGATGCATTATGCTGGGCTGTGAGGTGTCCATCAAGTCCCTGGGCTTCTGTTTTGTAAAGCCATCCAAGAGAGAGAGAGAGAGAGAGAGAGAGAGAGAGAGAGAGAGAGAGAGAGAGAGAGTGGAGGATGGAGGTGATTAATTCCAGCTTCCGTTCATTGGTCTGCTTGAAGGCGTTGGTGACCTGAACTTTCTGGTGTTCGGCCACAATGCTGTTAAATATACGGTGCCTCTGTATCCACTACTGTCCAGGAACGCAAAAAGCTCCCTGAAAGGAATGCGCCCCCTTATACAGTGGGACAAGGGCAACGAATGTGTGTGACAGAGAACACATGCTACACAAGGAGCAGAACCGTTAAAAGAACATGCGCCCTATTCACTCTGTAAATTAAAACCGAGAAGATTTATTTACTAAAGTAGAAGCCGTCAGAATTTTTTTCAATGGTCTGTAACTGAACTGGGGTGGCATAAACCTGTCGGGGGAGGGTGTAAGAACCTTTTCCAACCTCCCTGCGCCTCATCCCCCGGAGACTTTCTCTCCTGTTGTATACTGTACCTTAGCACGGAAACGGCGGTGATTGCATCTTCTGTGTTGCCGATGCAAGTGTGATAGAAGTGCTCCTAGAGGGCATCTGCTGAGAGGAGAATGTCTGTCCTGGCATTTGACAGAGTTCGAATGGATTGAGATGCAGTAGAAGTGACTGCTTCATGTTGCGGCGCAACAATTGTCTCCGATAGGAGTTGAGGTCTTCGATGTAATGGGCAGTGATGGTGGTTGCCTTTGCACACGGCAGAGTACCGTTGGTGGCGTCGGAGTTCGAGTCCGTTTGGCTGGCCTCTACTCATAAAACGCCCACCTCATAAGGGCAGGCCGGACCTCAGATCGGCCGGTTCAGCCAGGTGTACGAGTGCGGTGACGATTCGGGTGGCGTGAACTTAGGCGAGGGCATAGCGAGCAGGTAGGTCCCGACGAAACCAATAAACTACTCCACTGCATGTCGCCAAAGTTTCTCAAGGCGGTGGCGGTGTAGAAGAAATTGGAGGTGGCTGCAGTTCAGGGGGGTTGTCCGAACTTGGAGACGGTGGTTCTTGTGGCTGTGTAGGTGCCTACAGTTTAAGGTGGTGTGTGTGGTGCTGAATGTGCATGGAGATGGCAGTTCGAATAAGCTATGCGACGATGGAATCGATTTCTACAAGGTGGCGGCGGCAGTGATGGATGGAGCGCGGCGCTTAAGGGTGGTATGAACCTGTCTTCGAACACGGAAGGGGGCGGGGAGGTGGAATAGACTTGGGCGATTTCTGCGGTTTATGTCGAGCCATCGCCTTCAGGGTGCCCTAGGAATGTTACACTGCGGTTATCGTCCGCTTCGGTAAGTCGACTTCCATATTCCCCCCAGCATGGGAGAGGGGCAGAGATTCCTGCGGTGATGTATTCTCCCGTTCACTCGACCTGTGTGACGCCCTTTGCAAGCGGTCACTCATCCAAGTACTGACCACGCACAGTGCTGCTTAACTGCGGTAATCGGATGAGCATGGTATGCCCCTTGGCGTGCAATAAACTGGGGAACAGCTTATATGCTTAAGGAATTAGAATTGTCTCTCTGTTATCCATGATAACCTACGGTACCATGGTACTGGAATAACGGTGTAAGTGACTGAAAATTTCCTCCAGTACTAAATTATAACCACATTTTTTGGTCTAAAATGTGATATTGTGTTATTGTATGCATTTTTGAAACCAATACTATGGAGTTAAATTAGAGAATTCACATGAAAGAAAGTTATTTGCGAGCTTACTAAGGTGAATGCAACTTAACGATATAAATTTATAATTACAAATACAACGTTACGTTGCTAGTAATTAATGCCAATATTTACAAAACACAAACCATGCAACTGACGTGAAAGAAAACTAGTACTTTTGCATTTGCATGAACCTTGTATGCATACCTACATTGAGGCTTAAGTGGCGGGGCGTTTTTTTTTTTCTTTTTTGTGTAATTTACGTCCTCCAACGTTGTCATATCGGACGATGAATGAAATGGGTGAAATGATGCTCAAATAAGTCCGGGGTCCATGGAGTTTAGAGTTACTTGACATTGGTCTATCAGGATACGGGAAAACCCCGGAAAATACCTTGTCCGGGTAAGTCGCCCTAACCGAGATTCGAACTCGGGACCTCTTGAACGTGAGGCAGACACGTTACCATCTACGCTAACGAGGCGGGCAGAGGAGGTGAAGTATGCCATACATTCACATTGCTTTCTCTGCACACTAAGAAAATTGTACTGCAAATGCTTATTCTTCTTTCTACTTTTAGTTTCATTACTCATTTGTTATTAGTACAAAGCGAGGACTGAATTGCTAAAAGCTGGTCACTACTGAAATTCCGCTGTCTTTTTATAGCTTCGCGAGGAACAGTGTAAAGCAACAGCAAATTTGAAAATGCTGAAGTTAATTATAATTTCAAACAAATAATGAGGGATATCTCGGAAGCAGCCAATGGCACAGAAAAGTTATTTGAAATCCATGTGTGTTTTAATTAAATGTACATTTTTGTGTAGTACGCTTTTGTCAATCCCGTACAGTGCACCCGTTATTACAAAATTTCTTCGAAATGAAGAAGACCCACAGATTTTTACCACAAATTTTACGGTATATATTTTCTCTTGTTGATATCTTAAATACGTGGTATTTTAATGGAAATCGCTAAAGCTATTAACATGTTTCGATGTTAAGGGTAGTTTGGTGAGGGCAGATTTCCTTGAAAATGCAGCTGTCGCATCTTCGGAATATATTTAAATTATAATATCAAGTGTGGAAATTATGGAAAATCTGACTTTTGATTTACGCTGTTCACATAAAGGATTGACATTTTTCTGTAAGTGCTCTTTTATGGGTGCCCAATACGTGGTGAAATCTTGGCATCTAATTTTCAGGTGCAATCATTAACTAGATACTGTAGACAAAGCTCTACTATTCGTGCTGCTTTCAAAGCACACCAGTTCCGGAGGCGTTCCCCAGCTATATGTTGATTCGACCAAACATGTCAAGATAGGAATGCAGATTAATGACACATTCACAATTTCTTTGTTAATGTAATGGTTAAATTGCGTGCCTGTAATTCCCGGGCTCCGTCGTTCAAATTCCTATGTCTATGAATGTTTTTTGTTTCTTTAGTTTCCTGGAATTGACTGTTTCTGAGAACAATTATGTGTTTCAGATGGAAAGGTGTTTGTCCTTGAGCGCTACTAGGTGAGCAACCAATCGGAGTCCTGCGGTGTTGTCGTATTGCATTCCCGCTAAGTGGTGTGTGACGAGCGCCAACCTAATCAATCTGTATGAAATACTATTTGCGCTAAGACAAAAATTCAGATTTTGCCGAAACTGATCCATGTGGAAGATAGAGAGTAATGTATCTAACATAACCATGAAAACTCCATATTTTTAGCTCAAATAGTTTTTCTAATACAAATAAATAAACCACTATTACCTGTATTATAACAATAAATCGTGACGTAAGCACTGTATAAATTTGGCATGTATGAGTGTACGTATATTTGTAGTTACTGAGAACTGAAACGTAAATGTTTGACATGACGTGATAAAAGAATTACTTTGAATAAGCCAATTCGAGCGAGAGGAAACAATAAATTTCCTGCTGCCCTGGCAGTACGTGTCTGGTCGCATTGTATCTTTGTTTATGAATGGTTCGTAATCTCTATTTACTCTAGAGAGTTCAAAGTGGTTGGTGTGTATGTATGTACATATACTTCTAATTACTCAGAACTGAAATTTAAACTACTGACATGACGTGATCAAAGAATTACTATGAATAAGTGAAGGTGTTAAATTTGAGAAAGAGCAAACACTTCCTTTCCTGTTAGCCTGTGGAATGCTGTATGCTTATGTTTATGAATGAATGCTGGATAAGAAGTGTTTATTTACTGTGGAGAGTTCAGATCACTGTCATTCAGTTGTTCTTTACGCAACAGTAGAGTAAGAGTTAAATAGTGCAATGGCTTTTTACGGTGAATTTAGTGGCGAGTCAAAAAAGGAAGGTATTGCGAAGTCAGGCTCCAAGCATTATTTTTAAGGTGTGTTCTTCAAACATTTTGCGGAAACAGAAACTAAAAATGAGTTATTGCAAAGAGTACTTCCGTTAAAAAACATGGAAAAAGTGTATCAGCTGGATCAACTTGCAATTGAAACGAGACTTGAGGTAATACGCCTCCCACCTTACCACTGCCAATATAATCCAATTGAGTTGGTGTGGGCTCAATTAAAAAGGGGGGTTGCAAAGAGAAATAATACTTTTAAACTGACGGACGCTAAACGACTTGTTCACGAAGAAATTGACAAGGTAACACAACAGGACTGGGAAAACTGCGTGAGGCATGCAGAAAACCTTCAAGAAGACGATTTTAAGAAAGAAATAGCACGTGACGAGATTTTGGAACCTATAATCATAAGTTTGACGATGAAGACAGTGACAATGACGAATTGTCTCTTAACGGAAGTGACATTGACAGTGAAATGGATGAGCCACTGACGGTTCCATTGGATTAGAAAAACAGATAATTCATAAACTATAATTATAGTTATGGTATTTTAAAATACATAATTTGCGAAAATGCTTTTTCCAATTTTGATTTTGGCAACTGCATATTGTAAGAGTTTGTAAAATATAATTTGCTTACCCTTACGTCTGCGCCAAACAGACCTGCATGTTGTGTGAGTGTGCGAGAGAGAGGGAAATATAAAATGAGCTGAGCTTGATACGGCATCTGATTAGCTGGACTCCAGAACCCTTCCCATTTGAAACATATAATAGGTCCATTAGTCCCGTAAAAATGTTCAATTATAACCTCTCAACTCCTGAAACCTTTTATTTAGGCTACTTCTTGACTTGGAGCATATACATTTAATTATAAAATGAAGTACAACCGGTGTGAAGCATGAATGTAGACGGCCAACAGTAGAAGCTTGCGTAAAAACAAACAAGCGGTATTACGTCATTCCCCGTACCGTTCGGCAATACCTTAATACAACAGTTGAGTCTGTTACAGTAGACCGGGTTGAGTCAAGTCAAAGTGCAAACACCACCGTTTATAAGTCATACCCCGCACAAAGCAGGTAATTAATATTCAGTGTGTTAGAGTTTTGTAAAGAAGAGTAATGTATAGGTCTAGTTATTCCCTTAAATAATGTTACAAAAAGGGAAAAAGTGAACGAACTGTGCATAATATAGTCAAAGAGGTTCAGAAATGAATGTAGTACGGGAGAAAAACTTTCAGCGCCGGGTAAACATCGCCCACATCTAAAAAGGTTCGAACTCGATGAGTTTGAAAAGTTTGTTGTGTGCAGAACTTTACTCGAGTTTTGCGAACAGAGAAGGAAAATTCCTACAGTACGTGAACTCATGAATACTATTAAAGAAAAGATCCCTTGTGAAGAGAAGGACATATTCTGTAGAATACCTAAAGTCGTAGGATATCCATTTCGCTGGTGCAAAAGTATACATTGTGTTGCGTTCGTTTTGCTGATTTTTTTATGGTCAGACTGCACTGCGCTATATTCCCGCCTTCTCTTACCTCTCTAATCCATGCCATGCTAGCAACCATCCCCAAACAACTGCTCTCATTCGTCAGGTGATAGTACTAAAGCAAAGGAAACAAACTTACTATTTGGCCACTTATCTTAATCAGTTTACGTTAAAATTGTCACGCTACCTACTTTTACCGTTCTACGAAGGCTGTTCAATAAAGAATGATCATAATTTTCTTAGGGATATAATCTTTCGCAATAAAATTCAATCTTATTATATTCTGTTAGCTTAATGTAAAACAAACACGCCGTAGTAGTTTCATTGTAGATACTCCTGGTTCCCGCCTGTGAGAACAAGGCAAGTTCAGACATGTTCAGTATCGCCTATCGCTGCAATGGAGGTAACATACAGTTAAAGTTGATGTTAGAGGAAGATCCGGAGTTTCTCTCAAACGTAATCACTGCTGATGAAACTTGGCTACATCATTTTGATCCTGAGAGCAAACAGCAAAGCTCAGTGTGGAAATCTCCTTCATCACCAACCCCCCAAAATAGCAAAAGTGGTTGCTTCTGCTGGGAAAGTTATGGCCATCTCATTCTTTGATATTCATGGAATGGTTTATCAGCATGTTGTACCTGCACACACATCAGTAACTGGACAATACTACAGGGATGTCCTGAAAATATTGCAAATCCGTATCAGGCGCAAAAAGACTACATATTCGTGAATCAGGCTGGATGCTGCACCGTGATAATGCGCGGCCGCATATTGCCAATGTTGTTGCTGAATATCCTGCAAAAGTCAACGTGAAGTGCATCTCTCACCCTCCCTATAGTCCGGATTTAGCCCCATGTGACTTTTTTCTATTCCCTAACTTGAAGAAACGCCTTCGTGGGAGGCATTATCCATCATCAGAAGCAGTGGTGAAGGCTGCGGAGGCGATTTTGAAGGATCTCTCAATAAATGGTTTCCAGCATGTCTTTGAAGACTGGCAGAAACGCTGGGACAAGTGCACCGCATTCAGGGGAGACTGTTTTGAGAAGAACCATTAAAATTATGAGAATGAGTACAGGTACGTTGTCAAAAAAAAAATATTGTGACCATTCTTTATTGAACAGCCCTCGAATATTGGGCTTGAAAGTCCATTTAGTTTTGCTCAGTCCATCTTATTAGGCTGTAGGTTATTTTTCCTGCGTAAATCTACGACACGTGAACACCAGTATTATTTCCCTACCGAAGGAAGCTATACCAAAGAATTTTGCGTGGAAATAAATCCGTCGTAATCCTCCGGGTTTAAACCTGCAACCTCACGAACTGAAACCTACGAGATTGCGAAACTTATGTAAAATAAAAACAGTACTTTTTCGTCAACCGAATTGTGGTCAATGGGCAATATTTTCGAACTATTTCGAGGGGAATGATAATTACGTGTATCTTTTTTAATCGAACCATATGGACAGGTAAACACTACACCATGGGGGACCACGTGTTCGATAGTCATAGATATATCTAAGCACTAAATCCAGAACGAAAGCAAATAAGGTTGAACTATCACTGGTAGGGACGTCGCAGTTAACAAACCACCACACCCTCTCCCCATCCCTAGCAGAGTATTTTAGCGTTTGCAGACAGTTCTCGGATCGATTTTTATCTGCATATCAGTTATCCTTGGCTTTTGTTGTTTTGCGTTCTTTGTAGTGATAATGGTTTGAAGCCACTTGCTTAAGAATTCCTGTGCCTGCCTATCATCCTGTACTGTAGGCAGGAGCACACACAACCGCGATTAGGAGAAGAAGCACTTGCCAGGTTATACCAGGTGGCCCACGCGAGCCGTCCTTTGTTGAAGTCAGTTACTCCCGGATAACGCCGAAAGTTTTGCCTAAGCATATCAGTAAAGGGGACGCCATATCAAGAGAGGAGTCGTTGCTAAACGTAAAACCAGAGCTTGAAAATCGACACCTAACAAATGTAACTGGTCCCACAGCTCGTCACTAGAGCACTTAGTCGCTGCGGTGATGTGTGTGTAGTGTTTAACGCCCGCTTTTACTACATACGGCACCGCAGGCCGTGACACTGATGGTACATGAGATGAAGATGGAGCACCGGTGAAATGAGATGGTGGGGGAAACCGGTGTTCGCGGAGAAAACTCGCCCCAGTGCCGTGTTGTCCACCACAAATCTCACTTTGCGGTCGCCTGGGATCGAACCCGGGTCGCCTTGGTGAGAGCCACGGCGCGTCCCACTGTGGTGAGGTACCGGGTGGAATGGCTCAGGCGGTTTCGTCTGTGGCCCACATTCGGGAGGCCCGGGTTCGCTTCCCTTGGCCGACCTACCTGGTTTTTTTCGGGGGTTTCCAGGGTCGCTAGGCGAATGCTGTGTATGTTAATTACAACCCCCGAATTTCCTATCCCATCTCCATTATCATTTCACCACATCTCTCATCTGGTGGTCTCTTTCAGGGTAGAAGTGACGGCGGGTGTCTCGGCGGTGTATGGAAGGATGATATGCGCTGAGGAAAACTACTTCCTCCTCCGGTAGGTCGGTTGCCGATCTCCGCTCCTCTGCTGGGACCATTTCGGGACCGCCAGCCAGGGACCTTTGGGGCTCGCATCGCATGCCTAGGACCATTAGGGCTCGGCTGCTGGGTTCGTTGCTGTCCCGCTGTAGAGGAGCGTGTCCGTTGCCCGGGCCTGTCGGGGGAAGTCTCTGCCCAAGTAAACTGTAGGAACCCTGCCCTCTGCACTGTCCTGGCTCCTTCGGTCGGCTGCCCTCTGTCTCCTTCGCCTCATCCTTCCTCCCGAGGGTGTCCCCCTTGGGGCGTACCGAATCCCCTCCGCCCGCCTCGATAGCGTATATGGTAGCATGTCTGTCTCACGTTCAAGAGGTCCTGAATTCGAATCTCGGTAAGGGTGCCTTATTTGGAAAAGGCTTTTTACAGGGTTTTCCCTTATCCTCAAAGACGAATGTCGGGTAACTCTAGCATCATTTCACCCATTCCATTCATCGTCCGATATCACTTAACGTTGGAGGACCTAAAGTACAAAAAAAGAGAAGAAGAATCCTCTCCGTCATGAAATCCTAATCTTGTCAAACACATTCACTGTCCTTGTCGCACTGTTTTGAAACAGATAAGGGTAGGTCATTCCTTTCAGGAATGTAGTGCAGCACTGAAGCACAGACTGTACTCACCTATCTAAACTATGATTCCGTGTTTTTATCGTGGTCAGTAAAATGTAACATGTTTCTATGGTTTGTGGGCCTGCTTAATCGTCCTTAGTGGATTCACATGACAGTGAACGGTATAATTTTGTTTGTTGTGATTGACTGATTGATTGATAGATGCGTAGATACCGTGAAATAGGAATTCAAGTGTAATTTAAATACATATTCCTTTTTAAAATTATTGTGATGTTTTAATATTTCTGTGGCCTTTCTGAACATTGTAAGATAAGATTTTTTGGTGGTTTTATGCATGAACATAATGTTATGTTTATCTAATAGTGTATGATTTTCAAGGTTTGATTTTTCAGGCTGACCCAGGTTTGAGCATCTTTTTGTTCGGCAATGCGGATTTTTATGCTGTGTTTTTGTGCCTTTATAAGTTTAGCCGTATATACACGGCATCTTGTAAACACTGACAGTAGAGATCGGGTCTAATGGGCTTTTGGCTGATTTATGGATCTGTTTTATGTTTTGTATTGGGAGATATATAGTTCTAACTTGCGTTCGGCTAATATTTTTCCGATTCTGTTTGTGACACCTTTAATGTACGGCAGAAAAGCTACAGCTCTCGGTTTGGTCGTTTCATTTTTTTCCTTGTAAGATTTGTTGGAATGAATAGTAGCCGTAAACTCCGTTTTAGAATAGCCAATTATATTTGGCGAAAGCTTGTTCGAGACGACATTGTGTTGGTGTTGCGGTGCACTAATTCTTTCGCCACGTTCAACCAACATTTAACATTTAACCCTCTTCTTTGTGGAGGATAGTGGTTAGAATCCTTGTGCAAGTATTAATGGGTGGTAACGGAATGTGCTTCTTTACAGACCGGGCCCTCTAGATTCGAAAGTTTACTGTCGGATTCATCACTATAGTGAATTGAATTTTTGGACAGAGGGCTATTTAAATACTGTGACTACGAGTGAAGACCGGTGTCCCTATTAATTGAAATTGTAAGGATATCATCGATAATTATGAGTACCTTATCGTCGCTGCATCAAAGTGTTCTATAACATATTTGGTTACTACAGACCTCATAGGTTTATTCATAGCAACATTTCAAATATTCACTATGGAAGTATAGTGCAATCCCATTTCAATAGGCCATAACTTTTGGACACACGTGCAACTTTGGGAGAATATTGTCACGGCAGCAGGCATAAACGTTTCGGCACAAATAAGAAAACAGTATGCGGATAAAGTTTCATGGTAATAATGGGCCTTGCTAAGCAGTTAATGATAGCGCGGCTATTGTAAACACACGCCGGCGGGCACCGATAACTGAGGTAAAGGACTTGCCAGTATAGATTAAGTTACTTTGGTTTCTGTTTTCTTCCGGAAATTTCTGGACTGATAGAGATTGTTCGGGTTCTGGCTGACTGTAGAACAATCTAGAGTTACGAATTAGGTATTTAAGGACGTGACGGCTCGCAAAGTTAGTGAGTTGTAAACAAGATTAGTTGTAAAGCAGGGTGAGTTGTGAACAGTGTTGTGAAATGAGAGACAGCCAGCTGTGTAACGAGAGCTAGAGATGTAATCTGCTGTCACTGTTTGTTATTGTCATCGACCTTGGAAGATTGTCTTGCATATGTGATGTAGTGTTGTTACGTGAGAACTCAACAGTGTATTTCTACGGAAATAAAAACATTTAGAATTTCGGCAAATTGGACTTTTAATTCTACGAACCCACAAAGTCACAATATAATACACAATTGGGAGATTGCATTGCACTATTTACATCTCAAAGAAAACGTTGGAAGTGTCCTCCACCAGCATCTCTACATGTTTGTACTCGTCTCACCATATTCTCTGAAGTTTTACGGAGATGATATCGAATTGAGAGAAGGTTATTTCCAACGTGCCATACATCTAATGACAACAGGGAACTTGTAATCAGTCTCTTTGATAGTCGAATAATCTCAAAAGGTCTGTGGCCCCCCTTATCCCCTTCCTAACCCCCCTTATTTTTTTCTTGTGTGGTTATCTAAAATATAAGAGTGTACAAGAATAGGCCAGGGACAATTGATGTTCTCAAGGAATCCATTCGAACCGAAATAAGTAACATTGGCGAGGATACTCTCCGTAAAACTTCAGAGAATATGGCGATACGAGTGCAAAAGTGTATAGATGCTGGTGGAGGACACTTCCAACATTTCCTCTGAGATATAAATAGTGTAACGCAATATCCCATTTGTGTATTATATTCTCCCAAAGTTGCACGTGTGTCCTATTATTGGTTGAAAAGTTATGGCCTATTGAAATGGTTCAGGTTTATGTGGGTCGCACTGTAGATCGTATTGAGACAATGTTTTTAACAAATCCACATCTTCGGAATAGAATCATCAATATAGTTTAAAACTTAAGGGATGGTTAGATACACTGAGAGAAAAATTAAATTGAGTTTTGTTTAAGTACAGCCTTTAATTGCTGCGGTTCTTAGCGTTCCATTCCATACTAGGTGTAAAAAATTTCTTAATTTTTCTGGGCAAGAGTTTCTTTGACGTGGCGGAAATATACAGCACTGGACATCGATTTAGTCATGCAATGGATTTTTACTCTCGAAAGCATCCATTGCCCTCCACCGGCTTTCAATCCGGGACCTCGAACCAGTGACTGGCAAGAGAGAGGTGACTCACCAGTATGTTATGGGACCTTACGTCAATTGTTGTTTACTCGCAAAATGGATGAAATTCCTAATGTAGCTGCATACTTGTTTTTCCGAAGTGAAAACAAGTGACGAAATAAGATCTGAAGCTTTCCTGGCGACGAATATGCTCAATTTCTTCTCGGGCAGCAAGACAGGTGAAAAGACGAATAGAAATCGACGTTTCGGGAGTGTGCATCTCTCCCATCATCAGGATATTTATTAAACGGTATAACCACAAATGAATCACTGAATATAACACAAATATAAACAAAGACAAGACATTATCAAAATTCGCATTACTGAACAAAAGACTGTTTTCAGTAAATTAAATGCCAGGTCAGGAGATGGCATAAGTATAGAAAATTAATTGGTTCAAAGAAAGGTAAATACTTAACTTGATTATCAAGCTGTATTGATCTGTGCTTCTTAAGTCGACGGATTTCCATTTTAAGGCCGGATTCAAAGAGGAGCTGAACTGAAATCCAGCATCGCGATTAAGCGTGTTCCTGTTGGAAAAAACTGCTAAAGCCTCCTTAATTCTCCGCTTCCAGTAAATGTTGCATTTTGCCAAGATGGTCGTCTCCCGAAACACAACGACCATAGAGCTAATGGCTTTGGCCATTTCCTCCGAGAGGAGCACGATTAGTCGTGATGCTAGATTTCAGTTCAGCCACTGCCCGCCTCGGTAGCGTAGATGATTATTTCCATCAATTTACCTAAAATAAAAGCATAGCGGTTGAACTATGAAGCCTTGTCCCGCCTTGGTAGCGTGGTGGTAGCGAGTCTGCCTCGCGTTCAAGATGTCCCGAGTTCGAATCTCAGTCAGGGTTAGTTACCTGGATAAGGTTTTTCCGGGGTTTTCCCTTATCCTGAAAGACGAATGTTGGATAACTGTAAGCTCTATGGACCCTGCGCTCATTTGAGCATCAATTAACTCATTCCATTCATCGTCCGATATGACTTAACGTTGGAGGAATTAAATTACAACAACAAAAAATAAATAAACTATGAAGCCAGTGACCTAAGTACTTACCGCAAAATAAGTCGCCACAATGGTGCGTGTCTCATAGCATATGAAAACCCCTAGTGGTATGCCGGGAAATATATGAGTCAGTTGAGAATTTAATGTCATGTCGGCGTTCATAGAGACACTGGCAATAGAAAGTGCCCTGGGTTTTATAGTGAGGTGCATCTAAGCACTCTTTTCGTTACTTAAAACACAAGAATTTCAAATTTTGGGCAAAAAAGTCATATTCATAGCTTTAAAAATTTCTGGGGCTTAAAGTTATTGAGAAACCTAGTGAAAATTAAAAAAAAATTGATATATTGGGCACCTTTTGTATAAATTATTAGACCAACGTTTAAATTATTTTGTCGCAATGGACTTTTTAGGCGACGTAACCAAAAATAAATAAATTTGACCATATTGACCATATTTGACCATTTGCTATCTTTCTGAAATTTTGTATGTTATTTTAAAATACACTAAAAATGAATTTGTTGTATTTCGATTTCTTATTGAAGCTGTATAGAATTTTTAAAAAATGTTAATATATGCATCCTTTAAAAATTAAAATAATTTCATGTATTTTGTATCATCACATTCCATCTGGAGCGTAATCTTAAGTGGCATAAGAAAGCTGCGTGCTAAATTGCATCACTGTAGATGAAGTAGTTTGAGATAAAAATGGGTTGAAGTTGTAAAAAATGCAAGTTACGGGGAAAGGCAATTAAAAATACAAAAAGTATTATTCAGTTTGCCTTTTAATTTTAGCTCAGAACGTTCCATGTCCATAGTCTGTATCCTCATTCTGGTCTTCTTCAGCCTTTCTTTTTAAATTCCTCTTCTGTCTTGCTTCTTCCTGCATTAATTTCATAGCTCTTTCTGCACTAGCGATGCGAATGTTGTCGATACTCTGCAAAGTTGTTTCCATAAACACACCAGGTTGATACCCTAACTGATGCATAACTTTCTTTTTGCCAACATGCCCATCATTAAACACTATTGAAGCATCAAATGTAGCAATTTTCACCACTATGCAAGACACAAATGATGTTTTGGGACACCTTTTCCATATCAGACTGATTTGGGGAAAAAAATTTAAAGGAAAAAGGTTGTCTATATCTAGAGTTAAAGGTAACTATAGTAAAAGGCACTAAGTGATACATTGTTTTTAGGGAAACCTTATTGTCATAAGATTGACCAAAATGAACCAGTACATTATCAGTATAATTGGTGTGGTTTCCCAGCTAATACCATTTAATAAATCTATCGTATTCAAGGTACTAATGTTACTGCATTTCTTTACTTACAATTTTGTCCTTTCCACTGTTTCTACTGAATAGAAGTCATTCAAATTATCTGCATTACAGTGATTGATACAAGATCTGAGTTAACACTGGCATAGGACTCAGTCCAAGTAATAATAATAATAATAATAATAATAATAATAATAATAATAATAATAATGATGATGATGATGATGATGATGATGATGATGATGATGATGATGATGATGATGATGATGATGATGATGATGATGATGATGATAATAATAATAATAATAATAATAATAATAATAATAATAATAATAATAATAATAATAATAATAATAATAATAATAATAATAATAATAATAATAGAAAATAAATTTATTAAAGTATTAAGTATAGTCTTAAATTCAAGACAGCCATGAAGAATTTGAAATTTTAAATTCTGAATATACTATATAGGATTTCCGCTGGGATACATTTTATTAAGCTGCACATGCTACAAAAAACCAAGTGCTGTCATTTGACACCATAATATTATAATGTTCATGTTTTAGTTTGTTATGCTTTGTTGCACAAAATATGGCTTTATAATCCGTGAATGTAATAGTTAACCTAATCTGTATTAACAACAGGTATCTGTACTAGTTTTATGAATATTAAATTCAATTTCATTCTGGAAATTTTAATACTAACCTTTGGCAGGATTTAGCCACACTTTCTGTGTCGTTTATGCTGCAAAAGGCTCTAGTGCTGATTGGTTATATGAAATTAAGAAAACCTAATTGATACGTAAAATATGAAGCTATTAAAAGTGAAGCAAACAAATATCTACAAATATAACAATTTGTAACTTAAAACTTCACTTATCTTATAAGGAAAGGTGATAATTGTCCGGAATCGCGATTTTATGTAAAAACTTTTACATATCTTCAGCCGGAATCAGCAAAGCTGTCGCCATCGTTACGAACGCTAGATGTTAATATGTTGTTGTTAGTACTACCAAAATCTGAAAATAAAACAAATCTAAAAACAGAATCGACTGCCGGTATTTCAAAATTCATTACGCGATGTTTGTTTTTTAAAATAAATATATTTTCCCAAACCATTAAATCTATTGCACCATTTAATAGTTTTAATAATTTAATTTCTGGATTTATTTCATGGTTAAATGACCAAAAATGATCTGCTACAGCCGATTTATCAGTTTGTTTATACTTAATGTTACGAAAATGTTCTTTCGTTCTGGTTTCTAAATTACGTTTTTTTTCTTTCCAATATAAAATCTATCACAATCGAAACAATTAAACTGATAAATACCAGATTTCTTATTATTAGGAATTATATCTTTTCTAGAGAAATACAGTAAAATGTTAATACTATATTTTGAGGAACTAAAGTTATACCAAACTCTTTAAATTTTTTGGAAAATGTTTATTAACCCAAGGATGGTAAGTAATTTTGTTTAAATTATATTCGTCTTTTATTTGTCTAAGAGTAGAAATATCATTAACAGTTTTTTGATATTTAAATTTTTCAATTTTTATGTATAAAGTCTTTATTAAAACCATCATTTAAAGCAGTATTAATAATATGTTTATATTATTTACCTAATTGAGTTTCCAGTACGATATTATGGTATGCATATTATAATTTCAAATACTTTAGAAAAATCTGCCTTTGGTCTCAAAATTTGGGTCATTCATTAATTTCTTTTTTGCAGTAAACCCAACGATTCTAGAATTAAAGTTCAGGTATATGAGGAAAATAAATTGATTCAATACATGTTGGGAATGCTTTGGGATAGGATTCTGAAATCCGTTTAAGAAGGATGTGCCTCTCTTGCAAAACAGTTGTGACGTCAGAGCGCCTGGGAAGTCTCGCTAGGAATTCGACGCATTCCTTGAAGTGGAGAAAACCACAGTGACGTCTCACGTCTGGGCCTAAATATAGCACGCATAGGAGGCGGAATTATGCTACATCAATGCATGTTTACTTTCACAAAGAATTTGGCAAGGCCTGCCCAAGGTGTGGGACGTATCTTTTGTGTGGGTGCCGCGCCAGTTCTATCTCTTTAATATTTAATTATTTTAAACCCTTCAGACGAATTGTGATTGTTTTATTTGGGTTATTTTGGGTAATGGAATCTAAGAAACTGAAGCGATTGAACTAAATAAGCTGGAAATGGGCATACTACTTTACTTATCTTTACAAAACACGTGTTTGATGGATTGTTCGGCACATTCTCAGCTGCCTCCAGACCGCCACAACCATGGCCACTACAATCGGAGTTATTCGTAATCTGTATAGAGAAATTAGTAAATTTATTGCTTTAGATGTCCCAGTAAAGCTGTATGCGTTACGATTTAACAGGGATACAATCCACTCCTGCCTACGCCTGCATGCTTAGACAACACGTAAGTCATTTGTCTTGGTTTGAGGGGAAGTGGTATTTTATCTTGTCCAACCCTCCCCTCCACAGCGGCTGGTGCTTTAGGCACCTACCAGCTGCTGTGAAACCTTACTGCACACATATAGTAACCGAACTTTGTCGTCCGAAGTATCGAATAAACAAGTTACTCAAGCACAAACATTCCTCTTACATTTTCATCCTAATTTAATAAAAGGCAAGATATCTCTTGGAAATTCCTTGGTAGTGAGACTGGTTTCATTATTAATAATGTTTGAAAGTATGAAAATGTCCACAATTTTATAACTTTTATCCGTTTATATTTTCATCAAATTTTGTTTCTGGTCCCCATACATTTGTACGGTTTTAGACATCTTTAGATGTTTTTACTTTAACACAAACATCACCAAACTTTACAATGTTTAGATTCTTACACGTATTCCGCTCTTATATACGCTCTTTGCGGTGAAGCAGATCAAAGTTTAGTTCACCTATGTGAATATATTATTATTATTATTATTATTATTATTATTATTATTATTATTATTATTATTATTATTATTATTATTATTATTATTATTATTATTATTATTATTATTATTATTATTATTATTATTATTATTATTATTATTATTATTATTATTATTATTATTATTATTATTAATTATCATTATCATTATCATTATTATTATTATTTAACAGGCAGTGTCTTCAAGATAAATAAAAGCGAATAAAAATTTATAAATAAATCATTCTTGAGAGAATAAAAATATTTAAAGTTAGATGTTGAACGGTTGTATGCACAGATACAGAAGTTAAACCCGTGGCACTACAGTCCATATCGGACCAGGACCTGCCAAACCGACTGCTGACCTCACGCCCACATACGCAAGGTAGAGGTGGGCGATCATCCAACCGATACGGGGAGGAGATGTGTTCAGCATCTCGGCATCCCCCAGCAGGAAAGTTGGTGTTCATTATTATCAGGGATGCTTACCTATCGTAAGCTCAATTTCCTCACGATGCTGAGCGGGCACCGGTCCTATACCCGGAACTTAAAATCCGCACTTCCCAGGGACGGGATCGAACCCGGGCCGCTTTCCGTGGCAGGGAACCAAGGCATGATGCCCTAGCCCACTACGCCATGGCGCAAGACATACACAGATATAATGCTGTTAATAATAAATTATTCCTCCCTTACATCACCGATATCGTTGTTAGGGGACACAGATTCCACTGACCCGTAAGGTCGGGACGAGGGAAGCCGAAGTACTGAGCCTGATTGAGGAACCAGGGTTGAAGGGCCAACCCAACGTCTAGGATGAGAGCGAGAGAAGTGGATGATAGTATGAGGATGAAATGAAAGATAGGAAAGATGAATGATGGAGCAATTGGAGAAATGATGGCGGGGGAACCGGAGGAAACCCTCCCCAGCGCCGTGTTGTCCATCACAAATGTCACTTTGCGGTTACCTGGATCGAACTTGGGCCGCTTTGGTGAGAGTCGAGCGGTCTAACCATTCGGCCACGGGGCGGCGATGATAACAACATGCTTTTCCAAGATTGATAACGTTTCTGTAGCTATGTTAGGAAAGGTTATTCAATTAATGGTTGAAGTAGTTCCAATGAGATCTTTCCGAGGAGTTCTAAAGTGGTGCAACAGAAGTTCTGTTGCACGGTGTGCTTGCGATGTTTCACGTTGATCATTTCGAAGCTCCAGTTTGGGACGCTATATGAAACGATAGTTTCGTATGTATAGATGTAGAGACGATGTTTACGTAGCACCTCGTTTGGAAACCGTATGAAACGGAATTGTTTCATATGTGAGGATGGCGTATGCAACGATATGTTACATATCTAGCGATGCAGGGATGGTGATGATGCACCGCGTTGGCTTCTGCAGACTTGTGGACATTCACACACACACACACACACACACACACACACACACACACACACACACACACACACACACACACACACACACACACACACACACACACACACACACACACACACACACACACGTTCTTTAAGACGGTTAAGCGCAGAAGAAAGATGCTAGCTTCAATCAATAATTTCATGCTAATGGCCCTGTCGTTCCTATGGCAAGTCAGCATCTTTCTATTGGTCCACATCACATCCAATTATAGTTATGTTCCTTGTAATATTTAATATGTTATAAATTTTCTTTCAAATCGCTTTTTCACACTATTTAACACTCAAAATAATTTTTCTTATAAATTTACATTAATGTTGTTATTAAAATCATGATTAATATGCAATTTTCTTTTCTTCTATTTTTCAGGTTGCTTTCACACTTTCACTTGTTATCTTAAACCTCGTTTTCTATCTAGTACAATCAAAAATTAATTTTAAATAACATTGAACCTAAAATAACTGTTTGAGTGGTGACGTTTTATTATTCCTTTGGTAGTTTGGAGCATATAGTTTTTAAAATAGGTTAAATCTAACGTAATGAGCATTAGGATGTCGCATCGTAACCCTTAACCTGTAAACCACCAATATCAGCGAAGGGTGCGAGAGTTCTCCCAGTCACTCCTATCGGCAGGTTTATCTCGGTCTGCCCAGCATTGAGGAGAACTATCTATACCTACGCATAGTTTGACCCGTGGGAAACCTGTGATCTCAACATCAACTAGAGTAGCTATAAAATAAAGAATGTACTAAGAATGGGTTGAGGCAATACTGTTGTCGTACTGTCTTGACGTTGCCAGTTCCACGGCTAGCGGTGACAGAGATGAAAGATATATCTGTCTTTGTCTCGCCGAATCCACCTAGCAAGTATCATATAGATTCTGAGATGTACAGTGATACAGATGCTGACAGCGAAGTTCGCTTTATATTTCAGCATGTGTGTGAGAACATATACAGTGACTATCGCATTATTTGAACCTTAAAACCTTGAACTGGAGAACAGTTCGCTTACGTAGTTATCGTTCATATGCACACAAAACAAAATGATTCAAATTAGATGCGTTCTACGAAATAATGGCGTATGCTACAGTGAAACAGAATTGTGACATTTCAAGGATTTGTGAACCTACCTGTAATGAACTTTAAACTAAAGTTTGTTTCAATGAAATACTCAATAAATACGGGAGGTATGAATGTTTATTTTTTAAGAATTTTTACACCATGAATTGCCTGTGCTTCTAACGATGTGCATTGTGCGCAGAAATTTTAATATCGCTTCTTTGAATTAGAAATTTGCGGCCATCATTGGTTCTCCTATATTTGAACCCAAGAGATTTCATAACATTATACATAAATGATACAGAATCTGTATAATCTATTTTCCCCCTCATTAAATTGGTCAGCCTAGTCAGTTGAATATTCACCCTTGTCATATAAATCATAAATTGTTCTACGTAAAACACACTTTTGAAAATTGTCTAAGTTGGTAGCACGGTTTTTAGCTGCTCGGTGTTTCCCTGGATATCTAAATATGGAAACTCTCCTAATTTGGTAAACTGTTTGCCTTCTTTATCTATGTTCGTCACAGAATGAGCACTCACGTGACAAACTTGACACATTAATTCTCAACTCTCAGCGAAATTTGTACTTTCGAAAATGTCTTTAATTGACAACTGTTTGGAAAAGGAATACACATTAACAAGAATATTTCTAGCCTACTTATGTAAAATCTCATGAGTGGTTTCGCAGTTACTACTAGGCGCATCAGTACTAGGCTTGCTAAGCCGTATATTTACTAACTTTGAAAAGCATATATGCACTCTTAAAAGTTCACCACTTTACTGAATTCAGGGTACAAAATGCAACTGCAACACAGCACGTGTGTGCTTTTCTTCACTTACAGTTAATGATTCTTTTTTTTCTAGTCAGGCGCCTTATCTTTCCACATCTCCGAAACCAGATGTGCTACAATCATGGGGTTTGGACAGTCATCCTCAGAAAAAATAGCTCTTTAACATGGGAAAAAACAAAATAATTCTGTAATTAATATCTTTAGAGCGTGGAATGAAATTAGCCGTATGGTTCGGTAAAGCGAGCCAGTATGCGTGCTAAACTACAACGTTGCACGCACCGCATTGGCTAGTAGCGATACAACAGCCACGCCTAGCCCCGCCTTATTTTCATTCCTATTTTGTAGCTATTATCTAGTTGAGATAGGTGTTCTGCATTTTAACAACAGTGCAGTTAAATATCGCGAAGGCAACGTGGGTAGTGTCTGCCTTAACCACAATATTTTATCTTTACTACCACTTATCAGAAGTTAACGTATATCTTAATGTCGATAGATTTTATTTCAGTACCTATAGTGTGGAGAAGCACCTATCAGGTATAGCGCTCATTCAAATATTGAAAACAGTGCGAAGGAAACTTTGCCGCAGTATTCGACTAAGAAGCTAAACCGAAAGGACTATATTGTTGAGTAAATTTGAATTCCCCAGAATATATACAAGGATAGGGCGACCCAGACATGGCAGCAAAACATGCACATCAATGGTAGAATCAGTGGTCAACAGTTCAAAAACCTGTGGTTTGTAACATTTCTGACATTTGTGCCTGAGTGTTTGAAGACTTCATAGAAGTTCAAACCTTAATCCTAGGTCAAATGAGTCATCTGAACTGAAATTCCGCCAATAATTAGACATATTGGGCCGGGGGTTAAAGCCAAGGGTAATAAGGCAAGCGGATCATCTTGCATAGGGTAAGATAATCTCACGATAATAATGAGGCTCTAATTATCGTTAATTCAAGCAGTTATTGATGCTACACACAATCTCAAGGTAAGCTAATATCAGTAATTACCTGGTTCATTTTTCTGTTACTCTTTATCAGAATCTAAACCGTTTACATGGAAACAAATGAAAGTTATCATCTGAATTTAGGGTGCGCATTACAAAGAAATTATTATTGATATGTACATGAAAATTTACAGGAATGTTCTTAAAACCTTTATCTTTAATAATACCAATTATTATTTAAAAAATTTTCACTGATAATTTGTTATAATTTTTAGTTTTTGTAAGAAAAAAGCAGTGAAATTTCAGAAAAGTTAATTTTTTTAAACAAGTATTATGAATCTCAGAGAAAAATATCTTCTTCTTCTTCTTCTTCTTCTTCTTCTTCTTCTTCTTCTTCTTCTTCTTCTTATTATTATTATTATTATTATTATTATTATTATTATTATTATTATTATTATTATTATTATTATTATTATTATTATTATTATTATTATTATTATTATTATTATTATTATTATTATTATTATTCTGCTTAATACACACAAAAAATCATATGTTTTGGTTAATTAGTTTTTAAAAAAGTGTACGGGAACCTGAAAATATGTGAAACTAAGAAAAACAGCTTTAAAGTTGATAAATTGATTACTGACTTCTCACATGCGTCATAACATTCCTGCTGCATAGTCTTGACCCTCTGTGTTCTCACTTGTTCTTTTCAAGTTCCTCTTCATTTTTCTTGTCTTCTTGGCCAGTTCTTCAACCATTTTAACTGCTTTCAGGACCCGCAGCTCATCAATTTCTATATATGACTACTATCATGATTAGCACATGTATTGTGTGAACTGGGCCTACTAACCTCAATATTACATGTGGTTTCATTGTCTATTGTATTTATATTTTCTACATTTACCATTCTATTTTTAGTAAAACGATTGCCTGTAAACTTTCTCTTTCCAAATGTTTTTGCCCTACCCATATCATATATTCACCAATAACTAGTACAAAATATTATTCAAAACAAATAACTGTTCATATACACAGCCAAAGGCAAAAGAAAAACTAGCATCATTGGAGTTACAGAAAGCTTGGAAGATCTCTTACAAACAAGGCTTAGTTAGAATCATCTGTTCAGTATTTCAGAAGTTATGATTGATTTTCTGAACGCTTACGAAAAAGGGCGTGGCAAAAACTTATCACCCACTAATATAATAAGAAAATTAGGTATAAAATATTGCTCCAGTGAACTTTCTAACTATATATTTGTAATCTAGAGGGATGACATTATAATGAACTGTAAAAATAAAAAAGTGAATTTTAACCCCAAGTGCAGTACCTTCTCACCTTAAAAAAATGAAATGTGGTTTGGGACACCAGATTCTAAATATGTCGTTTTATTCTTAAAACGCTTACCCTGGCGAATTTCGCTTACCCTTCAAATATTTTTATTTACGAAACAAAAATATATGTTTAAGATAAAGTCATTGTATGGAATACTTTCAATATACGTATATCATATATCATATCATATATCATATACTATATCATATACTATACAATCCTGTGATATGATTAGAAATTCTGAATTTTAATATTTGCAGTCGCCAATAATATAAGTAATACGTGACAGAATATTGAGGTGCATCGACCTTCAATGACGAGTGCTGCACTCGCCTGTTGCCCGCTTCGGTATGTGTGTATAGTGTTTAACGCCCGCTTTTACTACATACGGCACTGCAGGCGGTGACACTGATGATACATGAGATGAAGATGGAGTACCGGTGGAATGAGATGGCGGGGGAAACTGGAGGTCCCGGAGAAAACCCGTCCCAACGCCGTGTTGTAGACCACAAATCTCACTTTGCGGTCGCCTGGGATCGGACCCGGGCCGCCTTGGTGAGAGCCAAGCGGTCTAACCACTGAGCCACGGCGTGGCCCCCGCTTCGGTAGCGTAGGTGGTAGCGAGTCTGCCTCACGTTCATGAGGTCCTAAGTTCGAATCTCTGTCAGGGTGAGTTACTCGATAAGATTTTTCCGAGGTTTTCCCTTATCCTTAAAGACGAATGTCGGTCCGTGGATCCCGGACTCATTTGAGTATCATTTTACCCATTTCATTCATCGTTCGATGTGGCTTAACGTTGGAGGATGTAAATAAAATAAAATGTTATCTTGCTTACCAGAAGATACAAATATTAGTAACCTGGTGTATAGTAAGTGACAAAGCACAAATAAAGCACTTAGGAGCTGTGTGTCTGATTTGAAATGTTAGCCAATTAATTTATTTATTTGCAAAAGTAAACTACCACCATAATTGTCGCTTTACACGAAGGGATTTTGATTCCCTCTTCTTTCTCCTTGTTACAGTATTCAATCACGTTATCTATTACATAGAGATCTCAAGGTAGACAATATTACAGAAGAAATAAAAAAAAATTGCAACGAAGCATCGTTTAAGAGTGCAGCACCGTGAAAACAAAGGAATGTTGAAAGTGTTTAGCAAGTGTGAAGTTCGAAGATTAAAAAGAATAGAAAGCCAGATAACTTAATGTGTGACCGCAAGAATTAGTGTAAAGTTTGGGATCCTTCGTGGAAGACTCGAAGTGTACGTACTTATGAAGGAAATATTACTAGATAAACTCTTGCTTAGTTGTAATTTGTTAATAATTAAAAAAAGTTATATATGGTTTCTCTCGCCTGCCGATGTTGCTGTCCAGAAGACAGCATTGCATCTCGCCGTGTATGTGCGATAGGCTTGCCTAAACAGCTGCGTTGTTACACATATTTTCCAGTACGCTTCCACGCTTTGCCATGTAGTATTTACTGGTACCTGTAAACATTAGCTGCTCATTTTGTACAAAATCATACATAGCACATGTATTTTAGACATGTCATTCTTACAAGATATAAATTTGTAACATATTTTTTAATATTGTTACAGTGTGTAATGCTGTTCGCAAGGCAAAGGGTTGCAAACCTCACTGCTTCTTAAGCAATGGGCCGCTGATGGTAAGTGTTAACGTCAGACCACGAGTATCAGTTCAGATTTTTATGTTTTACATTTCTTTTCAATTTATTTCTTTTCGGCAATATTACCGTTATTTCTTAAATTGTGTTTTCGCTTTGAAGCACTGAATACCAAGCATGCTATGCATGACTACCCCCCCCCCCCCCTAAAACACCTAAAGTGTTTCAAGTCCTTATGAAATGTTGTAGCCGTAACCTCAGTGTTTCTAAATTAGTTTTATTTTCTTTATCGGCTTTATAGTTATTCATGAACAATTCTGGAGTGGGTCAAGAGGACTGTTTGGCAAAACGAGTTAGTAAAAATTTGTAACTCAAAGAAACTTCACTTATCTTACAAGAAATGATGACCGTTTTCTTACAAATTGACTAGGATCGCGATTTCCTGAATATCTTGTGCACCAGCCTGAACCATCAACAATCTCATTGTTAACGCTACCGTCGCTAAATGTCACTATATTTATTTTAGTACTACCAACATCTGAAAATGAAACAAATTTAAAAACAGAATAGACTGCCGGTATTTCAAAATTCATTACGCGATGTTCATTTTTTAAAATAAATATATTTTCCCAAACCATTAAATCTATCGGACCATTTAAGTGTTTGATAGATTAAATAGATCGATTTAATGGCTTGGGAAAAGATATTTATTTAAAAAAATAGACATCGCATAATGAATTGTGAAATACCTGCAGTCTATTCTGTTTTTAAATTTGCTTTAATTTTCAGATATTGGTAGTACTAAAATAAACATAGTGACATCTAGCGACGGTAGCGTTAGCAATGAGATTGTTGATAGTTCAGGCTTGATGATGTGAATAAGATAGTCACGAAAACGCAATCCCAGTCAAATTGTAAGAAAACGGTCATCATTTCTTGTAAGTGAAGTTTTTTGAGTTACAAATTTTGATATATGTATATATTTGTTTGCTTCACTGTCAATAGCTTCATATTTTACGTATTTAGTGGATATATACTTCGTGAACATTAATAATTTGCACTGTAGCATCTAATCCTGGAGAATCATTATTAATGTGCTACAGAAAGCAAGAGGCAACGAATGCAGTTACAGTCTGGGAGTAGGGACAGGGGTGGCTGTTGGGGGTAGTGCCTCTCTGCCACGGCACAGCCTTAAAAAGGAGAGGAAATATAATTTTAAATACTCCTGATGTGGCCATGCTTATTCTTCAAAACGCAGCGAAATGTGTGGTTTATCAACAGAAAACCATAGAAACTGAAGGGAGTCAACACAAGTTCTGAGTTTCTTACTATTCTGTGGATTTGTGCCATTTCGAATGAGGCACAAAATTATATTTTTGCCCACAATGGCTCTGGACTTACAGCGTAGAGTGGTGCGGCGAAGGGATAAGAGAAAACCGTAGCGTTTACAGTTCGGCCGGCCGTTCTCCGGCTCTGACATTACTCTAGAGGTGTAAGCGGGCTGCTGCCAGTACTTTAGCGTGAAATTTCAAGTAGAGGAACATGTGTATGTTAAATATTTCAGGCATTTACATATTTCACGAACCAGTAGCCATATTATTATAACAGCAATAACAATAGGACGTACAGACACTAAAAATCGGAATTCACGCACACACAAAATGGCAAACAAACTTCACCAGCGCAAGCACCAAAAGCAAGTGTAGCCACGTGGTCCACACAAAATTAAAGTGGCAACACGGTGTTGGATTCGGAAGCCACGCCTAGCAGCGTCAATGCTCATTGGCACTAGCAGAAAGTTTTAACTTCCTGACCACGACACCGGATGTACAGATTCCCAGTACCACCAACAGAAGCTGTTAGCGCGCGTAAAGAGTGTGAAAGAAACATTCGAATAGAGTGGCGCTGTAATGAATATCTTGCAAGATAGTGGAATTGCAAGTTGAATTTCAATGTTTTAAGGCTAATACATAGTCCTATGTTTTCATTCTAAGGATAATTTTGTGGATATGTTTTCAATTGCTTCTTACTGTATGTTGGTACTATTAACCTTCCCCCTCCGCCTCCTGCAACTGCAAAACCTCAGAGCCGGAAATCCAGCGGCCGTACTGTAGTTGCCTGCACAATTCAATTCAACTCATGCCAGAGGTTCTACTCTCATTAGTCCTGGATCCGTACGACCGAGGACCCGGACCTCCTTCCACCAGGGAGTTACCGAGCTGTCCCGAAAGGGTGCCCGGCGCCTCCGTGGGGATTTCCATAGGGCAAGACCTAGAGACTAACAAGCCCCCTCCTCATCTGGTCATGTGGACTCAAGACGGGATGGAAGTGCATACGCCACTTACGCGCGCCAACTCCAAAATAGGAAGGCTACCGATATGACCTCGGTGGGGCCGCCTGGTGATCTAGCACTAAATTTCAGTGTGGCTCTACTCATTTAGATAGGGTTGTTTGACATATGCGTGAGAAAGAAGTCGGCGAAACTTCCGAGTGCGACGGACATGGTTAGTTGTGCGTTGTCACTGTAGGAGACGCTTCGTGCCAGTCGATGTTCAGTTCAATGTGTTACTACTATTGGTGGTTTACATATTGCATCGTATAACTGAGCAGAATTTTAACGATTTCTGTCATTCACTATATGATAATTCATCGCTTTGTTAAAGGGCGTTAATCATAAAAATAGCAAAATAACAAATACTGGCCCTAGCAGTGCATTCATGCTTCAACTGCCACTGGGGAATACTGTTCCCAGATGACAATTTTTATCACGTACTGTAGTGATTGATGATAACCAGAGGTTGTATTGCAGAAACGTTCCAATGAATGAAAAAATGTAGTCCTATAATACCAATTCGTACTTCTCAAACCAGTGCTCAAAGTCTAGTTTTTAGGAAATATAAATATGTTGATGCTTTGGCATTCGTGGCACTTTGGGTGCGCTTTGGTTGTCTTGGACATACGGGCTTTGAAGGAAAGGCTTTTTCCCTTGGGGATGTGGAGCTTCATATGTGAATTATTAAAAGGCATGCCCATATTTATGTAACACGGCGTGTGGTTTGTTTCTGATGGGAATACTTCTCATAAATATGTAAAAGCTTCACTGCTGTCTAGAGGGCGAAAGCCACTAATTTGTAGTATCCATGCAAGTGCTGGCCTCAACGCAATAACGACACTTTTTGCGTCACACTGTTCATAATAACATGCGAATCTGTTGCGAGCTGAGAAAAAAGAGTAGATGAACGTTACATCCAAATTAACTGGATGCCTATCAGTCTGCCACAACTGAGGACTGGAGTGCTGCCTGTGGAATAGCCATTAAAAACCCTAATCCCTTACTGGAGAAACAATATATTTCTTAAGCAGTTTTGATTTATTCCTGCGTTATGTTTTATGCGTACATTCATATCACCAAAGTTTTGCTCACGAGACGTTTGTGTGTGCGCACCAACGTGCGAGAAGCTCCTTAGAATAGTCAGGTATTGGTACTGTACATGTCAGTGCATGCATTTTCCAAAGGGCTTACACCTTTATAAAACTAAATAAACAGTGTTGTTTTGTGCTTACATTGTTATTGGGATATTTTCTTTTTTCGAAGGAGGCAGTATTAAATATCTAAGAGGGTCGTGATAAAATATCTTACAAGTTTGAGACTTCTTGGAAGCTTTATGAAGTTGGAGCCTGGGAATAAATCAATTGAAATCTCAATAATGTGAATTTTGTGAAAAATAGATCCACTGCTCGTTTTACTGCAAAAATACTCCAGACAAATAACACAGTAAGCTTTAAGTACATAAAGACCTCGTTCAAATTTAATTGAACGACCAATTGCTTGTGTGTTTGTGGATTAAATATAAGTATTCTTATTTCTAGGCAACACACAAGCTAGTGAGGAAGTTAGAGAAGAAATACACTAAACTAAAGAGGCATCTGAAAAGTGAAAACAAACGAAAATCTTGACAGATACAATCAACATGATAAATTCAATGCCGCGGCTGGGAGTTGAACCACGGATCTCCTGGTTTCCATCCAGTCGCTCTAACCCATTGAGTTACCATGTCCAACTTGCCATCACGACTTTAAGTTCTCCGTTTGACTCGTATATTTCCCCGGTAGACCACTAGGAGCTCTCGCATTCTAGATACACCGTTTGTGGCGACTTACTATCGTAAGTACTTGAGTCCCACGCTTCATCATTTAACTCTTATTATTTTAGTTAATTAATGGAAATTAATCATTTCTCCACACTAGCCGTATATAGGCTAAGGTTTTTGATGGAGTCAACATGAAAAGTTCAATGCCATGGTCGGGATTTGAACCACGGATCTCCTGGTTTCCGTCCAGTCGCTCTAACATCAATTAACTGAAACGAAATTCTAGTTAGTTTACACTTCCGAAGCAGGCCACGACTTAATTGTTTTCGTGGTTTAACTTGAATCATTCTTTGAAAATATTTTTTTTTTTCCTCGACACAAAGGGCGAATAAGTTCGCCCATCCACTCAAACACACCTTCTGGCTATGTTCCTGATATGTCCACATACCGCAAAATTCACGTCTGTTAAAACCATATTAGCAACCGATACGCGAAAGCGTGGGGCTATGATACCTCGACGATATCTGTATTGTACGGCAACACGTCTTAAACCCGTCTTAAGGAAATGAATGACCGAGCTTTCATGAACATTGTAAAAAAATCACCTTTTCCTATTTTTAGCTTATAAAATAGTGTAAGCATTTATACATCCGAAAATGTAAGACAATTTTAAATGCTCCAATCGAGTTTGGAAGTTGCGCGAATGCTAGTGTTAGATGTGAATTCTAATTCTTTCTCCTTGCTTTCTTGCTGTTGAAATGTTCAGCATTTTCCTTCATTTAAGATGCTCCTTGCGTTGCAGTTTTGGTGTTAGACTAATGAAACTTGCTACACACGTTCAGAGAGAGAGAGAGAGAAAGAGAGAGAGAGAGAGTGAATAGAAATTACTCTGGGGTTTATTCTGAGATGCATTTAAGCACACTGTTTCTACTTCAAAACATAAAAATTTCACTTTTAGGGTAAAAAAAATTAGGAGCTTTAAAACTTTCTGGAACCTTAAGTTATTGAGACAGAAAAACCTAGATTGATATAAAAAATGTATGTATTGGGAACCTGTTGTTACAATATTAGAATAAAATTTGTCGCAATAGATTTTTTTGGGTAACCTAATACATTAAAAATATCTTTGACCATAATTTCCAAACTATTAAAGTGAAATTGATAAAATTTGGTATTTATCATATTTATGGAATGTTACATCTATAGTATAAATCTTAAAGTGCTAGCGTTATTACTTTTGGATTTCAAAATTTCAGTCTTACATATCCTTAATAACCTAAACCTGAAAATGCATATTGCTATGAAACTTTCAAAACAGCAGAAGCTTTCATTTCTGGAAGCTCTGTTAGAAAGGATTGTTGTAACCTATAACGCCCATGAGTCTTCGTTATCTTAAGGCCAACGTGCATATCCCTGTGTAAAGACGGGCTACGTAACAGCTGAACGAGCAATGGCCAATGGCTACTAGTACTCGTGTATATTGCGACGTTGTGGGTTCGTGAAATTAAAAGTCCAGGTTACGAACACTAAAACTTGCTCTTTATTTCCGTAGAAACACACTTTGGTCAACCCTTACAGTAGCAGAATTACGTCACATACACAATACAACTTTCAAGGTCATCGACCACAAAGTTCACTCTCGAAACATAGCTGTTCGCGCACACGAGTCCAATTAACAACTGTTTCACATTGACAAGCTGCCGCTTCCTTTTTATAGCTTACTCACTATTCTGGAAATTTGTGGAATGTTCTCAAACAATCAAGACGGCGCTAGAAGAAAGGCGAACTCTCCAGAAATCCGTCTCCTCTCCCCACCGGGTCGGCAAGCTTTTATCTCCGCACTGCACTGTCCGTGTCTTTGAACGCGTCGGCCGCGCCGCCTCAAAACAATGCTTGTGACAATATTTGCTTTACTGAAAGACAGAATGTCCATTTCTAAGTACATTGCGAGAGAGAATGGAAAACCTGGGACATTGCCCAATGAAACGTCCGTTGAAATAAAGAAATAGCGGAAACCTCGACTAAGAAATCGAGAACTAAACGTTTAAATGTAAAATGGCGTATGATTATTAATCTATTTTTCTATTTTCTTTTTTATTTATTTAATGTTGTCATTTTCTGCTAGCAAGGCAGCCTTCTCTATCTTTACTGACCCATCCCGACGTGTTAAGTTAAGTTTCAACATACACTTGTTTCTTCCTTCTCACTGGCATGCATTATACGTTGGTCATTTGACAGATGCTCAGAATGAAACACAAAATGATGCCACAGATTTCTGAAATTGTTCTTATGTACCAGCATATCCATCCTCGAGCATGTCTTAGAAATGTCATTGGCGAGCGTTTGTCGGTTTTTGTTTTCATTGGAAAATGTGTACGTATTTATTGGCGGAACGTAACCCATGGCATTATAGCTCAAAGTGGGCCTGAGCCTGCCAACCCGACTGCCGGCCTCACGGCCACATACACAAGCCAGAGGTGGGCGATCATCCAGCTGATACGGAGTTGGCTATCTAGACCAGGGTTTGCTACTGTCCAGCAACGCAAAGAAGCTTCCTGAAAGGAATGCGCTCCCTTCCACAGTGGGACAAGGACAGCAAATGTGTGTGACAGAGAACGCATGCTATACAAAGAGCAGAACCGTAAAACAACATGCGCCCTATTCACTCTGTACACTAAAACCTAGAAGATTCATTCACAAAAGTAGAAGCCGCCAGAATTTTTTTGAATGGTCTGTAACTGAACTGACATGTGCTGGGGTGACATGTGCTATCATGGAGGGTGTAGGAATGTTTTCCAACCCCCCTGCGTCTCATACCCCAGAGACTTTCTCTCCTGTGGTATACTGTAGCTAGACTAGCTTAATTTCCTCACGATGCTAATAGGGCACCGGTCTTATACCTGGAGCTTAAGTAATCGATTCCGGGCGCAGAACTTCATTGCCCGTACCTAATCCTAAACTGATAACCATCTGACGTAGGTATGTATCTCTGCTTGAAATTAGAATGCCAGGAATAGGCTCCAGTCTTTACAGGAACCAAAGCTGCAACAGATATATGCGTAGAAAATCGAAGAAGGATCGGATTAAAAAGTTTTATATGGTTTTGTATGTTTCAAAATATTTCCCTTTCACATTGCTACACATTTGCACTCGATAAATCCAGTATTCAAAACAAAGGTGTCTCTGCTCCTGAGGCACTTGGAACTAGATTTTTATAATGTTCATCTGCTTTAACTTTTGGAAATTTGGTGGAAGGACCATGGTACTGATCTTTAGAACGTTCTGATACTCAGTTGTTAGTTTCGTGTGTTGTCATGATGTAGTTCTTGTGCTTTATGGGCATAACATGCTACCTTTAGGTACCTGAGCTCGCTAGTTAAAATTCGGCGGAGGGTGGCGGAATCTTTTGGACGTAAAAATCCTTATAATGACTTCCTTAAGAAGGGAAATCAAGCCGTGCGTGGTACATTGCCGAAAAAAAGAATCTCAAGTCTGATAAGGAGGCTTCTGAGAAAAATTAAGCGGTCTCTCACGCCCAATATAGAATGCGACGCTGAGAAGCACAACAGTCAAAAGAGCTTCCATAAATAAAAACTCAGTTTATGTCATTTGTAATGATGTAATTTTTCTTTCTCCTTTAGTTGCTTTTCACGAACTTTTTCAAAAAATTACGATAAAGATATTTGCAACAGTCTACAGCAGCGTGGTCCATTTTAGGAGAACTAGCGACCACTTTCTTGCCAAGACTGCGGGAGTTCTGTAGGCTTAGTTCTCTTTGAAGGAGCCATTGAGCCTAGCGATGCTTCATTCCAGGATCATAACAATAAGTCCAAGATTCACCAGTAACTATATTCCAAAACAAATTTTATGGAATCTTTTCAAAGGTTGTCAGTGCGTTGTTTTTGGTGGCGAGTCAGTTTATTTGGAATCAGTCAACAAAAAGTTCTCTTGCATCTGATTGTTGATATAAGCTGTTTTGGTTTGACTGCTACCATGGCCCAAATCCCCAGATAAGGGATCCACTGATCTTCAAGCATTCCTTGAAAAGCAGTAATATTTTCACAGTACAGCAATTCTTCGACGTTCTTCAGAAAATTCATCACTAAGAAGAAAACGATCTCTTTTTAATTTGCTGTGCCAAATTGTTTTAAATTATATTTCACCAAATGCATTTATAAACCAATCTTCACATGGTTTAGGCGTTAATGACGTTTTAAAATGGTTAAACTTGATAGCTACAAATGTTCTATGGTTAAATTGATCTTTGGACGAACAGACAACCTTTAATTGATGATAACAAACTATTAGAACAAATCGAATATACTATTCGGCAATCAGTAAACTCGCAAAAGATTCGAAAGTAGCTTCAGATATACAAAAACTTCATTTGTTTTTAGTAACATAGCATTGTAAAAAGTGACAGTGTTGTCCTCGTAAAGCGTAGCGTTGTGGGGTTCATTCAGCTTTTATGAGCTAAGGACACCGCCCGACCGCTGCGTCCCCCACTTCTGCAAACTACATGCGGTATGAATGGGATGTAGTACAGGAAGGTGGGATGTGGTCAAAGCTCCGGTCTCTCCCGGCCGGTGTGTGTAGTGTCCTGACTAATGATAGAAATTAAAGAAATCAATCCCAATATAAACATTTACTATTGTGGAAATTAATTGTTCTTTCACACTGGCCGTGTGTAGGCTAAATTGTGGAAACGTAGAGTCAGACTGAAAAATTCAATGCCATAGCCGGGATTTGAACCACGGATCTTCTGATCTCCGTCCAGCCGCTCTAACCATTGAGCTACTATGGCCAACGTGCCGGTATGACATTAAATTCTCCAACTGACTCGTATTTTTCCCGGTGAACCACTTAGGAGTTCTCTTAAACACATTAGACAACTGCCTTAATGTCGACTTACAACGTGTAAGTACTTTAAGGCCCGGGCTTTATAGTTAACCACTATTAGGTCAATTAATGGAAATTAATTGTTCTTTCACACTAGCCGTGTGTAGGCTAAATTGTGGTAACGTAGAGTCAGACTGAAAGAACAATTAATTTCCATTAATTGACATAATAGTGGTTAACTATAAAGCCCGGGCCTTAAAGTACTTACAGCATAGTAAGTCGCCATTAAGGTAGTTGTCTCATGTGTTTATGAGAACTCCTAACGGTTTACCAGGAGAAATACGAGTCAGTTGGAGAATTTAATGTCATGTTGGCACGTTGGCCATAGTAGCTCAATGGGTTAGAACGGCTGGACGGAGACCAGAAGATCCGTGGTTCAAATCCCGGCTATGGCATTGAATTTTTCAGTCTGGCCCTACTCTTTTATAAGGAGTGTTTTATGAAAGAATATCATTAGCGGAGTGATTCTAATTTTTCATTTTTTCCAAAATTAAGTAGAATTTGGTTAAAATCAGTTGTAATGAAAATGTTACGCGTGCAATATGCCACACACATGCCGCTAACAAATGCTGGAATTTATTTTTCAAAAAAAAAAAAAAAAAAAAAAAAAAAAGAAGGAAAAGAAAAGAAACACTGTTTTGAAATGTTCCATTGATAATGATTTAGACTGGTTTACGAAGGAGACCGTCTTGGCATTTCGACCAACAGTAAATGTAAATTAGAATCTTAGGACTAAATATTCCTGTTAACTGGCAGTTTCTCCACTAATTTTTGCACATCAAACACGTTTCTCTTTTATTCAGATTCCCTTAATTTTCCATAATATTATGAAATTTGAGATTTTATGTAGATGCTAAAACAACGTTTATCTGTAGCCATGAGAATGCTTCGTACACTCAGAGAAATGAAAATGAGTTTAGAATCACTTTTCTTAAAAGTGGTAAGTTAATATATTGTGCAATAATCTAAGGTAAATTTAAAAAGTCCCCTGGTAACGTTCACAATTTTCTCTACCCTGTATCCTTTATTAGTGCGTAAACAAACGAAAGCTTGTTTTGGGATGTACCTCATTTTTTCCAGCTATACTGTATATTTCGCTATAGTTAGAAAGGGAACACCAGCAGAGGTAGTCAAATGTTTATGAGGTGGACGTTGTATGATTTAAAATTTAATACGCTTTGCATGCAAGTAAAATCGATGAACTCTGAAAACAACAGTTGAAGCCATTAATAATGCAACGAAGATGAAAAGTTAGCCTCACACTGCTTTACTTTCCCCAAATAGCACAATGCAAACCTACAATCATCCTCTCTTTCACACAAATACAGCACTTCGAAAAATGGCTACAGTACTCCTTCAAGTCTTTGCAGCACGCACCCTTTCTGCTGCTATAATCTATATATATATAGGTCCACCTCAAACACGGAGAGGCCGCGCCGTGGCTCAGTGAGGGTTCGATCCCAGGCGACTGCAAAGTGAGATTTGTGGTGGACAACACGGCGCTGGGGCGGGTTTTCTTCGGGGTCTCCGGTTTCCCCCGCCAACTCATTCCACCGGTGCTCCATCTTCATCTCATGTATCATCAGTGCCATCACCTGCGGTGCCGTATGTAGTAAAAGTGGGCGTTAAACACTACACATTTCATTTCTAACACGGAGCTACACACCAATTCTGAACACAACTCCTATATCCACACGCAAACTATTTTGCTGTCACTTCCACACCTTGGCGATTCCTTGCCACGGAGCCGCACTTACAGACTTGTGAACTGCTTCCTGCACGGATCCACGGCCTGCCGACTTCTTCCCCACGGAACCGTAGTCAGCTCGAAGCACCAGAGTGCTCTCACTACATTTCACTCCTCTACTGTCCTACTACCCACTAACGACTCATTGTTGGCCTTGCATCGGCTCTTATGATCTGCCGTGCGCGGGAGATGCTTCTGGAACTGGAAGCCCCTCGAATTATAGTCGTGAAAGGTATTTTGCGTAGTAATAATATGACTCTCTGACGTCAGCTGTCCTTAAGCGCGTGTTAATTTCTCATGGCAACTTTCGGGACAAGCGATATCACAATAAGGAATATACTAGAAGTGGCTTATGCGCCAGAGAATGTTATTTTGAATAAACTATGTTTAGGGGACATGCATTTTGTTTTACGTTTTGTTTATCACATGGGATATATTTGTGGCTTATCTTAGGAAGATACTGTAGCTAAACACCAAATTTTATATTTATAGGACTTCTCGTATTTAACTTCGCTGTTCACAGACACACGCATAAGGACCTTTTTCTAAACGTTTTTTTTTTTTTTTTTTTTTTTTTTTTTTTTTTTTTTTTTTTTGTAGAATACAGTATCTTCTGTATTATGTATGTGGTAAAAAAATAAAAATATAAGAAGCATCTCGATCTCATTTCGTTTCCGAAACCTCATACCTTTGGTTGTAGAGAAGTGAAGATCGGCATGGACCTGATGTGCGCAGTCCCGTTGCCTCTACCGCCTATCGCTCACCAGAGTAAAGAATAGAACATAGTCACACCCAAACTAACAACTATAATAGTCCCGGTTAAGCCGTTATATTTGCGCAAAGCAAAGATTACAACCAAGTTTATTACTGAATTATAAGTTATCTGTTATTGGTAGATGGGTCAGATTTTGGCACCAAACATTTCTATTTTCAAGAAACGACAGCGTGAAGAACTACTGCGGTTCATCTGGTTTATCCTCAAACATGGTGATTAGAGCGTGCTATTTCTTGCACTGTTTTAGGTAACCCATATTGCATCACTTCCGTGTAACGTTCCGATTGACTCCAAATTATCCTATTGTAGCTATCTCTTTAATACTGTGCGAGGCATTGTTTTGCTACTGCTTAGACGAGCACCGAGAAAGATAAAAGCGGGGAGTGAAAGAGACAGCGCCCAAGCCACGCCCGCGGACCAACTAGCGCTGAACACTTGCCGAGAGAGAGTGAGAGAGCAACAGAGGGAGAAAGTCTGGACGTTCTCGCTCCACCACGAAAGCCCGCGAAGATTCGTGAAATTACGAGAAGCTTCGTAACTTTCGAGAAACGATGTTTCGGTTATAAGTAAAGCTGATGCTATATGCCTGCGAGATCTGGGGCATGGCCGTAGACAGCTGCCTAGCATGGCTTCAACGTGCACAGAATAGAAAACTTAGGTCTATATATTCTGTGGGTCGTTATTTTCCTACCAGATTGCTTCACGAAGCCTCGGGTCTTCCATACGTGGAGGATGAAATTAGGCGCCGGGCTTCAAAATTATATGCTACTTTACCTACACATAGAAGCGCCCTCATCAGATCATTGGGAGATTATGACCCCACTAGACACCGTTCTAGGCAGCACCGGTTACCCCGCATGGCTTGCGGGCATCCGAGATAACCCAGGAGCTAATCCTAACAGCAGCTAAAGCTGAGCTCTACATAATTTTTCCAAGCTGTTTGGCATCAAAATTTTCCCCAAATTTAATCAAAATTAAAACACCAGGGTGCAAGCCATTGCATCCTGTCCTTCACCCCCAATGTACAAAATTGTAACCTCATAAATAACTCAAATCTCAAAACCCACATCTCATCCTACAAAATCCCGAATTCAAATACCTTACCTGCGGTAAAACCCTTAACGGATGGGCACGCAGCAAAAACCTTCTGGCTATACACAGCCAGCCAGCACCAGTCGAGAACTGTTAATTGTGCAGTGTGCACGTGTGGCAGATGGCCTTAGAGATTGCGTTCGTGCGTGTTACGTCATTCTGGTGATATCAGAGGTGTACAGTGTATTTTTACTTGAAATAAAGAGCGTTCTGAATTTCTGAAAACTAGACTTTTAATTTTACGAACCCACAAAGTCACAATACTTTCAAGTGCAGCGCTTTAAAGATTTTGGGTAGATGGCGGTAGTATAGATATAGCGTCCATTAGGGAGGGTCCCGGCAAACTGCTAATATCCTCAGCTCCATTGTCATCGGATGCTGGATTACACCCGCAGTCTTCAAAGTCATCGTCCGATTCAAAGTCATTTTCCTCCCAATTTATGATGATTGTCCAACATATCATTAATTAGTCCGTCTGGTTCCCAGTACATTTCTTGTACATGTTCACAGGCATCCTTCCAGTTTTCTGGAGTAGCTTTTAGTGCTGCACTACTGAAGATCTTGCATTCTTTCGTTGAATGTCGCATTATGTTTCGCCACATTTGCTTTGATGTTTGCCCATGTTAGCTCGATAGCATTCATATCACAATTATACGGAGGTAAGGTATGTCCATTTAATTAAGCTGCGAAGTATATTGCATACCGTCTGAACTTATCTTTGTTTCTTTTAATTATGTTGTACAACACCGGGTGTGCGACACTTACCTAGCGTAAGCTCCTCACTTTCCTCACGATGCCGAGTGAGTAGCGATCCTATACCGGGACTTAAAATCGGCACCCCAGGGGGGGGGGGGAGATCGATCTCGGGTCGCTTTCCGTGGCAGGGAGTCAAGGCTTGATGCCTTAGCCCAATTGGGACAAAGCATTGTTTATTTACAAGGATAGAAATTATAGAAAATATGTTTGGAATGACGTCTTTTAGAAATAAATATTTTGAGGACATGCGTACTACTGAACTTCATTGCTCATATTTTACTCTGCTGTAGGGAAAACTGCTCCAAGATTTTATACAATATATTTGCGTAATACGTTTCTGATGCTGTTTTGTTGAAGGCAATCTCATATTGTGGTTCTTCTAGATCTTCCAGTTTAACCATTGTTAAACCCAGCCAAAGACCTGTCCGGGTCACATACAAAGCTGCGAAGAACAGGAGCAGCTTTGATATCAGCTACAAAATTGGTATCTGTATTGATAAGCTGATGTAACATTCACTATTTGTTACTTATAATCCCGAAAGCACACTCGATATATCCTCGAGTTCTGTATAACCGGTAGTTGAGTATCATATTCTTTGTCATTGTCTTCACTATAAGGTCATTAAACTCGAATGTTTCTCTTCCAACAAAGAAGCATCTCATTTTGAATCTTCTGTACATGGAAGATGTTTCTCATCTGGTGGTTGTACGTTTATTATTGTATAACTTACAGTGGAACAATGACGATCTTTGACAAAGCTCCCAACGTTTACCTACAAAAAGAGGTATTTTGAGTCAGCAGTTGCCATTAATACCACAAAATAGTAATCCCTATAGATGAAATAAAGCATTCACTGTTGATTGTACAAACACGAGTAAATTTCCAATTGGCAGCGTTTAGAAATCCTTCATTCAAAAGCATAAGCAATAGATTCAAACCCTTCCTTTGGTTTTTCTCGTATTTATTCGTTTCTTATACCTGACCAGATACTTCTTTCACTGTATTTCCTACTGTAGGTAGAGGTGCAATTGTGAATGAATACTGCAGCTCTGTGGAAAAGCTTCCAGTCGTTAGTCACCTCCTACTGTAGGCGGAGGTACCAGTTCTGAATGCATAATGTAGTTCAATGAAAGAGCACCCAGCTGCTAGACAGTTGAAAAGAACTGTTAAAATACCAATTATGTATCTCCTATGTTGTTGCATCAGAGAAGGCAATGTTAAAGTGGAGCAATCTTGGCGATGGAACCACAAAGAGGCAGCAGGATTTCAAGAAAAACCGGCGAGAAGCACCAAACGGAAAAAGGTGCGTATGAAATAGCCTAAGGCAATTTTTAAAAGAAATTTGGCGATTTAAGAAATGTTATAGACAGCTTGAAAAATACTCATAATGGTACAAATGAACTTGCTGATTACCGAGCAGCTGAACGTGTTATAGGCGTGGACAAAACGTACGATATTCCTCCTTACGAAAATCGATGTGCGTGCAAGTTGCCTGAGGGCTTCCGTGATGAAAGCTTAGAAGTTAGGAGTAGTTAGATGGAGAGACCAACTGCAATTGCAGTACCATAGTGGGCCCTTTGTGTAACCCTTGGGCGGAAAAGATGAAGGGGAGGTCCGGACGACGGCGTATGGTAGCAAGGACGGAGTCCCTAACGGTCCCAACATGACATTCTGACTTCCACTAACTGTAGCTTAGCCACCCGCAACCGGAAGTGAGTTAAGTCAGACGCTTAGTGTCTGATTTGTTACCCAGGTAATCTGGGATCATTAGCCTTGTAGAAGGTATTCGAATTGTTAAACGTGATATTAAGCAATGAACGAACCTATTGGAATTGCAAGATAAAACGTTAAATCCAATTTAAATATATTTAATCTTTTCTCTATAATTAACGTCCTGCAATGTATGTACGTCATATCAGACGATGAATGAAATGGGTGAAATGATGCTCAAATGAGCCCAGGCTCCATAGAGCTTAGAGCTACCCGATGTTCATATTACAGGACAAGGGAAACTCCCAGAAAAAGTGCAAGCAACGTAGCCAAAAGAGCGCTCGGATTAACAAAAACGGCAAGATTAATACTGATATACCTCTTATCAAGAGAACCATTCTTAATTGAAGACATCAGACTTCAGTATTTGCTGCAATACACCGATGCATTTAGAAACCAATTAAAAATTATGGAGAGGAAGACAAATGTGGCAGGAGTTCTTGGCTAGAAAGGCAGTGACAGAACATGGACGACAGCGAACTTCGAATTGCGAACCGTAGTGTCAAGGCTGTCGGTTCACGGATTCTACCTCCTGTATCACGAAACGTCTGAAGAACTAATATGTGAACTGTACAACAAAATGTGCCAACGATACCACATTGAATAGTGTGTAAAAGATTGAAATCAAAATGTGACTATGCAAAAACAAAGATTCAACTGGTTTATAACTAATAAGGCACAGTTCGTGCGCTTTCCAGTTTATTATTAAAACCCCAGAAAAGATTATACAGAAAGCTCACGCTAACCCTGATTCGAACTCGGAACCTCTTGAAAGTGAGGAAGTCTAGATATACTTCAGTTTTTTGTGCCTCGTTTGCTTAGGACCTGACCTACTTTACGAAGGTTGCGTGTTCAATCCCGGTCCAGACCAATGACTTTTAAGTGAGCTTAAAAGCGACAGCTATTGTCAGTAGATATATTGTCCTGCTGGATGGAATTTTGGCACAGCGGGGGCGTTGATAGGATCCAGGCAATTGCCAACAACCTTAACCATATTTTTTGTCCATTACTTTTTGCAATATAACATATTCGAAGAATAAATACATACAAGGGAACTGTCACTGTACTCATACCGCTACGCACCTGAACATTTGATGGCATAATCCCTGCTGTATATAAACTATGTGTACCAAAATTCTGCTGCGAGTAGAATCGCAATGCCCAAAATTGAAGCCTGGAAAGTATCGCATGTAACCACTTGCAAGTAGCTGCTGAACATCTGTCGTCAGCGCTGTGCCGAGTGTTATATATTCTGGACTCATTTTCGGATACTTCCAGCTTTACCCTGCACCCGATTTTTGGCACACAGACCCCCACATAGAGCAGATCAAGCGAATGCTTGACTTACCAGGGCTACACGAATGAAAAATAATGTACTGTAGACACACGACAAGAAGGCAGTGTTGTCACATAACTCGCCCATACATAATACCTATAGCGGAATTTACTGCAACAAACATTAGATCTGGCAGCATGGGTGACTCATATGCACTCTCATACACTCATTTTCCTAGTAATCAGATCCGTTACCGGAGCAGAGAAACAGTTCGAGCTCCTCTGCCCTTCATTCCCCTCTAGCCTTCTTGTCGTGGGCATACTGTAGCTACGTAGTTAGTCGACAATATTTCTCGTCCACGGAAAGTTCTCAGGTTCTATCCTTGAAAGCATGAGTATCCTTCCATTGTTCAATTCACTGGATTCCTATGGGAAATAAGAGTAATAAAATGAATTGTGAGGAGATTTGAGCACTCACCAATCCCACATATAGCACAGTCACCACCGCCGTCGTCATCGTCACGCGTTGATGGCAACGGAATTAGTGATGTGCATTAACATGAATAAATGTTTGCTTAACATTAAATAACGATGTGTTTGTTGCCTTACTCTTTTGTTTTATGGTTTAAACTGGGAGCATAGATGATGTAATAGCCCATTACTACTAATTTACTTATTTCTTTACATTGCTTCTCCATTAGTTTGTACACTCGCCTCTGTAGCATAGCTTATAGGGTGTCTGCGTCACATCAGGTGGTCCCGAGTACGAATCTCGGTCATGGCGAGTTATTTGGATAAGTTTTTTTTCGAGGTTTTCTCCTATCGTGAAAGAATAATGTTGGGTAAGTCTAAGCTCTTTGGACCCTGGGCTCATTTTAGTACCATTTCACCCATTTCAGTCCTGAACTTTGCCTTAACGTTGAAGGAAGAAATTTAAAAAAATAGCGTTTACATCAGACCATTTTCCTATAAAACTTCACAAATTTAAATCTTAGTATTAGCTATATTTGTCATAAAGAAGTCTAATAGCCCAATCATCGGCTCAAATTAATTTCCTAAATACAGTAAAAGCCCGAAATAGCGCGGTTGTTAGGGACATCCTTTCGCTGTGTTATAACCTTACCACGGTATGTAGAGACCATTGTAGTTAAAGGCGGGGTGTAAATGCAACAACAACGAATAAGTTTTACTTGACGCACTGATACGCTACGTTTTTTCTCCGTGTAGAGTTTGATTGCGGCAAGATGTGGGAGAGGAATGCTGTTTGATTCGTTTAGCCTCTCCATCCGCAGAATCACATGAGTGATCATTAAATGATTTATCGCTTCACTAACGTTCAGAATGTTTTCTTATGCCTCCACGTCACTTTTACCATCATCATCTTCATCGTCATCTTGTTCTTCAATGTCATTCTTGTTGTGCACGACATTAAGCGAATTGTTGCGTCGGCTTCATATGCTACTCGGATAACGTACCTTCCCCATTCCCTTCCCGCCTGCAGGGCGTTATTTCATTCAGCAGTGTTATACATAGCTTTTACTTTCTTGGATTGCAGCTTCCAGTGACAATGGACATGGGTGGTGGTGAAAATTATATTGCAGAACCTGTGTTTGCGAAATATTTTTGTCGCAACTTTCGAAATAAACAAATTAAAATAATGAACTACAATGTTTCTTTTATCGGTGACATACTTTCAAAAGAACGCGTTAAATCCGAATCCGCGGTATTTCGGACCGCGCTATTTCGGACTTCTACTGTACTTGGTCATGAAACCACTTTGCCAATACAGTCTCACATGTAGGTACCGATAATTATCAAATCAAGTCATTGCACATTTAATAAATATAGTGTAATATTGAAAATGAAGAAGTCAAAGCCTTGTTTAGGCATAACATTTTGATTGCAAAATGAACTGAAAGCTTTTAGGTTTCTTCGCCAAAACTACCCTCAGTTTTGAATCCATTTATACCACATTGAAATGAGTCCATAAAATGTTCTTTATATTCCTGTATATAAAATGCTAACTGCTTTTAAATCGAGATGTTGAAATACTAATTTAATAGTTCCTGTATCACAAGTACCGTTAATTTTGTGTCGTTATTTTTCAAAATATACTGTGTATATGAAAATAAGTATTATAAAATGATTTTGTCTTGTGCATAAAGTGCTAATGAGTTTCCGTTTGTCTTGAAGCCGATTGATTGCATATTGTTATTCACATTTTTGTGCAAGTAGGGTGCAAGAATATTGCAATTCTTGAAGAAATACCCTTTGATTGCAGCTTCTGAAGTGAAAGCTGTGTGTTAGCGTTCTTTATAGGCATGTCGGAGCTGGAAATTTGGTTCCTTCCAGTCTTCTGACTTCCTGGATGGCATATGATGAAAGCCAGTGTCCTTTCTTCCCTTTCTTTTATATGGCTTTCTGTTTGGCGTATGCAATAGATTTTTCTTTATTGCTACCTCCCTATTGAAGCCTGTGGCGGGCAACACGAGTATAGTCATTGCAATATAGTCGAAGGGTTCTGTGTAAGTAGGTTGGCTTCTCTGCCTACAGCCTGCTTAGATTTATAGGTGTAAACTGGATCCATATTTCTATGGCTGCACAGAGCGGAACAGGTTCAAAATTGTGTCAGATGATTCGATGTTCCTAATTTCAGAAATGGCTTTTATAGACATCTTTCTTCTAAAGCTAACAGAAAGTTTTCCCCGTGACTTGGAGTGTAACTACCAGGTTTAAAAATGTACCAACTCTTAGTATGTTATTCATGAACTGCGTACTAAATGTTTCTTGCATAAACATGGGACAAGTACAAAGCTGTACTCATAGCTTAAACTTAGTTTACATTCCTATGTCGCAATATAGATACACTGCCGAGAGACCCAAACGCTTAGGAACTGGCTGCGTTGTATTTTGCCTGTCCGCGCCCTCGGCGCTCGTGGCCGTCTTCCCCTATCATGGTAAGGCGCGGATGAAACTATGCAACACTTTAAAACTACTTTTAAAGGCTTTACCTGCCTATTTATTAAAGGAGATACTGAAACTGGCCACCGCTGTTGTCCATACATGTTTGGTACCTCTTTACGAAACTATCCATCAGTCGCCAGTTGAGAGTTGACTATCCATCAGTTGAGAAATGCTGGCATTTCTCTATTAGCGCAGAAAGAGTTAGGTATAAGCCCAATTATTTTGGAGTCAACAGTTGACGCCCTTGCATAAGTGAATACAATTTTGCACCCTTCTTTTAGAGAATTGAAGACTCTGCAATGGCTCATACAGCCAATCTTTCGATGAAAATCATTGAAAATGTGTTTCATGACAATTGTGGCCCCCTCGGTCCCCCGATCTAAACACTGCGATTTTTATCTCTGCGGTAACTTAAAGCATATATTGTGGAAGACAAACCTACACACCCTGGAAGAATTAAAGGAAAATATCCCCCAGGAAATTGCCGGCATTTCTCAACGTGAACGACGGAGAGTGCAGTATAGTTTCCTAAAGGGGTGCTAAACAGTATAGACAATGACGGAGGCCAATTTGAGCATGTCCTTTAATTACATGGATAAGTAAATATTTAAAGGCAGTTTAAGAACGTTGCATAGTTTCATCCGCGCCTTTCTATGACAGCAGCAGACGGCAACGAGCGTCGAGGTCGCGGACAGGCAAAACACCGCACAGCCGGTTCGGGTGTTTTTGGTCTCGGTATCTCAGCATTAACACTGAAACTTTTATATCCTGTTGAGGACGTATATCGTGCCGGATTCACGAAATATGAACAGTTTTGAAGATCGTGGTCATATGGAAGGACTCCGCAGGCAATTAAGTAAATAAACTAAATATGAATCCAAGTGACTCGCAACTAAGAACACAAAATAATATTGGTAGGTAATAACAAGAAAGTGAATAATTTTATAACAGTAGACAATATGTTTGCAGCATTTTAAATACCGGGTGTCCATAAATGAATATCGGGGTTTTAACGCTTTATAACATTATTAATTAATTATTTATTAATTAATTAATTAATTAATTTATTAATTAATTTATTTATTAATTATTTATTAATTATTATTAATTATTTATTTATTAATTTTATTAAACTAAAATTAATGTTATAAAGCGTTAAAACCCCGATATTCATTTATGGACACCCTGTATTTATGGCACGATTCTTATTTAACACTTGGTGTAATATTTTTTTGTAACAATTGGAACTTTGATAAACGGGAAATAATTACTGGCTCTGGTCAGCCATCAGTGAAGTCCAAGATAAGGATCCAACAATTCCAGGGGAACGCAGATAAAATAGGGTTTCTGAGAAGTAGCCAGCCATTGCAGGTTTATTTGGCGATGTGTAGCAATAGTTAAGAAATGGTTTAGGTAAGGATACCTATATGTAACTAGCACACCAATAAGGTGTTAGCATTAATAAGAAAAATGTCCTAAACTAGAAGGCGGAGCGTAATTGAGTTACGGCATCTGTAGTGGATTTAGTAGCCATTCCGCATTCTCAATTAAATCTGGGCTCCGCACTTACTCATCTCATTTGATTCACAGTGGTGTAAATTAGTTTGTTCCTGTATCATATTGTGAATTATGTTAATTGCTTGGAAGGAACGTACGCAATAAAAACGTTTTTGTTCGTGTAACGCAATTATGGCCTCGCTTTGCATGGCGTAATTTAATACTTTGTTCACTAGATCCCGGGAAATAAATACAAATTGTAGCGGTAAAAGGTAATAAGGGCATTATTATTTGGAAAAGGGTATTACACACGTTCACGAGATGCAAGGCCGTGACGTGGCTGAGTGGTTAGACCGCTCGACTCTCACAAGTCGACCGTAAAGTGAGATTTGTGATGGACAACACGGCACTGGGTCGGGTTTTCTCCGGGATCTGCGGTTTCACCCGCCATCTCATTCCACCGGGCTCCATCATCTCATGTAACGTCAGTGTTATCTTTTTTTTTTTTTTTTTCCCTCAAGGACAAACTGGAAAGATCTTTCTTGAGTTCTTCCTAACAACAGCTCATTTCACTCATAATAGTGTGTCGTATATTTTATCTGCCTCTTAAGAATTCTACATGTGCATTTATCTCGTTTATAATTTAGGTCGTTCAATGTTAATTCTTAATGAACGAAATGAAATGATGCTCAAATGAACCTAGGGTCCATAGAGCATAGAGTTACTCGACATTCATATTTCAGGATAAGGGAAAAACCCGGAAAAAGGGCTTATTCAGATAACTCAACCTGACCGAGATTCGAACGGGATCTCTTGAATGTGAGACAAGACACGCTACCACCTACGCTAGAGGGGATTGCATCTATCCTCTTTATGTTTTTGCCGATAATCTTATTAACACATAGTCTGTTTTCTGTAATTTGTAATCAGTGTTTACCAAGCAGGAACTTATGCCTCTCGTCTTGGATTATTATTCGACAGAGCGTTGAGGCGTATTGAACTTCAGGTAACCAGCGCTGTGATCGTCTCTTATCGGATCTTATCTGGTCGATTAGAAGAGTGAAATATTAGTAAGTTGAAGTACAGTAAGCTACGAAACACAAATAAAGCGATTGAAAACTGCGTGTATATGATCTGTTTTCTCGCGCCTGTCGATGTATGACACATTGCTGTCCAGAAGAACAGAGTGTACATACACTGGACTCGCTGTGTTTGTGCGATAAGCTGAGGTAAACATCTCTGTGTTGCAAATTTTTACCGATACGCCTTCTCGCTTTGCCATGCAGTACAATATATTTCCGTTCACTACCGTTATGCCATGGTAGAGGCAATATTGTATTCCGCCCTTTAGGCAGATCTCGATCTTGAGATTTCACCAGAATGCATTTTTCTGAGGTAACATGAATTTAAAAAAGCGTTTTCAAGAAAAGGTTACCACGTACTTAGGCCTTTCTGTTTTTGAGGAACGGTAGCTTCATCCAAGTAATTCGATTTTTTTAAGTGAACGTCCTTCAACATTAGTCTCATCGGATGATGATTGAAATGATTATCAAATGAGCCCAGGGTCCATAGAGCGTAGAGCTACCAGACATTCACCTTTCAGTATAAGAGAAAGCAACGGATAATGTCATATCCAGATAACTCACTGTGACCGAGATTCGAACTCGGGAACTCTTGAACGTCAGTTAGAAACGCTGTCACCTGCGCTACAGTGGCGGACAGTAATTCGATGGATACTAGACCAAGTCCAGTGTACTTCAGGAGGGAGGGAATTCGAAAAATTACATAAAATTTTCGCACCCAAATCTTTAAAAAGGATTAGTTCTGATAAAAATAATATACTTTAGAGATAGTACACATTTGTAATAAAATAGGTATCTTGAATTTTCCGTAAATTGCTTTTAAAATCCTCCCCTCCCCTTAGAATGTTATGTAACTAAATAGGAAAGCACAAGAGACAAGATGGAAACTGAGTACAGAAAACATATATGTAGCTGTAGTATATGTGACTTTTTTCGTAGCTATTGCCGTTTCTGAATTATTTTACTAATTACTGACATAGGTACGTACACACACCATACACTTACACACACACTCATTCAAATACCGTCTGCCCACCACAAGAAGGCGAGGCAGAGGAATGTGTAACGCAATCAATTTTGCTGTGCGCATGATGTTTATGCTCCCATTCCGGAAATGATAGGAATGCTAGGTGTATGTCTGTCTTGTCAATAGATGTGCAGTTCGAACTCAAAGGAAACTACCCTCCCGCCCATGGCCGTCATAAATCTATCTCCACACTTCAGAAATGGAACACTGTCGTTGAGGACCAATAGCGACCCTGATTTTCTCGCATGTCTACTCCACGTGGAGTCTCAGTTGCCAAAGTTCCAACTTCCAGTTGATCTGTTTCATTACGTGCAGAAATTCGTTGTTTGTCACGATGTGGAGACCGTGTGAGGGAAATGCAGTGGTAAATACAAATGAAGTAGTAGATAACTTTCAGTCAAGTGAAAATAATCAGTGATGAAAATGGTGTGAATAACTGGGCCGAGTTATATTACCCGAAAGGTCTCAAAAAACAAAGTTATAACGGGAACTGTTTCTAAGCAAATTCAAGCGCTTGTTTTTAACACATATAAATATGTGATGAAAAATAATCTTGGTAAGGAGTCATGCAATGAACCTTATGATAAATTCTGGGTATTCACAGAAATACAGCAAGAAATATTGTGACGAAAGGAATACCAAAGACGCCGATCAAGTGTGAAAATAAAAGGAAACATTTCTCTAAAGTAGATAATTTCACATGCGATTTTATTCGTCGAGAAATTTATAGATTCCATGCAAAAGGGAGAGCGCCCACCTTAGATGAATTGGTTGCACATTTACAAGAAATTTGTGATTTTCCTTATGGGCACTGCACTTTGCGCGGTCTCCTAAAGGAGCTGAGTTTCAAATACCGCACTTTGAATAAGTTAAGGTATATTATAGAATCCAGTAGAATTGTAGGTTGGCGTATCGATAAAGGTGGCAACCTTGCAGAAAGGTCTGAGAGAAGGAGGGTCGGGGTTGTAAAACTATTATAAGGGTTCGTCAATGGAGTCGGCCGACGTGCACACGAGTTAACTAAACAGACTCTATACGTGCTGGTGGAGGACACTTCCAACATTTTCTCTGAGATGTAAATAGTGTATTAGTGTAATATTGGAAATAGTGTAAAATCTCCCAAAGCTGCACATGTGTCCTATAATTGGTTCAGAAGTTGTGGCCTATTGACATGGTTCACGTTTATTTGGATCGCACTATACAATAACTTCATTTTAATTACTGAAGCACACATATAAACTGTACGACCTATTTGAAGGTAACATACTACCTCCGATTTTCAAAATATTACTGTGATACTAATTTTCAATTTAGTATTTGAATTAGTTACCGATTAACGAGGCCAGCAGTATTTCTGTTACCAGTGGAAAACTACTGTTATGTTTCGTTTACAATTTTTTTTTCTAATATTCCACTGAACGTGATAAACGTAGAATAAATGCGAAACCTGAAACCACGTTTTATTGCATTTCCACTCTTTGTTCCTTATCATGGTACTAACTTACATAGGAGTCAAGTTTCTTGGAACTTTCTCCTTGGGCGTTTGCTATTCCTTATATATGCGTTTTAAAAGATGCAGCTTTGGAACTTGATTGAAATATAACTTGTGTGATAAATAACAGAAAATATGAATAATTTCTTGCTGTACCAGCGAGAACAAAGTTCTTTCTGCGATAGGTTTGATCATTCTTCAAGGATGAACAAAGACAATGCAGTGTGTTTGCATTTCATTTCTATGAGTATTATATGTTACATATTGAATTACAAACTCTAGGAGGAGGGTTCCGAAGTGAAAACCGAAAGGTTTACACCACTGAAGTTAAATATTGTAAAGGTTGTGTACTAAATGCTGATTAATATAGGGAACAGATTTTTGAGTAAATAAATATTTTTTTCTGCTATCAAACGCGTGAAACTGGGTATAACTATTGAATACGATGCCATTATCACAAATATACATTTTATTTCGTATAAACTTCAGAATTTTAAGCTAAAAATATGTATTTATCATTTAGTTATGAGCATATAATTTAGGAACGGTTTAGCAATAAGTTGTATTTTCCATTAAAGTGCTGTTTCCCCTTAAACTTGTTTAAGGCAAACAGAATAAGAACTCGGTTTGTCAGAAAGGAAGCTGTACATTTTCTACCATATGCTGTAATTAGATTAGATCACCATTGGTTAACAGCACACTGCCCTCGATTATAAACATATACACAGTCTTCATTTTTATCTGTAATTTTACCGCGCAAGATTTGACGTCATCAATAGCATCGCTGATGGAGCGAGTTTATATACGATTCCCCAAGCGGCTTGCGGTCGTATTTGATGTGTTGACAGCAGCTTTAAGGCCTCCCTCTACCGGCAGCTAAATGTACTATTTGAGAGGTGGGTCTGCCCGCGTAATATAAAGGTGCGTCATTTTGCCTGGTGCGTAGATACGATAACTGTTTTTAAAAAACTATACACTGGAATGCAATGCACTGCAGCCATAAAAGTATACCATGAAGAATATACGAAATAAGTCAATGAACAGTTATTTCACAATAAACATATGTTTTTTCTGTTATGGTAGACACATATGCATATTGTAAACCTGTCACATAAAATAGAAATATTTCAATTTGATCTCAATTCCTTTTTTTATCACCCACAGTTTCCTCACAATGAAACTTCATTACAAACCAGGGAAATGCAGTGGTAAATGCAAATGAAGTAGTAGATAACTTTCAGTCAAGTGAAAATAATCAAAGTGATGACAATAGTGTGAATGAATTGGACAGTGTTGCTGGGCCGAGTTATGTTACTGAAGAAGCCTCAAAAACAAAATTATAACGGGCATTGTTTCTAAGCAAATTCAAGCGCTTGTTTTGAAAACATAAATATTTGCTGAAAAATAATCTTGGTAAGGAGTCATGCAATGAACCTGATGATAAATTCTGGGTATTCACAGAAATACAGTAAGAAATATTGTGACGAAAGGAATACCAAAGACGCTGATCAAGTGTGAAGACAAAAGGAAACGTTTCTCTAAAGTAGATAATTTCACATGTGCTTTAATTCGCCGAGAAATTTATAGATTCCATGCAAAAGGGAGAGCACCTACCTTAGACGAATTGGTTGCACAGTTGCAAGAAATTTGTGATTTTCCTTATGGGCACTGCACTTTGCGCGGCCTCCTGAAAGGAGCTGGGTGTCAAATACCGCACTTTGAATAAGTTAAGGGTTATTATGGAATCCAGTAGAATTGTAGCTTGGCTATATATATTTTTTTTTACACAGTGTTGTCATATAGCTCACCCATGCATAATACCTATCATTGCAGTTACTGAAACGAGCATTAGATCTGGCAGCATGGGTGACTCATACGCACTCTCACACACTCATTTCATAGTAAACAGATCCACTAACAGCAGATAAACAGTTGAAGCCCCTCTCCTTCTTCATGCCCTGCTTGCCTTCTTGTGGGCAGACAGTACATTCGTATACACTCACATACACTCATAGACACACACAAACTCGCGACTCACGAGATACATTGGACAAGAAATAAGACATCGGAGCTATGGTTGTACGTGTTTCTACAAATGTTGCACTAACGCGAGAATCAATGGAAAGGAATTTCCTGGAAAGTCAAAGCCTCAGGGGATGTCCTTACCATTCACTTCTCACGTACTTTCTTTAACCGAATAACAGAAAATTAAAACTTTTAACAGTATGTGGTCTATTTGTTTGTTGTAGACAAAAGGCTTGTGGAGACTCCACCGGATGTGAATCAGTAAAGCCGAAATAAATGTAAATAAATTATCTCTGGGCCTCATGTAAGTATTTCGTTTTGGTTCGTAGTGAGTTCAGTATGTCGATAAGACACATTCATTTGCGCCGATGGGAGGTGCTTTGGTCGTATTGATTATGTCAAAAACATTCTGTCGTATGGGTAGTTCCATTGTGTACATGACAGAGAGAATTTTAGTGTGGCTTTGGATGCATATTAGGCAGTTGAGCAAGGTTTGTCCCTATGTAGAGGAAGTACAGTTGTTTGAAATGCTGTCCAACACATGGAAATTTGCATTTATTTGTCTGTAGAGAATAAGCCGCATGAAGCGTTGCTGTGCACAGTTATTAGAGCTATCTCATTGCTTGTAGACAAGATGGGTTTATTTCGATTATTGCTCTGTATGTAGGGGAGTTACAGGTATGTAGTACACTGAAAATCTATTGTATGTATCGAATGTACTTACTCTTTGTGTGAGGGTTATAGTTAATGAGTTGGCCCATAAATCCTGGATTTTATTTTAAATTACAAAATGAAATGTTATGACAATGGGGTTCGTGTTATTCCACGAAAAATTAGTGCCCTAAAAACAGTGTGTTCAGTTTTTGTTTGCTGATGTAGTCTATGTTCTTTTCAGGTCAAAGAAATGGAGTGTCAATTCAAGAAAGAGCAGAAAGTGTTGAAAACGCTGTTTGTTGTCGACTTGAAATTCGATTTTATTGACCCCAAAAGAACAGACACTACTACATGACAAAGCGTTGTTGCGTATTGTCCTTCAAGACAGCGCTGAATTCGCTTTTTATCTTGTGTGCTACAAGAACGAAATATTAGTAACCTGGCGTACAGTAAGTTACAAAACACAAATAGAGCATTTGGGAGCCGTGTGTCTGATATGAAAGGTTAGCCAATTAATTATTATACACAAATATAAGTTACCATAACAGCCGCCCGTTTTGTCGTTTGACACAAAGGGATTTTGATACCTTCTACTTTCTCCTTGTTGCAATATTCAATCACGTTATACATGATTTCTCGCTCCTGCCGATGTATGACACGCTGCTGTAATTATATCTGAACAGAGTGTACATAGACTGACTTGCAAAGTGTGTGGGATAGCCTCACGTAAACAACTCCGTTGTCTCACATTTTTCCGATACGCTTCAACGCGCTGCCAGATAGTATACTTATAAGGAAAGAAGTAAATTGGTAGTGATGTTTCTGCATGTACTTACATCAGCATACAAAAACTAAACACACTGTTTTTAGGACACTAATTCTCATAGAATAACGTAAAATGCATTGCCAAAACCTTTTATTTTGCACACAAAGCTTTCATTTAATGGGATGCAGCACCGAAAACCCCAAATCCAGCAATGTTCAACCAATGTTGCTGAAATTTTTACCACTTAGTTCTGATACATAGTGCACACAGAATTCAAAATTTGGTTTTTGTATCTTTAATAGTTTTTGAGTAGTTAATTTGGTAAATTCAAAATTTGGGCAAAATTCAAACCGCTCCACGTGATGAAAATTTTCATAATTTTAGTTTTTCTATTCCTAAAAATATTCAGATGGTTATGAAGAAAAGATTTATAATATGAATTTCTTCTATAGCCTTTAGTTCCAGAGGGGAAGAAATAGGTATGGAGCAAACAAAAAGGCCAAAAAATATTAAACCTTTGATTTTATATATCAATAAATTTTAAAAAATATAATGAATATTAAAAATTCATATGATAGAAACCTTTGTTTGCTTTCTAAGATCATGTGTTGAAAATTTTATAGGGCCTGAATCAAAACTACATGGTGTGGAAAATGTTGAAAAAACTATAACTGAGTAAAATAAATTTTAAAATACAAAACATTTTCCTTCTCAGCTACATGCCTTGAGGTAGACTAAAATCCTCCAGATAGATAAGTTGGACCCTCCTGCCTCTTCCTTCTCTCTTCTGCAGCAGTTTTCTTCAATTTTAATTTCCTTCTAGATGTTTTAGAAGTTACCTTCGCAGAAATTGCCGAATGAAGTAAGCGTAATTGGTCCTTCCCTTGGCTAATTTTTAGAGATGCTGATGAAATCTGTGTCCATTAAGTCTGACTGCAGCTTGAGTGAGGCAGAACAACCAAAATTGAGTTCACTGATGGTTGATGTCACAGCAACCTGAAGTCTCTTCTTTGACACAAATATTTCTTTTGGGCAATTATGCCATATCATGTTATGTAAACTTTCATTTGCATTTTGTGTCTTACCCAATGTACATCTCCTTAGGATTTCATCTGATGCCAGCCTTTGGTACACAGACATTGGTTTTCTTACCACATCAGGCCTCAAGTATGTTCCCATTGTTGTGTTATGTTTAGGGGCTTCTTCCCATGTATCGTTTAGCCTATTCATGATCCTACCTATGTACATAGTCAACAGAAGATCAGTTGTTTCAAAGAATGTATTACCTACAACCTACATAGCAGTTATATGCACGTTTTATGTATAAAATACCTATATAAATGTTAAATGGCACACTGAAACTCATCAATTATATATAAACAGTATGTAGTTTAACGAGAAACACAAGAAAATCCCGACCGTTAGAAACTCAGTCAAAAGCAAAATATAAACATTACTATTTGCTGTCAATGTTTGTAGCCAGTGTTTTGTTTCCATGGTGCCACATATTGTAAGAAATAACCATCATACCAACACACAAAATTCCACCAGAGACTTTGCCCGCTAACTTCAAATGTATTAATTTAGTACATTCAATCGAACTCAAATGACAGATTTCTGTGAATCCAAGGGCAGGCATGCACGTGGGCATGGACATTTAAATTTGTCATGTGAAGGTGTTTAAATGCCTGAAACTCATAAATTTATTTGGATTATGATACTATAAGGTTCAAAGTATTTTATTAGCTCAAAAACAAAACAAAAAATATTTTCCCCATATTTTTAGCCGATTTTGGTGCTGCATTCCCTTAAGGGGAGATAAAAAGCCGTATCCCGCCATGTTAAAATTGCTTTAAAAAAACTTAAGGTGCACGTTTCTCTGGAACAGATATCAGTTACCGCTGTTTTTTTCTTTATTTCCCTTTCCTTTTCCTTACTTAACCGTTCTTTCATTATTTCCGTTTTTCTCAGCTGTTTACCTTAGTTTCACACGTATTCACTATACACATAAACACCCATGCCCAAGGCGGGACTCGAACCCGCGACCCTCTGTGCGACGGAACGCTAGAGACATACGTTCTAGCGACCATGGCTACGAGGGCCGGCATCTGTTTCAAGCAATGTTATTGAGTATGTGGATCTAGGTTTTGATATAAGGTCTATTTATGTAAATGTTAATTTTTCCCCTGCAACAGCAATTTTTTCCCTTTAATTTACTATACAAAAAAACAATTTTAAAACAATATTTCACTGATTAGCACAAAAGTAGATCCGTAGCTTTGTTATAGTGTGCTTGATTTGTATTGAAAATTAGAGATATTTATCTTTATTAGTTTTTGAGAAAACTGTACCTTTGTAACAGAAAATGTATTTTACTGGAATATTTAAATTAAAAAAAAAATCACTCTTAAAATTCGAATGTTTACTAGTTTTTCCTCCCACAGGCTGCGGCCCGTTTTAGCAGCAGTGGTACCGCTTGCTGCAGTGTAAATTCCACTATAAAATGAGCTAAGTTTCGTATTTGTAACCCAATTGTTTCAAAAGTTATGAGTTATTTTTTCTGAAATGAAAATGAAGGTATCCGATGCAGCAGAATTTTCAAAAATATATTAAACTATTTGTTATTCGTTCCTAACACTAAACCACAGGTGTATATAAATGAATATAGGGGGTTTAACTCTTTATAATATTTATTACATAAAACTTGCAGTTATAAGTGATATGTCAAATGAAAAAGCAACTCAAAACAGTTTTGTTTGTTGGCACCAGTGCGCATGTGCGTGCAGTGTTTCTGCCGCAATCCGCTGGACAGCGGTAGTAGCGAAGATGGCGACTAGCAAACAGGAAGCGTTTTGTGTTTCACAGTTTGCAAAGACCGAATCTGTAGTTACTGTGCAACGTGCGCTCCGCATTAAGTTCGGTTGTGATCCTCCTAGTGATAATGATATTCGTAGATGGTATCATCAGTTTGAAGATACCCGCTGCCTTTGTAAAGGGAAGAGCACGGGACGACCAAGAGTAAGTGGAGAGACTGTTAAACGAGTGAGAGAGTCGTTCACTCTTAGCCCAAAGAAATCAGTCCGGAAGGCTAGTCGTGAATTACAAGTTCCTGTGTCGACTGTTTGGAAAGTTGTAAAAAAAACCGCTTATGGCTACGTCCTTACCGTTTACAGTTATTATAGGCTCTAAAGCCGACAGACCACGGATTACGTGCCAACTTCGTAAACGACATGTTGTTTTATGACGATGACGATTTTATGGATCGTGTTGTCTTCATTGATGAATCGACATTTCCCCTTAGTGTACATGTTAACACTCATAATGTGCGCATCTGGGACTCAGAAAATCCTCAGAAGACGGTACAGATGCAATGAGATTCCCCTAAAGTGAATTTTTTTTGTGCCGTATCCGGGCGAAGAGTTTATGGGCCTTTCTTTTTTGGTAAACCTACTGTAACTAGCACTTGGATACATTAGAGCAATGGCTTTTCCATCAGTTGGAAGAAAATCAGCCAGAGAACTTTATTTTCCAGCAAGATGGTGTGCCATCTCACTGGTATAACGAAGTACGCTATTGGTTGAACGTCACTGTACCCTAATGCTGGATAGGCCGCAAGGGCCCCAATGACAGGGCTTGCTATGCATGGACTCTACGTTCTCCTGACTTAACGCCATTCGATTTTTATCTTTGGGGCTTCATCAAGGATCCTGTGTACGTGCCTCCGCTACCAGCTGACCTCCCTAAATTAAGAAACCGGATTGAAGCAGCTGTTGCTACAGTTACTGAATACACACTTATCAACGTTTGGGAAGAACTCGGCTACAGACTTGATGTGTGCCGTGTGACAAAGGGTAGTCACATTGAACATTTATAAGGTTCTTGGTAAAACTGTTTGAGTTGCTTTTTCATTTGACATATCATTTATAACTGTAAGTTGAATATAATAAATATTATAAAGAGTTAAAGCCCCGATATTCATTTATCTACATCCTGTATATATCAAAATGTTCAGAAAATGTCAAATAATGATATAATCCTAAAAACAGAACATGTCATTTTTGACCCAATTGAACTTTTAATCTCCCCTTAAAGAAATGCCAGAACTTATGGACGTACCCATTATTTGGAGTAATGTTGTGTTTATGAGAGTTGCTACTGTTAGACTCTGTGTATGCAAGTTGCAGTTATTAGAGGAGTGTTGGCCAATATGCAGTAGTTGCACATATCTGAAGTCTTCCGTTTATTTCGGGGTTATTTTCTGTGGAGACCATTTATAATTATTTGGAATTTTACTCTTTATATAATATTCGAATGTTTTATAATAATGTGTGTATCGAAGTTGCAGTAACAGGGCATTTTCTAGTAAGGAAAATCATTATTTTGAATGCTTGTCCTTGCATAGATAACTGCAGTTATTTTGACCTTAACTCCTTTTAGAGAAAATTTGAGTCCTTAACTTGCTCTTCTAGCGCAGAATAAGCACATCATTTTTGGGATGAAATGCTGCATAAAAGTGTAAATCATGTGCAGGCATTTGACTAATTTTTGTATCTAAATAATCCTAACAGTTACTTGAATAGTTTCTGTATGTTTAAATGGTGTCCAGTTCGTTCATTTTAGTTGCTTGTATAATTTCTCAGTTGTTTCCACGCATACTCGAAGTATAAACAGAAAACAATTGAACAAGGTTTTATACTAAAATTGTTATTCTATAATAACGTTTTGCTTCAGAGACAATCCCCGTAACATGTATCACATTTGCTCAACACATTAAAGACCGCGCCGTGGTTCAGTGGTTAGACCACTTGGCTCTCACGAAGGCGGCCCGGGTTCGATCCCAGGCGACTGCAACGTGAGATTTGTGGTGGACAACACGGCGCTGGGGCGGGTTTTCTCCGGGACCTCCGGTTTCCCCCGCCATCTCATTCCACCGGTGCTCCATCTTCATGTACCATCAGTGTCATCGTCTGCGGTGCCGTATGTAGTAAAAGCGGGCGTTAAACACTACACACACACTCAACACATTAAAATGTAAATTCATTCTTGTGCTCTTCGCTCCGGCCTCACTCCGGCCTCACTGCAACTTCATGCTGTCAACTCTGGCTTGGCTCTGGGTTCGCTCCGAATTCACCCCAACCTCACTCTAACTTCACTCTAAATTCACTATAACTTGGCTCTGACTAGGTTCCGGCTCCGCTCCGGTCTAGCTCTGGCCTCGCTCTGGCCTCACACTAATTTCATTCTCCCATCCAACTCAGGCTTCGCTCTGGCTATGCTCGGTCACCCCTCCAGTCCCGCTCTGGCTTGGCTCTGGCTTCGCCCCGGCTTCACTCAAACTTCACTCTAAATGCACTCTAACTTGGCCCTGGCTTGGAGCGGGTCCGGAACCTAGCCAGAGCCAAGCCGGAGTTAAGGAATGAAGTTAGAGTGAGGCCAGAGCGGGACCGAAGGTGTGCCGGAGCCTAGCTAGAGCAAAGCCAGAGCCAAGCCAGAACCAGGTTAGTGTGAATTTAGAATGAAGTTAGAGTGAAGCCAAAGCGAAGCCAGCGCGGGACCGGAGTGGTGACCGGAGCCAAGCCAGAGTTAAGTTGAAAAATGAAGTTACGGTGAGGCCAGAGCGAAGCCAGAGGAAAGCCAAAACAAAGCCAAATCGGAGACAGAGCAAACTCAGAGCAAAGCAAGAACAAAGCCAAAGCATAGCCAAGGCGGAACTAGAGCAAAGCCAAGGCACAGCCAAAGCAAAGTCAAAGTAAAATTAAGGTTATAGAAAGTAAAGTTATAGAATAATAAAATACAGTTTTTGAAAGGGCGGTGATGACCATGGAGTTAAGTATAAATAATAATAATAATAATAATAATAATAATAATAATAATAATAATAATAATAATAATAATAATAATAATAATAATAATAATAATAATAATAATAATAATAATAATGATAATGATAATGATAATGATAATGATAATGATAATGATAATGATAATGATAATGATAATGATAATGATAATGATAATGATAATGATAATGATAATGATAATGATAATGATAATAATAATAATAATAATAATAATAATAATAATAATAATAATAATAATAATAATAATAATAATAATAATAATAATAATAATAATAATAATAATGTAACGCGAGCGCTGGAACACCCTGTGAACCAGCTGGGAACGGAAGGCAGGGGAGGACCGCGTTAGCCACACCTCCCCCTCGTTTGTCTTGTAGTGGTGACAGGCAGTGGTTGGGAGGAAAAACATCAGTGTGCCGTCTGTTTCTGTCCACCTGGTTCCAGAAATTACGGAATCTGGAACATTCTCCTGGTCACTAGAAACCGGCGATATTCCTATATAAAGAGGGTTACAGACGGACAGAGGGAGTTGGTCAATCAGTTGGTTAGTGTGTGTGAGTGAGGACAGTTCTTGGTGTAAGAAGGCAGTGTTAGTCAGTGACGTGTTAATGAACGGAAAGATTGTGCAACGGAAGACTGTACGTAACTGTGAATGTGTACCGGAGCTTACGTAACCGCGAGTACAAGGAAATTGTAACGGAAGAACTGGTGAATTGTAATTGTTGCAGCACGTAATTCTGTGTAATTGGCAAGTGTTTAACTGTAAGTCGGTGGAAATAAAGCACATTTTGGAGTGGTGAAATTGGACTTTTCATTTCACGAACCCACAAAGTCACAATAATAATCATTATTATTCTTGTGCTCTTTATAAATCCATGATGTCATCAGAATGTTACGTTTTCATTGAAAGTGGAAACATCGGAGGCCCAAAGTGTATAAATTGAACTTCGGAAAGAATGAATCGAAATTGCAGAAACGATTTCGTGGAGATCGGGAATGACAGCTTCGAGTGCATAATAACGTCCCCCGCCCCCCGATTCTACGGCATTTGGCGAGAAAATCTTCAGAGCTTTCTCCTATAATTGCCTGAAATGTATTACTGTTTGACATTGTTTTGTACAAGTCAAGAGTTTGAATTTTTGTGACCTCATAGCTCCTACAGAAAGAAACTCTCCTTGTTATCTCAGTAGGGTTCATTTCGGAGATTCCTTTCCTCCATTTGTGAAATTTTGATGCTTCTTACTCGTTTTAATTTAACCACCTCGCACAGTAAATATCTTGTAAGTAGTTATGTTTCTATCTAATAGCATAATCTTGCTACTCTTTTTCCCCTAAATAAAATCTTTATGCAACTTTTCACTTCATATTGTAAATATGTTGCATGTTACTGAAACGTGGGGCGAAAAACTTAAACATTTAAGGCAAGGCTACACTGAAAATTCGCCAAAAAGGTTGAAAATCATGTTTTTTTTTTTTTTTTAAGGTTAGGCTGTGTAGTAATAGATGTCATGCAATTTTTAGCATCTGTACCATTTTAGGCCATCAGTGACAATTTAAAGAGACCTTTAACAATCATTAAAAGTAACAATCCTTACTTTAAAACTAGTTTTCTGAGAAACTTTTTTCCAACACTTTTCAGTATACAAAATGCCTCACGCGTCATTTTTTTTCATTTAACTTGGTGAAGCTTACAGGATAGGTGTGTGATATGTAAATAATAAACTTCACATTCCCCTTTTTTATTAATGCTCGTTAATATTTTCAATTTTTGAGAGCCAACACATGGAAAATATTTTATATTAAATGCTACAAGAATATTCCGAAAAATAAAGAATTTGGATCTTTTAAAATTACTCTGTACTAGCCGAAAACAAAAATTCAACTTAAAAGCTCAACTTTTTTGACGCGAGAAAGTTTTATATAGCGAGTAATTTTTACAGTATTTTTTCAATAAAGAATGATCACTTTTTTTTTTTTTACAACGTACCTTTGCTCATCCTCATAATTCTTCTCAAAATAGTCTCCCCTGAATATGATGCACTTGTCCCAGCGTTTCTGCCAGTCTTCAAAGACATTCTGGAAACCATTTTTGAGAGATCCTTCAAAATCGCCTTCGCAGCCTTCACCACTGCTTCTGGTGATGGAGGATGCTTCCTACGAAGGCGTTTCTTCAAGTTAGGGAATAGAAAAAAGTCACATGGGGCTAAATCCGGACTATAGGGAGAGTGAGGGATGTACTTCACGTTGATTTTTGCAGGATATTCAGCAACAACATTGGCAATATGCGGCCGCGCATTATCGTGGTGCAGCATCCAGCCTGCTTCATGGAAATGTGGTCTTTTGCGCCTGATATGGACTTGCAATGTTTTCAGGACATCCCTGTAGTATTGTCCAGTTACTGATGTGTGTGCAGGTACAACATGCTGATAAAGCATTCCATGAATATCAAAGAATGAGATGGCCATAACTTTCCCAGCAGAAGCAACCACTTTTGCTTTTGGGGGGGTTGGTGATGAAGGAGATTTCCACACTGAGCTTTGCTGTTTGCTCTCAGGATCAAAATGATGTAGCCAAGTTACATCAGCAGTGATTACGTTTGAAAGAAATTCCGCATCCTCCTCTAATATCTACTTTAACTGCTTGTTACCCGCATTGCAGCGGTAGGCGATACTGAACATGTCTGAATTTGCCTGGTTCTCACAGGCGGGAACCAGGAGTACCAACAATGAAACTACTACGGAATGTTTGTTTCACATTAAGCTAACATAATATAATAAGATTGAATTTTAGTGCGCAAAATTATGTCCGTAAAAAAATTATGATCATTCTTTATTGAACAGCCCTCTTAGATTCATTGGCCCGCCTCGGTAGCGTGCCTGCCTTACGTCCAAGAGGTCCCGAGTTCGAATCTCGGTCAGGGTGGGTTATCTGGATAAGGTTTTTCTGGGGTTTTCCCTTATCCTTAAAGACGAATCTCGGGTAGCTCTAAGCTCCATGAATCCTGGATGCACTTGAGCATCATTTCACCCATTTCATTCACCGTCCGATATGACTTAAGGTTGGATGACGTAAAATGACAAACAAATAAAAATGATAGGTTCATCATTATAGTAGTTGGAATTTTCAGTGTAGCCTTGCCTTAAAACCGAAAAGAGGTAAATGATTAATGATTAATCCTATCAGTTAATACATAAAAGGTGTAGAAGGAATCTTTAAAATAGTATAAGCAAGCAGTCATAAAGGCCAGATGACGCTTATTAACACATTATAAACAGAATGTTAAATAATTATGCACGTGTGACACTGATATTTCCGTTGTGTTTTCTTACGGAGGCTGATTTCGTGATACTAAAAATAAAATATTTAACACAGAATTTGAATTCTTTTTTTTTTTTTTGAAGTGAGTTAGAATATATCTGTATATGGTATGTTTTTGTTGCTTTTCTCCCCATTTCAACTTCGTGCATTGCGTCAGAATAATCAACTAAGGTTTGACACGCCCTTTTATCTTTTTCTGTGTTAACATCGTTTTATCACGTCGCGCAAACTCGGATTTGAGGACCCTTAAATTTTGCTGACTTGGAAGAATGTGCAACAAAAGATTCTCGTTAAAACAGAGTATACGATCGGAAGGAAGGCTGTGCTGAATCTTAAGATCGCTGCCCCGCTATATCGAGTTTCCGCAGAGTGTTGAAGAGAATTTTATTTTAGGCATTCTCAACTGTCGATGATAAATCAATAAATATAATTAAAATATTCGGTAGATTTTATTGTCCGTTTAGTTGATTGTGTAGTTCTGTTTAGAAATTTGCGAGTTAAAGATTTAAATCAACCTTTCTCTTGGTCTGTAATTTTTTAAGCCAAGACCAATTTTTAACTCATACAAGTTTGTAATATCCAAGAGAAAGAAAGACACACAAGAGATAAAACTGGGGTACAATTTTATATCTACAAAGTACGTCTGTGAACTCAAGAAGAGCTGTAATCTAAGACAAAAGTTTGTACTAAATCAGTGTTTTATAGAAAGGAAAATGCGTAATCAATAATTTCTGCAGAAAAAGTAACAATGAAAGATCTAGCACAATGAAAAAGACTCGATTTAAAATTACCTAATTGGTGGGGTATTTAAATCATTTCATTTTTTTTATTTGTTCAGAGTATTTAAGATGTTTGACAGAATTAAAGGTCTGAGCTTTTTTGTGTTCTTTCTTTTACGGTTTCTCCAAGATCGCTTGTAGGTGCTCATACTTCTCTGCGTGTGGAGTTTTGTTCATCATATTATTTCCTTATCTTTATTTTCATCATTCACTTCAGCTGGAAATTGGAATTAAATGTTAGGATTGCTTTTTAAAGGAAAAGTGGTCGTTATGTTATTGAAAGTGTATGGAATATTACCATATATACGGGAACAGAATGAATGTTTGTTCAACAGATGTGATCTTTGGGGTGCATTAATTTGTGCATTTGAAAACTCAACGTAACACCAAGAAGAACCTTCATTATTTGCAGCATTATTTTTATTATTTATAAAGCATATTCCAGTAGCTTTAGAGAGCAACGATCACTAACTCAAATGTTGCTTGAAGTTACAATAACATAATTTAGATAGTTGTAATAGCAAAGTAGGCATAAGCATAGAGTCTGACCGGGATTGGTTACAGATGCTGGCACGTATCCCAGTTTCACCGGAGAACGTGGTTTTTATTTATAGCTTTCTTAGTGACAGCATGTCCCACTACTAGTGGATCGTATCCAACATGTTATTTGCAAACATTACACATTTCACTTCATATTTATCGAGTATTCTTCACACCAACACTGATTTTGAAATACTATTTCATAAAACAGTGTTATTGATGGATTACAGGAGTTGACTTTCTGCACGGAATACTGTCTTGCTAAGTTTTATAAGGTTATGGCCGTCGCAGTAATTTTATACGGAAGTGAAAATTGGGTTTTAAGACAAAAAGATAAAAGTCTTATTCAAGCAACTGAATTGAAATTTTTGAGAGCTATTAAGGGAGTAACAAGATGCTAAAAAGAAAGAGAGAGGACTTAAAGAATAGTGCTAAAGGAGATATCATAGAGAATAATAAACATCTGAGTAGAACGGATTCAAGTACACTGCCAAAAAGGGCACTAGAATACCATAGATAGAGTCAAACTGAAAAACTCAATGCCACGGCCTGCATTTGAACCACGGATCTTCTGGTTTTCATCCAGTCGTTCTTACCCATTGAGCTACCATGGCCAACATGCCGTCATGATATCAAATTCTCCAATTGGCTCTTGTATTTTTCTGGTAGACCACTAGAGGCTCTCGTATTCGAGACGCACCGTTTGTGGCGACTTAAATTTGTAAGTAGCTTCATCATTTAATTCTTATTATTTAAGTTAATTGATAAAAATCAATCCTCCCTTCACACTAGCCGTGTATAGGCTAAGGTTTTGGATAGAGTCAAACTGAAAAATTCAGTGCCACAGCCGGCATTTGAACCACGGTTCTCCTGACTGTGAGCAATTTTGGTAAGAATTTTGCGGCGACCCGTCCGATGGCCAAATCATTGGTCAAAGTCGAATGGCATGAGTCACTCGATATGTTTAGGTCCTCAGCAACGTCTCTAACGATGATTCGACGATTGACCAGTACTATTTTCTCACTTCTTTGATGTATTTCGTCTATTGTTTACGAGCTCGGGCGTCCGGGCCGCTCTTCGTCGTTCACATGTTCTCGATGAGAACCTTTTGTACCACAGATATGTGGCATAGTGACCTCTTCATCCTCAGCAAGTAACTTATCGCTTTCCAGGTTACTTTTGTATCTTTTCATTTAAGCTTGCTTGGAATAAGCAAGCAAAGGCCCAGAAACTGTTAATTGTGGTCTTCTTAGACTGCAAGTCAACTCGTACTGCTGTTGCTAACAGATTTGTGGAGAATGCACTATTCAATACGGATGTCATACATCTACAAAGATGGAATATTTAATACGCCAAAGGATGCAAAGGCTATCATGTTAATGGAGATGTCACATTTGTAACCTATAGTGTAATGTTATTTTATATGCAAAAGTCATATTCTATCCTGTTAGTGTTTGCCCCGAATGAAGACCAAGAAGTTGTGAAAGGCTTAAATTAACAACAGGTTTTCATGCATATGATACTAGTAAGGTGATAAATTTGTGCTTGCTCAAAGAGTGACATGGAGTACATGACAGCTGGCCGAGTGTGTTAGCTGCTGTCATACCTATGGTGATGCAAGGGCTGGGTTCGAAACGACGACGCATTTTTTTTTCTTTCTTTCTCCAAGTCTTTATTGTCTGTATTTTAGTTATTAATTTATTTATTGTTGCTACTGGTTCGCTTGTGTGCCAAAGACACAAGAATCACATAACGATAATTAGCGATCTACAGGGATTAGCTCACCATATAAGTTGTGCCGAGCTCAATCTACCGTCAGGCTGAACAGGCCCTTGCCCTTCAAAGGGAAACTACAAGCTATCTTTATCTTCAATTTGGGATCTTGTTTAACTTTGTGAGACCTTATTATCTTTACCGTATCTGGTGTTGCAAACCATGTTACGCAGTTGGCTTTCATTTTTAGGAGTATGTCGACGACATTAAATCTAATAGTTTTTGTTTTATGCTTAAATCTCATGTTTCACTTTGCATTTGTGAAAGGTTTGAAACTTGGTTGAATGGGTCAAGCACAATTACCAACCATAATAAAATATCTAGTACGAGCTATACATTTATAACTATGTGACAGTTGAAAGCATGGTTATTATTGTATTTTGTAAACGCACATAATGTTATAAAAATGTTATTTGTATTAGAATATCAAATTATAGGCAAACAAATCAAGAAGGATTTGAACCCAAGTTGAAGTGGCAGAGTGATGAAGTAACCTATATAATACAATTTTGCCAACGCTACGTTGGGAGGGAAGCTCCGACACGAATAAAGAACAGCGGGCGTAAGACCCACCTCCAATCTTTACACGCTTTTTACAGCTTCATACGTGCTTTGATGGTTCTAACTTCAATAAAAATAACTGCATATACCGCTACAATTACTGTATGAACTAAAAAATGCTGTAATTTGTGACAAGTGAAAACAATCTAGCTAATTCTTAGTAATTTTGACATGGCTATACAATGAAAACACATATTGGCTGAAGATTTAAAACCAATTGGTTCTACTGTGTATATCTGCCATTTTGTGTTCCAATGTGAAGCAATTATAATGGTTGAGCACGATTCCACTTTCCGCTACAGTTTGAAGCAAATAGTGTTTAGCTCAGGGTAAAGCAATGAGGTTAATCTCAGGGTATGCGTGGGTATGTATGAGAAGGATAGTTTTAATGACACTGGAATGCCCGTTTCAAACTGGTTTAATGACTGCTTCTTTTTATCAGAACATCGAACTTGAAGTTGCCGACCAAGGGTTACCAATATCACAGTTTATAGTTACTGGTTATGAAATGCTTCTTACTCGATAAAACTTAATTCATTCTTCACGTACATATGAACCGACAAATATCTTCTCTCATCACCACTGGTCTCCTTTGACCAAGACAGAAGAAGAGGACTACCCTAATCGGCTGCACGCCTCGGACTTTCTTAATGGCTTGCCAGCCACAAACTGTCTGAATGACCACACAGCTGCGCGTGGTGTATAGCTTTCCCTTTCTCGAAGCCCATTATGCAACCAAAGATTCCCTTTGTGACTATTTTGTCATGCCATTATGAAGGGTTCGAAGAATACCCCATTCAACAAAGTTAAGTACTACCCTTTAGAAATCTGCTAAGGACAGTGCTTCTTACGTTTCTTTTGTTAAAACAACTATTCTCCCCCAACTGATATTCGACTCAACTGCCCTTGCACGTGTTGTAACAAAGAACCAACATTCCTTTGAAATCCATCATGATTCTTTATACATTGCAATTCTTAATTTCGGTATCAAATGTTATTGTCAACTGGTGCATGTGATAGGTTGTTCCTTCAGGGGCGTATTTAAAGGTGTGCGTGAATGTACGCTAATTAGAATAAAAGTTTGTAAACTCGTTTAAAATATTACTGCAGCTCTCTGTACCTGGGTGTTATGTTTTTGGAATCGACATACATACTGATCAATATCTGTCCCATACAACACTCATGCACTGAGATATCTATCCCACCTTTATAAACTGTTGTGCATATCATCCATTAGAAGGCATTCAAGAAAGGCGTAACTCACATATGTCGCTTAGCACGTAAATAGGGGCAGGCGACTCACCTGGTATACATAATTCTTTCATATGTAACCATATTACGGTGCGCCCGCCTTGGTAGCGCAGATGCCTCACATTCAAGAGGTCCCGAGTTCGAATCTCGGTCATGGTGAGTTACATGGATAAGATTTTTCCGGTTTTCCCTTATCTTGAAAGGCAAATATCGGCTAACTCTAAGTAATATTGACCCTGTGCTCATTTGAGCATCATTTTATATATTTCCTCTGTCATCCGATATGACTTAACGTTGGAGAACGTAATTTAGTATTAACCCTGAAGTCTGGATGTCGATTATAGTTTTTGTTGTGAATTTAGTGTGGAGAAATACCGCATCACGCAGACAATTTGTGTTGTTTATTTATTGTAATTAAAACGTTCTTCATGAATGTTTTGAGTCTCCTCAATATGAATATTGGAAGAACGGGCGTAGCGATTTAGAAAATAGTTGCATTCTCCAGCTTTTATATACAGTGAACCGACAGTAAAGTTACAGTATGTTTCTAATGACATTTGTTCCCTTGTGTGATTAGTAACATTTGTCTTTATACCGTGAAATTATTTCGGTTTAAATATTCCTCTATTTCCTTACACTGGTCTTTCTCATTTCATGCAAATGAAATGTTTTTCCCAAAGGTGCAAGGCTAAGTAGGTAGCTGGTTTCCTAAGATGAATAAGTTAAACATATTTTATAACCTCGGACATGTATCACGAGCGGATTAGAAACGTGTGTGGAAACCTCTCCATTCCGCTGTTTTTCCAGTTAATGTGCCGTTGTGGGGTCAAAATGTAACAAGCGGAAATTATTGTTTGGTTAACCCTTGGATCGATAACAGGTCCTTGCCACGCTAACCCTCCCTAACTGAAAGGGATATGACGTGTGCTGTGTAATACCAACATGATATATTAAAAACATCAAACTTTTCCCTGTTTCACACTAGAATCTGTGTAAGCTATAACCTTTGTTCTAGGAACAGAGCATTTTAAAGTGAAGCTTCCTTAACCCTTTTCTTCGGAGCTTTTGCTGTTTACTGAATACTGCATACTCCATGCTTGCATTAATGGATTCGCTTACATCTTTTGTATGCTAACATGGATTCTATTGACGTTCTATGAACGCGTGGTGAAACAAACTGAAAATGAAACCTGCTTTCTCAGAGAGGCAATAGCTTGCAAATCGACACAGACAAAAGAAGTAATTTATACCTGCGTATAAAACCCACATGAACACGGTCAATTTATATAAAAATTTGTGTCTATCCAAAATAAAAATCAGGTGCATACATCATTCTAAAAACTGGTGGTATATTCCAGTGCTAACAAATGTCATAAGATAAAAACAAATTAAAACTGCAGACGAAGATTGCGAATGAAGGCGGCACTACGAAGGATATATACGTTGTAAACCAGTGGAAGACAGGTAGTAGCGGTGTGACGTCAGCTCCGTCAGCTCTAACCGCCAAATATGCTCCCGAACTAAAGGCAGGTTAGCGTGTGACGTCATCGCGCTGATTTCTGCTGCCCAAGAAGTAGGAAATAGTTTGATGTGTTGGGGTTCCGACAGCGTAGGAAAGACAGGAAATGTGTAGTGTATTAATAATATGTACAACTTACATCTTTGGTGTTGTAATATTAATGCTGGTTGCTTTAATTATACAACTGGTCACAGTTTATAAACAATTACATTTTAGCTCTGTGCTATGAGAAAATATATAAAACTTCAACTCGCAGTTTATCCGAAGGACAGGCATGTCATAAAGTAAATAAAATAAAACAAAGTAATGTTCTCTGCAAATTAGAGGAGACCCATTCAGAATAAAATTACGTGGACGTTTTCCGACACTTTGTTTCGTTTTTCTTTAACTAGTTTATCAATGTCAGGACGTAATGTCTGGGAAATTTGTAATCGAATGCTGCATGTTAGATTGTGAACTGACAAGGTATTTTGGGGTTAGGATTTGGCTAATTTTATAACAACAAAAAATTGTTCGCACACATATGTCGAGCTTAACATACACAATATCCGTGCAGCAAAGGAATATAAGCTCGGAAATTTGGTTTGGGGGACATTCTTGTAAAAATCATCCAACTCTTTCTTGTGTGTATTTGTCCTTCAATAAATCGTCACATTGTAAATATAACAGTTCTATTTGGTACGTGGCAGTTACATTGTTGTTACTGAGTGCGCTACAGCTGACTGAACCCTCAGATTCTGTATTCACAGCGTCAGTTATATGGGCAACTTGGTACTACACGGCTCTTGCCTGACGTCACACGCACTGCAGGGCTCGCTCCCGGCTGAATTACGTCACAACTGTCGAAGCTGTCTTCGTCTGTTGTAAGCAGCGAAAAGATTAACTTAAATTGCACTAGCAAACTCATGTTAAAGCTCCTCTCGATAAGGGAAGTTAATGCACGAATGCAATTTCAGCAAAATTGTTCTAAGAATTGTGAATTCCTAGGTAATGGCGTATTAGGAAAATCATATAAATAAACACTTGTATCGTGCGAATTAATTTAATTGTTGAAACGCAGTACATTTTCAATAATAAAACATTTTGGTATTAAGACGCTCTTGTAATTATGAGACAGTAAATTCAATATTTAATTGTTGTACTTTTCTGACTTTCTTGTTATATTTTAAAGAGATTTATGCAAATCAATGTAACCTATGTTCTATAAGTTATATTGCAAAAATATATTTCTAATGGAGTCAACTGAGAAACGATTTCATTTTGTCCAGTGGCTCTGTATAAAAGAATATTCATTCAGTTATTGTATTGCGGACTAGAATTGCGTTAAAAGCTGAACTGGTTTGAGTAACGTTAAATGGACTTCACTACTTACTGAACTGCCGATATGTGTTGGCTAAGGTTATTGTTTTTGAAGTTCCTTTATTCTTTGTATTCTCAACATACTTTTTCAGATTGAAAGATGGATCAAAGGCCTCCATGTCAACTATTTCAAAACCCTTACTTTTTATAACACACAAGCAAGTCAGAACATTGTGCCATAGACATTTCCTCTAAGCGTATGCAGTTAAATGAGTTCACCCAGGCTTCCATGTATTGTATACACGAGTCCTAAAAAATGTTGAACTGAGACACAAAACTCTTACAATTTTGTTCTAAACCGTCATGCTTTTATTTTGTTGAACCTTGCGTGAATATTTAAGAGGTTGAACAGCTGTTCAGATCTACACTGTGCTCATTTTTATCTGTAATTTTACCGCGCAAAATTTGACGTCATCAATAGCATCGCTGATGGAGCGAGTTTATATACGATTCTCCTAGCGGCTTGCGATCGTATTTGATGTGCTGACAGCAGCTTTGGGGCTTCCCTCTACCGGTAAGTAAATGTACTATTTGAGAGGTGGGTCTGCCTGCGTAATTTAAAGCTGCGTAATTTCGCCTGGTGCGTAAATACGATAACTGTTTTTAAAAACTATATACTGCAATTCAATGCACTGCAAAGCTAATTATGCAGCCATAAAAGTATACCATGAAGAATATACGAAATGATAAGTCAATGAACACTTATTTCACAACGAACATCTGTTTTTTCTGTTATAGTAGACATATAGGCATATTGTAAACCTGTTACATAAAATAGAAATATTTCAATTTGATCTCAATTCTTTTCAATCACCCACAGTTTCCTCACAATGTAACTTCATTACAGACCAGAAAATTAGCAGAACATGTTCTGGGAATGAACAATAAATTAGCGTTACAGAATGCACAAAGCTTTTATCCAAGTCTAAACAAGAAAATATCTCTAGTACATAGTCTTATGTGTCCATTTTCTTATATTTCATTTCTCTCTTCCCTTAAACACTGTCTGTATTGTGAGAAGTTATGCTTGAGGCCTTTCTGTCATAACATTATTTATTACTTCTAGATTGGAACCAGTCACTTTATAGCGTCCAGTGTCTCTCTTTTTGCGAGTAACTGACCGTGTATCATGGAAATGTTTGATACACTTATTGGTTTTAAAAAACATAAGGGTATCAACATTAATAGACATTTTAATTGAGCGTAAAAATGACAAAAAATGTATATCTATACTGATAAAACATAAGGCGTTTATGTTGCAAATAAAAGTATGTCAATTTGACGGTACCCGGACACCTCTGACAACATTACGCTCCGAGGGAATTGTCTAAATCCTGGATAGCTTTGGATAAACTCCTCTATGCAGCGGTTTAAATTATATTTATATATTGCACCAATTTTAATGCCGGTACGAAGCATTCAACCATGAAGACGCGGTGCTCTGCATTCATAACCAGGGGAAGCTGGTTGTATTAGTTACAAGCACAACCACACTTAAAGCGCTGTAATTTACTTACTTTTCCGCAAAACTTACCGTTTCTTCTCCGTAGAGGGTACTATGATTTCAAGATAGACTCACCAGTCAGCTATGACGTCATTCTTGCTCAATCGGAGGGCGGGAAATAAAGAATAAAAATGAACACTGGGTATATTTCAGTGTAAACATAATAGTTGCTTTCCACTCAAATGCTTGAATGTGAATATGTGAATCAGACAGGTAGCAGGTAGCTTTCACTCATTTCATTAAAAAAAAAAAAAAAAAAAGTTCTTAGCAAAACGAGGAGAGATTTGAAAGGTTCAAGCAATCCGAGAACACAGGCAATGACAAAGAAGAGAGAAAGCCATCTTGTATATATCATGAGATTCTGCCTCGGCAAAATAATAAACATCTTTCAAGGATTTCACTTACACTGTACAAATACAAAATTAATTGAGTTCAAGTACACTAATTAATGCTCCAGGCACACGTAATTCTTTGTACCAAATTGGAACCTCTGCAACTCTTCTTAAATGACACTGCACAGCCCATGGTAGCGCTTTACAGCATGAAATACTAATGCACCCGCTGCACCAGAAACCGACAAAATAGCTAGGTAATTAACAATATTGTTGATACTTTTAACGTTTTTTCTTAAGTCGAATTGTGATACGAGTTATTTCGCATCAATTACTTATACACTGGAAAAGGTTGCCCCACGCATTGGTCGCTAGTTTGATGCAGCTTATTGTTACGTTGTAAATTATGAAGCAGTGTGGCCTATCCTCAGGGTAGAGCAAGAGTTCCGTCAAAGGGTATGCGTGGATATGTATGGGAGTAAGGATGGTTCTAATGACACTGGAATGCAAGTTTCAGACTGGTTTAATGACTGCTTCTTTTTATCATCACATAACTCGCGAAGTTGCCGACCAAGGGTTACCAATATATCACTGTTCAGAGTTATCGTATGTAAAATGCATATTACGCGATAACACTTAATTCTTTATTTACGTAGGAACCGATAGATACCTTTTCTCTTCGGTTCTCGTTTGCCTTCACCAAAGATCGAACCAGTTGCGTTTTTCTTAATGGACCGCCAGCCCAGTTGTGTCTGTTCCTCACTGATGCACTGCAGCTGCGTGTGACTTTCACCTCTCGAAGCATGTCTTTATTCACACCAAAATACCTTTTGTGACTATTTTGTCCATTGTGATTATTAGTCTCGGTCATGCCATTATTAAGGGTCCGAACAATGCCGTTTCAAATGGAATCAACTGGTATCCACTTAGAATTCCTGCTGAGAACCCGATTTCTCCCATCACTTTGTTAAACTACTCACCCCAACTGCACCTACTCGCGTTTTAACGAATATACCATGTTCCTCTGAAATCCATTACGATTCTTTATTTATTGCATCCCTTAATTTCGGTACCAATTGTTTGCATATGTATTTACGAGGGCGTTCAAGTTATAACACCTCCTATTTATTTTCAGGACTGGGACCAGATAGGAACTTCTGTTGTTTTGTAAATACTTATGGACTCTTTGTGAATGCGTGACAGAGATGGCAGCATTGTACAGTGCATAGAACTCTAGTGGCAGCGACGAGAGGTAGGACTGTCTTTGATACTTAAAATGGCGACGTTTTCATTGCAAGAACAGCGTGTAATCCGTTTTCTCCATTTTCGTGGTGTCACACCTATTGAAACTCATTGGCAGTTGAGTGAGGCATGTGGTGATGGTACCATGAATGTGCGTTGCTGGGTGCGACAGTTCAATGAAGGCAGAACAGCGTGTGACAACAAACCAAGACAGTCACGGCCTCGCACCAGCCGGTCTGACGACATGATCTAGCGAGTGGAGAACGTTGTTTTGGAGGATCGCCGATTGAGCATTTTCAGATCTTCATGCAGGATTGTGTGCGCAGATCCCCTCCGTAGGGAAGGGGATCCCTCCCCTTCAGCTGCAGTGGTGCGGGCGCAGCGGACCCTTACCACTTGCGGTACCTCTGACGTTACCACAGGAACCTCGGGCCGAACATTCGAGCCCCTCCCTGAATGGGAGTTGTTCGGATTGGGTTGGACTCCAGGGGGCAGTGTGTTCCCGACAGCCGCTGGATATCGGGTACCTCCGGCCAGGCTTCGGCCGCCCTGAGGGGCCAGAGAGTTGCCTAAAAATGGGTACTAGCCTGCAGAGCCAGTGCAAGGTGTGCTAGATCACCAGGCGGCCCCACCGAGGTTTTCGGTAGTCTTCCCAGCGGGGTTGACGCGCGTAGGTGGCGTATCTACTTCCACCCGTCTTGAGATGGGGGGGGGGGGCTTTTTAGCCTCCAGGTATTGCCCCAAGAAAAGAACCCTGGAGTTTCCATCGCTCCCGGGCTGATAGAGGCCGGAGTGTTTGGACTTTCGGGTAGACCTCGTGACAAAGTGTGCACAGATCCCACGGAAATGCCAGTTTTTGAGGGGATGTCTGCAACTGTCTTGGTTTGTTGTCACACGATGTTCTGCATTCAATGAACTGTCGCACCCAGGATCGCACATTAGACACATCCATGGTACCATCACCACATGCGTCACTCAACTGGTGATGAATTTCAATAGGTGTCCCACCACGAAAATGGAGAAAACGAATGATTACACGCTGCTCTTGCAATGAAAACTTCGCCATATTAAGTATCAAAAACTGTCCTAAGTCTCGTCGCTGCCACTTGAGTTCTATGCACTATACATATGCCATCTCTATCACGCATTCACAAAGACTCCACGTGTATTTTAAAAGAAACAAAAATTCCTATCTGGTCCCAGTCCTGGAAAAAAATAGGTGTTATAAATCACTCGCATCATTATTTGCGATTAAGAGGTTAGAATTAAAAATGTTACTGTTAAATAATCCAGCAATTATTGAGTGTACGGTCGCCAACATTTTCATGTGTTAAACTGTCAATCATTCTTGTATATGAACTCACGACTATAATGTTCCTGGGAGCGTATTTTAATGAGTGGCTTGTTTAAAACTACTGAGTTGATGCAAATGTGCCTTTCCACCCTTAAATCACTGTAAATATAATTCGCTGGCAGCCTTCTTAATTTCTCTCCACTGGGTCAGGTTTAAATATTCCCCATTAGTTGCTTTCCTGGGATATCTTTCAAATTATTGGTTCTTCTTCAAACATTCAGAGCTCAAACTGTTAGCAGATAATCGTTGCATTAGCCTTGAGGGACACCGCGAACTGGGGGTTTACCCTTGACAAGACAAAGAAGTCACGTGGGTGTTGCCCCCTCGCATTCAAATATACGTCCCTTCTGCCTTCTTCCAGGGCTTGCCAAAGATGTATTTATTCGCCTGAGGCCAATATTATGGGATTTGGTTAAATTTCTCCTTAATTAGTCGGCAATACCTCATGAATTATTCACATTTAACTATTTGTTTTTATGCACTCTGAATTATCGCTTTAACTGTTTGCCCACTAGTGAACTCCTCCTATCTGCCTGGTCGCTGATCGACACTCGGAAGAGGCCATGTGACACATACGTCACGCCGAATTACTGAAAGCCATCTGTCGCAAACAATAGCCACTAGTTCACAAGTAACAGCCTTAAGGCAAGGCTGCACTGAAAATTCGCCGAAAATGTTGAAAATCATGGCAGTTTTTGGTACCTTAGAGTGTGTAGTGATATACGGCGTTCTATTTTTATCATTTGCACCATTTTAGGCAATCACGTGACAATTTAAAGAGACATTTAACAATCGTCAAAAATAACAAACAATCATTACTTTAAAATTATTTTCTGAGAAACTTTTCTCTAACACAAAATGCCTCACATGTCAAAGTTTTTCATTTAACTTTGTGAAACTTAGGTCCATAATATGTAAATAAGAAACTTTATATTTCCTTTTTTCTGTTAATGCTGATGTTTTGAAAGTTATAGGGTATTAAGGAATAAAAAAGTTAATATTTTCCAAATATTGAGAGCTAGTACCTGGAAAGTATTTTAGAACAAATGCTACAAGAATATTCCAAGAAATAAGAATGTGTGTCTTTTAAAATTGGTCTGTACTAGCCGAAAACAAAAATTCTACTTGAAAGCTCAAATGTTTTGACGCGTAGAACATTTTATGTGGCGAGTACCTTTTACAATATTTTTACAAAAAATAATTAATAATTAATGAACTATTTGGTGTAGCAACATGAACATTTGCATGCAAGGTTAAACTGATACTTTAATTATGTGGCTAAATGTTCATAATGATAGGTTTATTATTATAGAATTTGGAATTTTCATTGTAGCCTTGCCTTATAAAGTTCGATTCGGGAAAGATCGGAAGCATACGCTGACGCTGCGTTCACAATATACGCTTTGGAAAAGTAGAAATCCTGACTATGACATTGAAGCTTCCAGTCCTTTTCTACCTTTCTATACTTTGGCCTACACACGTCTAGTGTAAAAGTACAATTAATTTTTCCTATATACCCTTTGATACCATTCTGACTTCATTTCAAAGCTAAGTGATAGATAGGGAGCTGCTTTGCGGCTTGGCCGTATGCATGGTAGCCGAACGCATGTGTGTCATAAGAGAACCAACATGAGTTCGAATCCTTGATGTGCATTTGTTACAATGCCTTATGTTTTTCTTGAGAAGGTAAATAATAATAATAATAATAATAATAATAATAATAATAATAATAATAATAATAATAATAATAATAATAATAATAATAATAATAATAATAATAATAATAATAATTGTTCTTTCACACTAGCCGTGTGTAGGACACACTATGAAAGGGTAGAGCCAGACTGAAAAATTCAATGTCATAGCCGGGATTTGAACCACGGATCTTGTGGTCTCCGTCCAGCCGCTCTAAACCACTTGAGCTACTATGGCCAACGTGCGAACATGACATTAAATTCTCCAACTGACTCGTGTTTCTCCCGGTAGACCACTAAGAGTTCTCATAAACTCATGAGACAACTTTCTTAATGGCGACTTACTCTGCTGTAAGTACTTTAAGGCCCGGGCTTTATAGTTCGGACCACTATTAGGTACAATTAATGGACATTAATTGTTCTTCTTTCACACTAGCCGTGTGTAGGACGCACTATGAAAGGTTGTAGTTGTCTCATGTGTTTATGAGAACTCCTAGTGGTTTACCGGGAGAAACACGAGTCAGTTGGAGAATTTAATGTCATGTTGGCACGTTGGCCATAGTAGCTCAAAGGGAAATTCTTCCATATCCTCAGCCGGAAACAACAAAGCTGTCGTCATCATTACAAACGCTAGATGTTAATATGCTCTTGTTAGTACTACCAAAATCTGAAAATAAAACAAATTTAAAAACAGAATCGACTGCCGGTATTTCAAAATTCATTACGCGATGTTTTTTTTTTTTTTTTTTTAATAAATATATTTTCCCAAACCATTAAATCTATCGAACCCTTTAATTGTTTTAATAATTTAACTTCTGAATTTATTTTATGGTTAAATAACCATGAATTGTTGGTTCCGGCTGACGATGTGGAAGAATTTCTATGAAATCGCGATCCCGAACAATTTATAAGAAAAGTGTCATCATTTCTTATAAGTGAAGTTGTAAGTTACAAATTGTTATATTTGTATATATTTGTTTGCTTCACTGTTAATAGCTTCATAGTTTACGTAGTTACGTAGTGAGTAGAGTGTTTCAGATTTTATGTGTGAGCATAAATGTCATAAAATCGAGTAAACCTTAGCAATTGGAAGTTGTATTATAATGGGTGTAATACACATTTCGTATTTCTACAATAATAAAGAAATCAAAATGATGTCTGGGATTCGACCTTTGTAGCTCCCACATACTTGTTTATAACCGCTGGTCTATCAGTGTACTTTTGGTAACTGAGACTCAGTTTTGAGTCAATTATAAGACTCAATTTTTCACACACATTGCAGTGTGCAAAACATGGAACGATGCCCTATGTGAATATGAACGAAACATATGAAACAACACACAATGTAAGAACATCATCGTTGTTGTTGTTATTATTATTATTATTATTATTATTATTATTATTATTATTATTATTATTATTATTATTATTATTATTATTATTATTATTATTATTATTATTATTATTATTATCACTTATTATTACTACAATACAATGTTTATTAGTCACAGGAATCGTACAGAATTGTAGGCATTGTCAATATAGTCAGAGTATTTAACAATATTTACAATTCATCTATGAGGTATTTACAATCTAAAGTTTACAGATAATTTACACAATTACACTTTAATTACACTTAATTATAATGCTTTGGCCATCTAAAATTCTACATTGATGAGTCTTCCAATCTCGGACACATGAAACAAGAATAGAAATGGAATACATTAGTATAATTATGCACAGCAAACTGATTAGTTTATGCTTTACCTGATTTGTATTCTAAGTATTCATTTATTGAGTAAAACTGATTTTTTTTTAAAGAAATTGTGTAGCTCTGTCTTAAACTTTTTTATAGAGATATGTTTTTAATTGATTTGGCAAGTGGTTGTATAGCTTTAAACCCATGTATTTGACAGAAGTGTGAAATAGTTTTGTTTTATGAATATAGGTGTGTGATTTGTCTTTATTACGTGTGTTATGGGTGTGTATTTTAGCATTCGTGACATAGTTCGCAGTATTAGTCTTCATGTAAATCAATAACTGTTTCATATATAAACTTGGTAGGGTCAAGATATTCAAATCTCTGAAATGATTTCTGCAGCTTTCTATTTTTGCAATACCAACCATAATTCGTAATGCTTTCTTTTGTAGCCTAAATATCATCTTACTCTTTGTACTTTTTCCCCACACTGTCGTGCTAGAGGTCCCGGGTTTGATTCCCGGTGATGGGGGTTGGGATTTAGTTCCGATCAGGATAATTTCTCATCTTCCCCAGAGTCTGGAACTGTGAATGAGAGTGCGAATGTGTGCGTGATCTAATGATCAAAACACAGCGAATACGAGTTAAGACCTCCGATATGTTCCAAAGGAGAACGGCCGCCGGTATGACCATTGCAGTTAAAGGCGGGGTATAAATGGAACCAATAAAAAATACCGGTCGTGAAAACAATGTGGTTTTAGAAAAATATACGCGTCCAGAGTCTGCTTTTTTGTGGAGGGGTCAAAGGTGTAACGTGGTGATACTGTGAGAGGGACAGGCATTCTTGGCTCACGCTGTAAACGAGACAGTAGTTGGTTTACCAATTGTGTGTCGTACGACTTGCAATAGATACAGGGAGCCTGGTTAACTGTAAATCGAAGTTTAACTTCTGTGTGCTGTACCGACATAGCATCAATTAATTTGGTTTGGGGTTTGGTACGTCCGTCCGTCTTACTGCTGATAGGCTGTACACAGCCCGAAGATTTTTGTTGCGTGCCCACCCAAAAATGGATTTAGCCACAGAAAGAACTTTTTATTAGGATATCTAAAAATGAGCTTTTATGTTCTATGTAGGAAGAAGTTTATTAGATAGCTAATTTTGCTCCTCTGAAGAATAACAGGAGTACTTAATGAAGGCAATTGAAATTAACTCATTGTTGAAATGGTTTTTTCCTTAGAATCTGTTGCTTGAATCTTATCTACTCCCCTCTTATTTTATATTCCGAAATTATTAGAATGTTATCCAAAACAAATAAAACAGTCGTAGCCTGCCGTGCTAGGGGTCCCGAGTTCCATTCCCGGCGGTGGGAGTGGGTATTTTTCTCCGACCAAGATAATTCCTCATAATCCCCAGAGCCTGGAATGCCCGCCTCGGTAGCGTAGATGGTAGCGTGTCTGGCTGACGTTCAACAGGTCTGGAGTTCGAATCTCGGTTAGGGTGAGTTACCTGGATAAGGTAGGTCGGGTAGCTCTAAGCTCCATGGACCCCGGACTTATTTGAGCATCACTTCACTCATTTCATAACTTAAAGTTGGAGGACGTAAATTAAAAAGAAATGTCTGGAAGTATGAATGAGAGTGCGAATGTGTGTGTGATCAAAATATTAAAAACCCAACGAATACGAGTTATCACCTTGGATATGTTCCAAAGGAGAATAGCCGTCGATATGACCATTGCAGTTAAAGGCGGGATGTAAATGGAACAAATAAAAAAAAAACAGCATTGATTCTGTAACAGCCGGGATTTCAGCAGAAATTAATAATTTGGGTCGCCTTAATCTAGAAAAAGCATTTTAGTTTCTCTACCACCTGCACATAGTCAGTATTGAATTTCATTCAAAAATTAAATGTTTATAAATGTTTTCAGACCTCTAAATAACAACTGAATGCTATAAGAGGTTCCAGATGTGTTTTTCCAGAGGGCATAACTCAAATCGGAGTCTTCATGTTTAATATCTTAGGGAGATTAGATACTAAGTCTTTCGAGATAATCTCTCCATCTCAGTCTTACCTTTACAGGGACACATTTGCGATAATTTTGGTTTTGACAAAATTGGATGTAATGGTTTTGATTAAAATAAGGAATATGTAAGATATTTCCAAAAAAAAAAAAAATGTATATCTACATTTTCTGGGAATAGTATGGGAAGGTCTCTTCATTCCAAAGCATGAAACTTGGATACCCATTATACGCCCGAAACAAAAATACAGTTCAAACAGTGGACTGTATGCCCGCCTCGGTAGCGTGGTGGTAGCATGTCTGTCTCACGTTCAAGAAGTCCCGAGTTCGAATCTCGGTCAGGGTGAGTTACCTGGATAAGGTTTTTCCGGGGTTTTCCCTTATTCTGAAAGACGAATGTCAGGTAACTGTAAGCTCTATGGGCCCTGGACTCATTTGAGCATAATAACACCTATTCCATTCATCGTTCGATATGAGGACGTAAATTACAAAAAAAAAAGTGCACTGTAAAAAAAATAATAGTTTAAAAAGTTTATTTTATTTTTATTAGGTCGGAAACTTTTCAGACCACCCTCGCATTTAAATATTTTCTCTATACTCTTTATTTTATAAAAAATTGGTCTTTTACGTTACAGTTAAAATACTATATATTTAAAATATTTGAATAACAAATAAAACGTAGATCTGAAATTTCTTGAGAAAATCCTACTAAGGCCTCATTCTGGAAAAAAATTGTATAATTTTACGTAGCTGGAGACCACAAAAGAGGAAAACACTTACCAAACAAAACTTCAGTAATTTCGGGACATCCATTGTTATTGTTTTTAAGTTTCAAGTACTTCATCTTTTTTAGAACCGATAATCAATTGTTTCTCGTAGTGCGATTGAAGGTGAATGCAATTTCAAGGCCAGCATATACTTACATAATGACTGTAGACTATGTTAAAGTTATTTGATTTTTGAATCCCAAAGATAGGTTGATAAGTGATAAATCATAAGGATAGTTTATTTACATTTTATGTCAACGGAAACCACAACTTCAGCGTACAACTGCATTAAGAATTTAATGTAGCCGTGAGTATAAGTGTTCTATTGATTTTGGTCCTTGAGTTTGTAAGCATGTTTCCCTTGTTGGTGATTGTGTTTTTATGGATTCCACATTTTGTCCCGTGAGAATCAGGCAACCTGCTAGCATTTCTCTTTCTTATACAACTGAAAGGCTGTTCGTTTGAACTCGATATAAGGGAAACTATTCACAAATCCACTGCCGAGAACGTCCCGAAAGGGGATGCAACATTCTAAATGCGTTGTGGATACAGATCTTCAAGGGTCAAGGTCGTCTCGATGCTGTCAATTGAAAAAGCCCTAGTGGTCCATACTTACCTTGGTAATCCATCGTTCGGCGAATTGGAGAAGGTTCTTCAACTTCCATATTTCATTCAATTTGTAGGTGAATTGAGAAGGAACAAAAGGCTCTCCAGCAACGGGGCGCTTTGTTCTCGGAGGTGCTGTGTGGGGTATATTACAAGCTATTACGAAGAGACCGAGTGATCACAAGCATCCCTGCAGACTAAGCAAGCTAAACTCTATAGTAGGAGTTCATTACATGCCACAGACTCACCCAAGGCACCTTCCAAGGCATCCAACTGCCCTACACGGATTTCTTCCCGGTCCTTCATCGTGACACCTATTGTCGCTGGAATGACGCCTGGATTCGTTCGCAGTCCATCAAAGGCAAACACCACGCCGCCGTTCAGACGCATCTATCCACGACCCCTTGGTTCTCCAGCTTCAGGATTGCACGTCGACATCTCACCTCCATCATTAGAATGCGACTTGGACATGGATGTTACCCTGCGCATCTTCACCGACTACGTCTCATCGATTCCCCTGTATGTCCTGATGACCCAGGCGAAACCGCTGACCTCAATCATCTCCTGTTCAGTTGCTCTCGCTACCGAGCCCACCGTTCTTCCTTCCTCCGCCGCCTACTTCAGCAGTCTGTTCCTTTTCCCGCTAGCGTCAACACCATATTACAGTTATGCAACAAACCTGTATACCAAGCTCTTCTACAATTTCTTAAAGACAGTGATCTACAGATCTAGTCTCCTCCCAGCCTCTTAAACTTCCTTACATTATTTTTCTTATTTTTCCCTACGATGGCCATATGGGATTTTACCGAAGGCCAAAAAAAAAAAAAATTACATGCCACAGGACTTGTGTGTACAGTCCTGACCTTGCTTTTGCTTCAAATATTACTCATATATTCGTTTTTCTCCACATCTGATGCATTATGAAAACCGGGGAGTCATTCCTGTATAACATTATTATAAAATAACATAGTTTCACCTTCTATGGAGAATCTTCATTAATAATTCTGACCATATTAAAAAGTATGATACAAGATTTATTTGTCAAAAAGCATTGTTTATTGTGGGCGTATTCGTTTCATAAAATATGTACCTGCAGCAGCATGTTAATGTATCTCATGTCTACATTGTTCTAGATTGAATTTCAGATTTATACACCAAGAGGATTCATACAGAATATGTTGCAACAAACGTTATCGTATTTACAATGTACAAAGTTTAAGAAAATAACACAAGTTTGCACCGAGCATATGCCTTAATGACCGAGGAAAACCTCGGAAAAAACCTGTCTGCTACACAATTGCATTTGAACATTTTAAGCTGATTGCATCTTTATATGTACAATTGAGGTGATTAGAGTACTAAAAGATACAGATACTCCAAAAAGTATTCGTCTAACCATAGCACATAGAATATAACAAGCACAATCAGAAATATATAGATAAGAAACGAACAGTAACTATTTCCTTATATCGGTTGGTATCTAGATTGAAAAATAAAACACAATTTGGGTTCATATATTGCTTAGTGAACAGCTCTACGTTATTTAAAATTATGTCCCGTTGATGTCAACCAAGTATTCATCTAGTACACAAGATCCCAGTTAAGCTGCCTCGCTGACACACATCCCTTCACTTTTGTTATGTAGTTGTGTTTCATCCACTGTCGTTGACAGTTCCATCTCTGTTTTCAAAGCCTTTGCCTCCTATTTAAGTAATATGGGTCGAAAACGTCGTGAAACTACAAAAGAAGAGAGAAATTTGCATCAGGTTATTTAAAAAAGGAAAATCTATTCAAGAAATTGGAGAAACCATTGGAAGACCTACCAGTACAGTGAAGACTATTATATACAGGTTTGATCAGAACAAAACTTAGGAAAATCAATCAAGAAGCGGTCGTCCTTCAGTTCTATCCGAGATGGAGAAACGACAGTTACTTAGAGAAGTCAAGAAAATGCTAAACTAAGTGATCCAAAACTTGCTATTGCAGTTCTAACACACACAGGAAAGTCCGTTTCAGCACAAACTGTAAGAAACGTGCTTTAAGAAGCTGAGTATGGAGGCCGAACAGCCCGTAGAATACCATACATCAGTAAAATCAACGGAAAGAAGCGAGTTGCTTATGCAAAAGAACATAAATACGTTGGGTTTGATATCTGGAAGAAGGTTGTATTTATTGACGAGAGTCAATTTGAGCTCTTTAAGTCAAAAGCTCCAGTAAAGCGTGGAGAAAAAAGGTATTGTGAGTTTGAGGAGAAAAATATAAGAGCTTCAGTTAAACTTGGCTACGGTTCAGTGCTTGTCTGGGGCTGCATGAGTGCAAATGGCGTGGGGGGATTTGTGTTTTATTGATGGAATTATGAACCATGAGCTTTATGTAAACATCCTAAAACACATATCTCCAGAAATGTGAATAATATGGTTCTTTCTAAGGATTATATTTTCACACAAGATAATGATCCAAAACACAGATCTAGATGCAAGGCTATGGTTGTTGTATAATACTCCAGGATGGATGCCGACACCACCGCAATTCCCAGACATGAATCCAATACAGAATTTGTGGAGTATACATGACAAAAATATTAGGAATCATCAGATATCTAATATAAAGGATCTAAAGAACGCTATACTAGAGGAATGGCGTAAAATTACAGTGGAAACAACACAATCTTTGGTGAAATCCATGCCAAGGAGATTGCAAGAGATTATAAAGAGGAATGGAGGGCCTACTAAGAACTAACCGCAACATTCTACACCACTTTCAGTAGAAATACTTATTTTGCATCCTATATTGCATCTTTTCTTTTGAATATTTAACTATGTTTATATGAATATATACTATATGTGTTTATTTATTGTATTGTTTTTCACTAATCAATAAATAAGAGTGTCGTTTCTGTACTTCATTCTGATGATTTTCCACTATCCATACATCCTTAAATATAAACTCATGCATTAGACGAATACTTTTTGGAGTAACTGTAGGTGATGTAATGAAATGTGTAGTGTTTAACGCCCGCTTTTACTACATACGGCAACCCAGACGATGGCACTGATGATACATGAGATGAAGATGGAGCACCGGTGGAATGAGATGGCGGGGGAAACCGGAGATCCCGGAGAAAACCCGCCCCAGCGCCGTGTTGTCCACCACAAATCTCACTTTGCGGTCGCCTGGGATCGGACCCGGGCCGCCTTGGTGAGAGCCAAGCGGTCTAACCACTGAGCCACGGCGCGGCCAATAGGTGATGTGGAGTACACTCTTGGTCTTGGAGGCTGACGTCAAGTTTCTTCTTGAGCCGAAGTGCATCTCCCAGATGAACAGAACCCATGAAACAAGCAAGTTCAGAAGGGCAGTATTTTCAAAAATTAACTAGGATATATGACTTATTTATCAAAATTCAGATTCTAAATAAACAAGTGATTGAGTGCAAAAAGGAATCAAAATTGGGTATTCATGAATTTATCAAGTGAATAAAACATATATTTTAAACAAAGTTTTTAACTGTATTTTTAAATGTTTTGATTTGTGGAACTTAGTTGGTTAGAGTTAACAAATGACATATATCTATATTAAATTGCTATAAGTATGCAGCGTAAGTAATGCTATTTATAATATGGTTGGACCAAAACTCATTACATTTGATCATCTCGCTTTGAAACCAAACGTTTTTTCCAAAAAAAAAAAAAATGCAATAAAATTCATTAGCTCTGTACTACCCTAGGTAATAAATGTTGTGAACGTTCTCCTATGGTACCTAAACACTAGTGTGCAGTTCTTAACACTTGATAGAATGGCCGTACTTCCATAAAGTCCTTGGCATTGGTGGCAGTTCCAGTAGACGAGCCGTCCAGCCGTCCCATTCGCAAAGTTTGTTGTTGGTTACAGACGAATAAAGTATTGTACGGGACCAAGCTCTGTGTGGCGGGGAAGTCGGTTAAGGGGGATAAGCTGGTGACATGTGGCAATGCTTGCATAAGCAGAAATTATCACGTGAGATTGTTATTTTGTCTTACACGAGCGAAGTAGACGATGATTTGGATGACAGCATAGAACTTCCCCAGCTCCCTTAGCACACCAACGTCACACCTCCTACCACTCTCATTGAGCTGGATGGGACTCGCTTCTAAGCTAAGCTACTTTAAATGCAGGAACTTTATGGAAGTACGGCTACTCTACGTGGCTTCCCAAGTAATGGTAGTAAGTTCCTCAATAGCATGAGAATTCTAGTTCTTCCCTTCAGTATCCTCGATATATCAGGTGACCATGGAAACCTTAATAATTTCCTTCATAATCCATTCAGCAGCTCTAAATGACCTCTTAGATATGTGACAAGCTGTCCCATCGTGCTGTTAGTTGGGAATGGTGTTCATCCAAGAAAACCAAGTATATATCTATGTTGAGTATTAAGTCAAAGAAATTAGATCTATAATATGTTTCGAGTCATACCACACCACATACATCGATCTTTTAGTCAGGCAGGAGTTGCAGGTATGTTAGGTTATGCCTTTCTGTAGCCCAATATTTGTTGTTATGGTAGGTTACAGTTCTCAACGAATGAAACGAAGTCTCATGACTTGTGATACACAAAGCGGGTCCAAACAACCATTTGTGATCATATTCGTCATCTGGCGGCAGACATGTATATGTTCACCGTTTGGTGTTTTAAGACGAGGCGATTGTGTGCCACTCGCCGTTCTTATTTCACTGCATTATGCTTTTCATACTAGACAATGGCAAGACCAAGTTGGACATGGTCGCTGTGAACAGCACTGCGTGTATGCATGGCATGTTGCTCCCTGTGATGATGCCTTTCAGACGATACTTCTGTCGACAGCTTTTCAGTTGTCTTGGAAGGTGTAGCAAACTTGTGTACAAACTTAAAATGTAACAGGTGACTGGTGATTCTAATGAGTTTCTTAACTAGTTGGGTGGAAGAAAGACGTTTTTCTGGGGGAATATAAATCTGGACTGTAACTACTGCTTGTACAGAATTTGCTATCGACTGTATCATGGTTTTGAGATCCTGATTGATGGAGATAAAAATAAGTAGAGTAAGTCGTTTTGCAAGGGAAGTGGCGGAGTACTTCAAAGGAATATATTACAATGCTCAAACGACAGCAGCGAGAGGATAGACAAAATGTTTACTGTCTCTCTAACATCTAAATGATAAGGAAACTATAAGTTTCCCAACGGGAATTTGAAGTGCTTTTAATGGCATTTAGACAAATCAAGAATGCCAAAAGACCGTTCCCACTGTAAGTCAGGTTTAGTAATGGGACGCTCTACCATTACCACGGTATAACTATATACCTACCACGCTTACCTTCAGCACATAGATCAGAGCAATCATATCCACCACCACGAAACTGTGCTGTGGTTGACACACTACATGTTTAGTAATGGAGTTCACGACTGCATAGGACACAACCCAAACGTCCTTTCACTTCCTAGAATCATACTTGTCTTCTGAACATTATTGATTTTAGTCACAGATTTTTGCCAAGATCTCTTAGACGGATCCTTATATACCTATTCAAATGAATGGAACTGTTTAATATTTTTATTTCGACGCTACACATATTTGTAATGAAGATATCATAGAAAATAATTAATTCTTTGTGAACATATTAATTATTCTATAAGTAACATGGTAAATAGGTATTACTTCAAACTGCAATGTTTGCACTTTGTCAGGCCGCGCCGTGGCTCAGTGGTTAGACCGCTTGGCTCTCACCAAGGCGGCCTGGGTTCGATCCCAGGCGACCGCAAAGTGAGATTTGTGTGCACAACACGGCGCTGGGGCGGGTTTTCTCCGGGATCTCCGGTTTCCCCCGCCATCTCATTCCACCGGTGCTCCATCTTCATCTCATGTACCATCAGTGTCATCGCCTGCGGTGCCGTATGTAGTAAAAGCGGGCGTTAAACACTACACACTGAAAAATAATTATGTGCAACCTCTGCCTCCGCTTCCCCAAGCACTCCGGCCATTCACAAACTTAGTAGCGCTCGGGACTGCAGCCTCTCTTCTCTCCTCTTGCTTGTAAACGTACAAGTATATTACCTGTCTGACGAATGAGTGCAATTGTTAAGGGAGGTCATTGGTGTAGCATGGCTCGGTTTAGAGAAGTCAGAGAAGGGGGAATATAATGAAGTACAGTCTGACCATCAAAACATCTGCACAGCATACATAATACAACACATTTTTGCACTTGCGAAATAGATGTCCCATGTCTTTAAGTATTCTTCAGAATGTGTCCTTCTTACCTTTAAAAGGGGCCTTTTCTTTAACCGCATCCATGAGTTTACGAACTGTAGGGATTTCTCTTCTCTGTTCGAAAAACTCAGGGAAACTTCTGCGCACAACACATTTTTTAAACTCATTGAGTTCGAACCTTTTTGTACGTGGGCGATGTTACCAGGTGTTCAAAGTTTTTCTCCCTTACGCTTAGAATTTGAAACCCCTTAACTCTATTATGCACAGTTCGTTCAATTTTCCTCACTGCCGTTGGTGTAGCATTATTTAACGGAATAATTAGTCATTGACGGTTATCTTCTTTATAAGATTGTAACATATTGTATAATAATTCTCTAGTTTGGGAGCATATGACTTCGAGCAGTGGTGTTTGCACTTTGACTTGATTCGAACCCATTCACTGTAGACTCAATTGCTGCAGGGACTGGTGACGAAGTACTGCTGTACTGTTTGTGTTTACGCAAATGCTATATGCATTCATTCTTCAGACAGGTTATACGGGGCGTGTCCGTAAAATAAGGTCTCCAAGGCGCTGGAGCCGTGAGGAACGGTATTACGAGAGATCCGGCAACACTGGCGTGTAGCTTGGTTTCACTCCTTCAAATCCCCACCACAAAGAACCCGTTGTAACCATTAGTCTCGGCTGGGCAGCCGTTTGCGATGGAGCTTCCTATCACTTCCGCCGCCAAGTACGAGTTGCGTGCAGTGATCCGGTTTATGAGTGCCAAGGGCACTACCCCCACTGACCTTCATCGTCAGTTATGCGAAGTCTATGGGCCACAGTGTATGGACGTCAAAAACGTGCGAAAGTGGGTCTGAGAGTTCAAAGACGGATGTACAGACGTCCAAGACGAACAGCGTTCTGGTCAGCCTTCGGTTTCAGCCGAAACAATTGCAAAAGTGGAGCAAGAAATGATTAAAGATTCGCATGTGACAGTTCGCGAGCTGTGCGAACTTATCCCTGAAGTCAGTAAGACTACGATTGACAAGACTTTGACCGAATATTTGCATCATCGCAAGGTGTGTGCGAGGTTGGTCTCCAAAATGCTCACCGAAGACCATAAACGGCAACGTGCTGAAGCGGCCCACCGATTCATGGAGCGCTATGCAGAACAGGGCGAGGAATTGTTTGATTCAGTTGTCACTGGCAATGAAACATGGGTGCACTACACAACACCAGAAACTAAAGAACGTTCTCGTCAGTGGCGGCATTCGAGTTCGCCGAAGCCGCGAAAGTTCAAACAGGCATTTTCTGCCAGCAAAGTGATGGCCACTGTGTTCTGGGACAGAAAAGGTGTATTGCTGTGTGAGTTTATGCATACAGGCACAACAATAAATGCCGCTTGCTACTGTGGGACTTTAAAAAATTTGCGACGTACCATTCAAAATCGAAGGAGCGGAATGCTGACAAAGGAAGTGATTTTTCATCACGACAACGGCCGTCCCCATACTGCACATGCAACGGCTGATCTCCTGGCCCAGTTGGGATGGGACATCCTCACCCATCCCCCTAAAGTCCAGACTTAGCACCTAGTGATCATCATCTGCTTCCGGAGTTGAAGTCACACCTGGGTGAAACACATTTCCAGACCGATGGTGATTTGAAAAACGAGGTTGAGCGCTATCTGCGCAACTTGGCGGGAGAGTGCTATGACAGGGGTATACAAAAACTGCCACAGCGCATGCAAAAGTGCAGCGATCGCAATGGTGATTAGGTTGAAAAATAGCTGTGAGTTCCGCCTTTCCATCAACGTAACCTTCATTGACAATAAACATGTTTTCTATATTAAATAAAATTGGAGATCTTATTTTACGGATACGCCTCGTACTAGAAGAAAACCTCAAGTCATATCTGTGCAGAACCTGCTAATAACATATTTTAGCAACAGCGAGTGCTTCAGCTGATGAGATAGCATTTCCTGTTCTGCTATTTTGTTTTACGTCTTGGACTATAGCAAGTTTCAGGATTGCGCTGCACTTCTATGGACATGCCGTACGGCAGCAAGTGCTCTCGACTGAAAGCGTCCTCCTTCAGTAGTAGTTCCTTTTTTTTCGGTCAAGGACCTACTAACCACCAGAATGTCATATTTCCGTGCTTGCTTTGATGATTAATTAACGTCCTTAACCAGTATGTCATATCGGACGGTGAGTGAAGAATAGCGATGTTGTCCCTTGATTACGTTTTGAATATCAAAGCCGTCGTGTTCCACTCTCGTGAACCTGTTGAGCCAAGTTCGTATTGTACTTCCGAGGACTCCTGGTCACCACTTGATTAATTTTCAACTTCATTGGAGATGTCGGGAAGATGACTTGATAAATGAGCTTATATAGAATACCATAAGAGGCAAGAAATGGCACCAGTTTAATTTAAACACTACATCGATGTAGCTGAGGAAAGTCGGCGGTAGCTTCATTTACTTCAAGGGAATGAGAAGCTTGACCATCTAACATGTAGGAGGTTATGGTAATATCGATCCTAGAATCCATTCATAAAACATCAAAATCGACGGGAAGACAATTAGAATTTCATCGTCAAGATTCTCGTTTAATCATATGGAGCCTCAAGATACGTGAAAATGTCATGTGCAGTTTTTTTTTTTTTTTTTTTTTTTTTTTAATTGACGTCCTCCAACGTTAAGTCATATCGGACGATGAATGAAATGGGTGAAATGGTGCTCAAATGTGTCCGGGTCCGTCATGTGCAGTGCCAAACAAAGTCAGCAAAATGTGAGATGTGACATGAAATTACATTAAAAAGTTTCCTCCTCATATCGAAGCCTAAACTTTTAGCACTGGGGTCGTTTTATCTCTCTCTTATTCTTTTTTCTGTTTTTTTTAATTATAGTTTTGGCATTGTATATATAAACATTGCAATCATATAGATTGTGTTTTTTTTTTTTTTTCATTATAGCCCAGGCAACGAGGGCCAAAAAAGTGACCATATTTGGAAGACAAGCCCAATATTTTGTATTGTTAGAACTCGCTCAAAAGTGTAATTTCACAAAAGCCCCCCCCCTTCCCCTTTATGCTGATTCCTCTTTCACCCCTTTAAACATAAAATTGCAAGCGTACCTATGAATTCTCGCTTATAACTTTGTTTCCCATAATTCAAATCTCAGAAACGTGGCATAGCTTTAACCCTTACAATATAACCTAAAAAGGGATAACTTGACTATTTTTACTAAAATGAATTTCGTAAGAATTTCTTATTCATTATTCGACTATGTTAATTTTATTTTAAGTAAATATAATAGTGTGTCTTTATGGTTTATTGCATTAACTATGCATAATTTGAAGGAAAACAAAACAATATGTAACCCGTAAAGCAGTTGTTAACTTTCCTACGACACGTGCATGCACAAAACCAACTGACTGCTTGTACTCCATGTTGTCCATCACCATCACGCATTTATTCTCGTCAAATCTGAGAATCGTGACTCCCTGAATCAGTTGTTCAGTGCCAATAAATTGGATGCTTTAGTGTCAACCAATTATAATAGATTTTTTGCATGGTTTAAACTTTATAGTATAAGTTTATGTATAATTGGTTCTCCAAATGTGTCGTTTTTGCTTTGGGTCACTTAAAGTTAACTGAACAATGTAACTATATCATCATCATCATCATTTCATTGATAACATTAGTCATCAAAGTGAACCTCCAAACTTCAGATTAATTTCCTGAAATGTATTAATCTTATTTTCCAATTTATATTGAATGAACATGAGATTGTATTATTTAGCAACAACAATCCAAATACTCCTCTACTTTTCATTCAGCTAGGCATATTCAGCCCATGTATATGTACAACTAATGATGGAAATCAACTGCAAACTGAGAGAAACAGAGTAAGAGTGATGCAGAGACAATGAATGGAATATTTACAGTGAGACGAAGTGACTCTGGTTTGACTCTTGGACGATTATGAGTACTGAGTAAGACGTCATTTGCCCAATGAAAACCTCCAATGTTGGAGGTTTGACACATGGTACAAACCTAAATGGATACGTGGAACCTATTTTTTATAGGTTCACAAAGCCTTAAAAGACATTTTGGGAAGTCCTACAACATTCGATTAACAGCAAATTGATTTCAGAGATTCAAAAGAAAAGACAGACCAGTTAGATATACAAACTTTTGCTTCATGGCTTCAGGAAAATAACACATTTACAGAAGAATTAGTAGAATCTTTATCATTGTCTTCCAGATATATATCAAGTCAGCAAATTGTAATCATGCCTAATGAAAAGATATAGCAATGCAAAATGCCTTGAAAAAACTTAACTGAGTTACACAGTTGCACAGAAATGGCAAAGTGCAGACTCAAGCTAAGCAGAGGAAGTTAAAGGTTTGTTCATAATAAGCAATAGTCAGTCCTCAGCAGCTTTCCAACAGAATTTTATGTATTTACAATAGTTCCATGAAACTAAGATAATGCATATCATATGATTATTTTCTAGGTTGATATATCTGTATTTGCTAATGTGTCATTTCATTAAGTAATTACATATGTATTTATTGATGAAGATACTGCAGAATTGTTTGCGCTAGTACTAGATGGAGAATTTTTACTCCATTATATGACAGTCAAATTATTCATTTATGGAGAAGTTGCAGATAAGTGCTGTGAGGATGGATGCAATCTTTCAGTCACCTTTGCAGGATATTCAGAACGTACAATCTCTAAAACCGAAGATCATGCTCATAGTAGAAGCACTAGGTACGCAATTCTTGTGGTATACATTTGGAAGAAAATAGAATGTATGACAACTAGGAAGAGTTTATAGAAAACAAAACGGATAGAAAAGAAACATTATTATAAACAGTTATTTCAGAAATGAATGAAAGGAAATTATCGATCCTGACAGCTGAAGATGACGCTGTTTTCTCAACTTCACGTCGCGATGATCCTATGGACCTAACACTCACACCTGTAACTTCGGAGCACAACTGTTCGACTTCCCTCACTGACAAAGACGGATTCTTCTCTGTGAGTGCATTAAACACATGCAACACAATTCTTTTTTCACCGCTTTGTAATGGTTTACCCTTACGATGCTTCAGCGAAAAACTGGCGGTAGACTCTGCCATTATACATAAAATAAGTACATGCGCAATAAACGATGGATAAAATAACGTATCTCTCGAACGCGCACAGTACACCTTCGAATGACAATACATGACTAATCCAGTTCAGAACAAGGTCAGTGATAAAACTCATATAAACAAATATAAACAAATATATGTAATTCACTACCGCTAAAGCACGTGCTATTGTGTCATCAGAAAGGCAGGCCTAGATGCAAAGGAACCTTCTCTTTAATTTAAGAATTAACATGCATTTCAGATAAATTAACTCTGTTGCGTAATATATTTAATTGAAACAGTTATGAAAGTAAATATTTGACAATTCTCTTTCAACATATAAAGATATATCACCATGTTAAATAACGAACTAATTTTTACCGCAAAACAGTCTGTACCAAACAGCAGCCAATGAGAGGAGATGAGGTCACGTGACCGTTAAGAGATTACCGGGCAAGCTTACGTGAAACAAGGTATGTGGATACTGAGCAGTTATAATATTGGTGAATGAAATCATCAAATTTGCTATCATATGATACCATCATCATCTATCACCTTTAACTTAACTCTTCATTTAAGTTAAGCAATCCTTGATTGTGTTGCATTTTGTTCTGTCAGTGTATATTGACTTTTTAGTGATTCTTGGTTCACAGAAAAAGGCAGTTAATTTTGTGAGCAAAACAGTAGCAAGAATTTAATTAACTATTTTATGAAATAAACATTTTGATCCAGTGGCACAGTGAAATCAGAAGTCTTTTGTTTGTGGAATGCAATGACGTGTGTAATATGGCAAAAAAAAAAAAATTGTGTTTAGTAAAGCTGAAATCAATTGAAATGGTGAAGTGTTTGGTGGAAGCCTCAACATTTTTTGCAACTACATATATGGGAAGAACAAATGCTAATTGGTGGCGAAAATTTGCCCTACCACATATAGATTAATATTACAGATATATTGTTGTGTGCTAGCTCTAGAAAAACAAAAACAAAACTATTACATACCCAAACTTAATCAAACAGATAATTTCACATTTTCTTACACACAATGGGGAGAATAACTTGTTTGGCTTGCAAACCCTGCTAGGACCAGAATCCGACATTAGAACCTTAAAGGGAAGTGTGCCTAAACTAAAAAGAAATAGAGAAGAGCAGTTCAAACAGATCATTTTACATTTTAATGACAGTAAGAAATACCTTTTACATTCTTAGATGTTGCTTTACACAATGGCGCCAAGAAATGTAGCAAATGGAGGCAATTCTCACAAGTCCAGAGCACTCTCTCTTTGTGACTGTCTCTCTGTAAGTGTCCCACAACAGCTAGCTAGTGTTCTTTGAGGTAACACTCCAAAAGAAGATCCACGCCTCCCACCCTTCCCTTTTCTTACTGACTAAAAGGCAAGCTTCTAGAATATTCTACAGCATGCCCAAGCCAGCAGAAAACCGGTTCAAACTGGAAAAACTGCTACACAGATTTAACAATATAATCCAACTGATGCAATTCCCCATTACTCTCCCTACCCAGTTAAAAGTAATAATTAATTAATAAAAGCTTCCATCTGCCACAACATACTTGAATTAAGTATCTTACTTCAAATTTATAGTGACACAAAAAAACAAATTTATGACCACAATTACAACCTAACAAACTTACCTTCAACAACTGAGACATAATACGAGTTTACTTGCAAGTACAGCAGTGGTTAGACAATAGCTTGCCAGCTATTGAATGAGGATGGAAGTTGGAGTTGATAAATGAAAGTACAGGAGAGAGAAAAGTTCTTCAATTAGACACTCTTTTAAAGCCTTTTGTGCAAACTGATCTTTCACATTTAGTGTCATGTTCTATTGAATCTATTTTTGAGAATTATTGTGATTGTAGAAAGAAAGGTCTGCTTTATCCAGTTATGTGCAAGCACTGCTGTGAATATTTGTTACAAGGCAACACTCACAGTGATCAAAGCACAGTTGATGACGACTAAGCATGTATAGTAATCAGAAAGTTAATAAGAAAAGAAAGCAAAGATGAAAAGCATATAAAGATGAAAACTACTAATGGTGGTTGGGAGGTGTCTGATACTATGGATGGCACTGATTACTGTTGCTCGAATTAGTAACGGTTTATTAAACTTCTTAACGGTCAGTTGTTGCCAGTCTGGCACACAGTGGGTCCATAGGTGTTGGATAAAGCTATGACTTAATTCAAAGTATAAAATTGAAAAGAGCGTAGAAACAGTGAAGCACAACTTAGCACAAAAGTGAATCAAGAAGTTATTGACATGTATAATCGATAAATATGGAGAAAGAGGAAACCACTACAATTTGCACTAGTCGAGTTCCAGCTGATGATAAGAGCAAAAGCTCTTGAAACATGTCCTGTGAAAAAACAGTGTGAGTGAAGCAGTGTGTCAATATCTTTTCGATTCACTTTTGTGCTATGATTTAATTATTTAGGCTAAGAGCAAAGTTTTACCACCCAAACCAAAATTAACAAAAATTTAGTATAGAAAAGAAAATTTGTTATAAATTCATTTTTAAAAGATTTAGCTTATTAAGTTCCATTAGATTAGATTAGATTAGATTGATTTGCGTTCAGTAGGTTCACTTGTAGCCAGAAAATGCTGTGAACATTGAACATGTCTAGAGGTATAAAGTTTAATAGCGTATATATGTACAAAAGTTAACATAAGACACATGTTATAGTACACAGGCAATATGAACAACAATATGGAAAACAAAGCAGGGATAATCATATATGATACAAAATGAAACACTTTTTAAACCAGCTCTCACTTGGCTTATGCCAGTACGTCTCAACCTTTTTGCAATGGATACCATTCTTGTTATTTATTAAATACATATAGATTAAAAATAAACTTTCAGCTTGCATCAAATATTTATAAGTAATGATTTGTCATTGGAATAGTTAAATACTACTTATAGAGCTACAGAAGCATTATCAGGATAATTTGTCATTCAGATAATCTTGTACAGAATAAAAAGATTTTGAGCAAAGGTACTCTCTAACATCTTTTTTAAAAGCACCGAAATTATCAACTTTTTCTTTAAGAACATTAGGAAGTGCGCCAAATATTTTGATAGTTTCATAATACACACCTTTCTGGAAGCAAGAAAGTTTAGCACTGGGATAATGGATATTATACCTTTGTCTAGTGTTTATTTTATGAATTACATTATTTGTTGCAAATAAGGCACGATTGCATACAAAGAATTTTAGGATCGAGAATATATACATGCAAGGAAGCGTTAATATCTTCAATCTTGTAAAAAGATCTTTACAGGAGCATCTGGTGTGGGTGTTAGTAATGATTCTTATAACCCTCTTTTGCATAAGGAATATTTTTTTACTTTCTACTGAGTTGCCCCAAAATAATATTCCATACTCCATAATAGAGTTAAAGTATGCATAATATACCAATTTAAGTGTGTCAATAGAACTCACATTAACCAGCTCTCGGATAGCATAACAGGCAGAGCTAAGTTTAGGTAAGATATAATTTATGTGAGCTTTCCAATCTAAACATCTGTCCACTTGAAGGCCCAGAAATTTTATGCTGTCAATTTCTTCTAATAACATATCATTAATCCCGATTTCTATTTCAGTATGTGATGTACGACAGGTTATAAATTTGACCACTTTTGTTTTGTCTAGATTCACAGATAATTTGTTTGCTTTAAACCAGCATGACATACAGTTCAAAACATAATTCATTTTAATTGTACACTCGTTTAAATTTGTACTGGTCACCAGGACACTAGTGTCATCAGCAAAAAGAACTGTACTTGCAATGTCCTTTATATAAAGTGAGAGGTCATTTATATAGATAAGAAATAATAAAGGCCCTAACACGGAACCTTGGGGTACTCCATGAGTTACTATTAGTAACATCATTAGTAGCATCAGATGTTACATGAATGATACGAAATTGATCTTGTCTTTAGAAACACAAGCAAGCGACAATGAGTGCTGCCACAATGCTCAATTCCCACTTTACGATCCCATGCTAGTGACAGATCATCTTTGCAGTTTGTATCTGTTCCAGGCCCCTTGCTTGAAAACTGCTCTGCAACTTCATTCAACTTTTATTTGATCAGATTAGGGATGTTATTTCAAATAAAAGTGTTGTGGCATAAAACCAAAAAGAAAAGAAAAGTTTCTGCAGGAAAATTTTTCCTTATTTTGCTAAATTCCAGGGAAAGTATTACTTTATAGAATATATGTTAAGGCATAAAACTGTATAATATATATGAGGTTTGAATAAATAGTGAATGAGATATAAGGGGACATTAAAAGGCTTGTAATACAGATGTTTTTAGAGGGTAGTGGGAGGGAGCAAGGGGGAAAAGTGGATACTGTTAAGGAAATACTTCCCTACTTACAATGTCCAGTCAACTTCTGAAATTTCAGCATGTTTCTAATTTCTACAACAAGAACTGTTCATTCCTGGGTTATTATAAATGTTAATTTGTGTTAAAATTGCTGTAAAGCAACTAAGGTGCATTTGCTACAAACTGAACTAGTAATAAAAGTACATAAAGCTGACAATCTATATACCATATTTTATTGTGTAATTGCCCCCTTTTTTTCTCAAAAAATTTGGTTGAAAACACTGGGGAGGGAATTATGTGAGTGGTGCTTCTAGGAATTCTGAAAGGAAGGTAAACCATGTAGTATTATGTAAAAGTTATATAGGTACATTATATTTAAATTTTGCCTTGTAGTTTGAATATTTCGACATTATGACACCTTGTAACAAAGTGATTTCGAAACATGTCTGCAACTTCATATTTCAATTTTACGATACATTGTGACAATGGCAATACGAGTAACTACTTTTGTGGTAAGCACCGATTTTTATCATTTATCAAGTCATTTGAAGGCCGCTCCAATAAGAATGAACAAAGAGAGGGAATTATGTGATGTTTAATAGGCAAATAAATTTTATTGATGAAAAATCATTGTGGAGGGAAATATGCAAGAGGGAGCTTATGTGATAAAATACGGTATGCACTTTCCCTTTTCTTCAGTTGTACACAAATGGAAATAATACCCGTGCATATCATCAGCAACTTTTGTAAAGGTATTGTACAATTAAAATATGTTTCATAAACTGATTTTGATGAAACTACTTGATATATTCCATTGTACATCATCATCCATACAACTCACCTCACTAATTGCCTAATTCCCAAATGTTATCATTATTGTGGTGTAAAGTAAAAAAACTTTGCACTTGCGGTACCTGTATACAGAACAGTGCTTTTCTGGATATACACCCTTAAATTTTCTGCCATTAGCAATTATTCTACACATGTTTGAATAGATATTAACATACTTAGAAAAATCTGTTCTAAAGTTAACATGTTGAAAAATTACAAACTTCATAAACAGTAATATATTAATTTCTTTTATTGCAGACCAGAGTAGCCACCACTAAGCCACGCATGCCGTTCCTCGGACCCAAGATGTCCTCCAGGCTCTCCTCCATGTTCTACACTGTGGAGGTCGGCGACACAAAATTTACAATACTCAAGCGCTACCAAAACCTCAAGCCAATTGGCTCTGGAGCTCAGGGAATTGTGTGGTAAGAACTAAATACTTGTGTATAAAAGGAGGGAGGGAGAGAGAGGGACTATTGTGTGTGTGTGTGTGTGTGTGTGTGTGTGTGTGTGTGTGTGTGCGCGTGCATGTTATTCCTGAAAATACTCATTCATAGAATGGTGTTTAATTAAAGCGGTTTTTTTTTTTTTTTTTGTTTTTTTTTTTTTTGTTTTTTTTTTGCTTGTTAAATAGATCAAAACAGGTGACAAAACCAGGGATATGAGTATGACATTAAAACAAAGTCCCAATTATCCCCTGGCAGTTGCCTAAAGAAACAAGACCAAAAATATTTGACAAGTTTCATTAAGTGTGAAGATTCTTGTCACTGTTTTCTGAATTCCTACCAAATGATCATATAGTCAATAAGCAGTACTACCTAGAAATTTCTGCCATTTGTGTGAAGTAATGAGAAAATAAGAATTTTGCCAAAACCACTCGTAGAAATTGCATCACAATAATGCTCTTGTTCATGTCTCAGTGCCTGTTTGTGATTTTTAGCAATAGCAAAGTTGCCTCAGCCACTGTATTCACTGGGCATATCCCCCTGTGACTAATTTTTACTCTTGACATTGAAGAGAACCATAAAAGTATGATATTTTGTCACCATGATGAGATAAAAACAGAACTTACAAAGGCCATACAATGGGTTCCAGAAGTACTTCCAAGATTGAAAAAAGCACTGGCACAGATGCATTATATCTGAACGGAATTATGTTGAAGGGACAGAGTTGATGTTAACAAATAAAGATTCTTTAAGAAAAACAAAAATCATGTTAATATAATTTTGTGCTTCATTGTATCATAGTCCTTACACATTGGAAAAATCATGTTAATAAATTATAGATGAGTTGTATTTATTACACATCAGCTTCACTTATGTACCTATATTGAGGACATGTTTCGCAAACCATTGTTCGCATCCTCGGCTCTAATGCGCATGTACGAAACATGTCCTCAATATAGGTACGTAAGTGAAGCTGATGTGTAATAAAGAGTTGCATTAGAGCCGAGGATGCGAACAATGTTTCACGAAACATGTCCTCAATATAGGTACGTAAGTGAAGCTGATGTGTAATAAAAAGTCGCATTAGAGCCAATGATGCAAACGATGGTTCGCGAAACATGTCCTCAATATAGGAACGTAAGTGAAGCTGATGTGTAATAAAGAGTTGCATTAGAGCCGAGGATGCGAACAATGGTTCGCGAAACATGTCCTCAATATAGGTACGTAAGTGAAGCTGATGTGTAATAAAGAGTTGCATTAGAGCCGAGGATGCGAACAATGGTTCGCGAAACATGTCCTCAATATAGGTACGTAAGTGAAGCTGATGTGTAATAAAAAGTCGCATTAGAGCCAATGATGCAAACGATGGTTCGCGAAACATGTCCTCAATATAGGAACGTAAGTGAAGCTGATGTGTAATAAAGAGTTGCATTAGAGCCGAGGATGCGAACAATGGTTCGCGAAACATGTCCTCAATATAGGTACGTAAGTGAAGCTGATGTGTAATAAAGAGTTGCATTAGAGCCGAGGATGCGAACAATGGTTCGCGAAACATGTCCTCAATATAGGTACGTAAGTGAAGCTGATGTGTAATAAAGAGTCGCATTAGAGCCAATGATGCAAACGATGGTTCGCGAAACATGTCCTCAATATAGGAACGTAAGTGAAGCTGATGTGTAATAAAGAGTTGCATTAGAGCCGAGGATGCGAACAATGGTTCGCAAAACATGTCCTCAATATAGGTACGTAAGTGAAGCTGATGTGTAATAAAGAGTCGCATTAGAGCCGAGGATGTGAACGATGGTTCACGAAACATGTCCTCAATATAGGTACGTAAGTGAAGCTGATATGTAATAAAGAGTTGCATTAGAGCCGATGATGTGAACGATGGTTCGCGAAACATGTCCTCAATATAGGTACGTAAGTGAAGCTGATGTGTAATAAATACAACTCATCTATAATTTAATAATTATTTCGCTTCACTGTGGTTCCAATACAGTTAAATTGATATAAAAATCATGTTTTTTTGTTGTTGTTTTTTTGTGTGTCATACTTCCTATGTTGACAAAATAATATTTGGCAAAGTTTTTTCTGGTTCCTGTAAAATCATGTTTTGTATGTCTTCCTGCAGTCTAACAGTTCTACCAGAAATTTGGTAATTGGAGCAATATAAGTATTTAATGATGATTCATTTTCCATAATTATAAAAACTATTCTTTTTTAATTTACTGGGAAACTTGATTGTTAAAATATTAAGGTGGTGCTTGTTTATTATACAAAACTTAAATTCTGATTTTATTTCAGTGCCGCATATGACACAGTTACTCAGCAAAACGTGGCTATCAAGAAACTGAGCCGTCCATTCCAGAATGTTACTCATGCTAAGCGTGCTTATCGAGAATTTAAGCTCATGAAACTTGTGAACCATAAGAACGTAAGTTTATTTTCTTGCTTCTCTTTGCTTGTTAGTTTGAATGGCCTTTTAGGTAAACTCATGATTCACATTTTCATTACTGCTTCCATATTAAGGTTTCTCAGTAATTTCTAAATAAATGCTACATTTGACAATTAAACTAAGAACCCAGGTATAAAGTATTCATATTTTAAGTTGTCTCTTTACAGTGGAAGTCCTTTGCAAAGGTTACTGGGATATCCAGGTTTGGACAAGAAAGATCTGCTGTTTGTTTAGTTGATAGAGAGTCAACAGAAAAGCCAAAATTCATAGTTCAAATTTAATTCTCCTTCCCAACGTTTGTCTTATTAATGTTTATTGAGAGAGAGAAATTTCAGTAATAAATTTACTCTATCATTATTTGTACTTTATTCACATTAATCACAGTATTCTCTTATGAAATGGAGAAAAATATGTGTAATTGAATTACCTGTGTTTAAATTATAGTATTCATTTTGAGATACTGACTTTGATATTCTATTGATCTATTTAATTGTGGCTAGACAACTCTTGAAGGAAATACAGTAAAGCTAATTAGAGATTACTTATGTGATTTTTATTCTAGATGTAGTAAAAGACAAGTTTACTGCTTTAGCAAACAGGGCAAGAAAGCAGATTGAAATATATTTTATGTAATTATCATTCATTTGGATGTATTCACACTATTTTAATTCATCCTTGATTGAGGGAGCTATTACCAATACTGCACAAACTACTTCTCATCTACAAAGTTTTTTAGAAAACCTGGAACTGGCTCACATTGGGGAAATTGTCAACAATGAAGGAGAGAGACAAATATTGCATTCCTTTGCTCTACCTGTCAACCAAGACATGCTTCATGGGGCCGCCCCCAAAAGAAAATATGCCCTGCATGCACGTAAAAATGTTGTATGTGGAACAAAAGAGTGCAATAGTCAACTCACTGTTTCTTCATTCTTGACCTCTGAGTTTCTTTCTGATATTAGTGTTAAAGTCTGTTGGGAATAGACTTATAAACTGGGAACCAAACACTAAGAGTATGTGAACTACAATGCATTCCGATCCCAAGAGGGATTACAGATTTTAAGTCCCAGGTATAGGACCGGTGCCCACTCAACATCATGAGGAATTTTACGAACTGCAATAGATAGTGAATCACAGTCAAGAGTGCCAACTTTTCGGTTGGGGGTGCCGAGATGCTGACCACATCTCTTTCCCATATAGTTGGATGATCACCCACCTCTGCCTTCGTATGTGGGCATGACAGCCAACAGTTCGGTTGGCAGGTTCAGACTTGTTTGTGGACTGTTATTAATGTTTTCTAATGTTATGAGTCTGAGAAATGTCATGTTCCCTAACAGATTAAATATTCGGTTGTTAAACCTCTTTGACAAAAGGGCAGAGAAGTAAGTGTCTTAAACTTAGATGATTAGCCCATAAACACAAGCAGCTGACAAGTTTGTACTTAGGATAGTATTGGAAAATTGTGGTTGGAATTTTAAGAAAGTATTGTATGTTTAAATATAAATAAACCAACTGACCCAAATTTTAACAAGCTATTTTGTATTACAGTAATATATAATAATTTGTTACAAACTACACTTATCGTTTCAAGAAATTATAAATTCTTTATAGCTTCAGTTTAGTCAATTTAGCTTGGAGTTTAAATTGGTAGTGAAGTCTATTGCAGTATGCATATATAACGTGTTAATATAAATTATACAATCCTGTTATTCTCTCTCAAGACCAATTTTTTTGTGCAACCAAGAGGAACAGCATTGGCTATCTGTACTGCTGCTGTTTGTGTACAGTCGTCAACAATGCATCCTTTGTAATGTACTGTCTTTCAAGAAAGTAAATGTGCACTTTCCATAGGTCAGTAACATGCAGGTGTTTCATTACTAGAGGGTATGAAAACTAAATCGGTCAAGTTTGTAGATGTATAGTGTCATGGTCGCCATTTTAACCTGTTACTCACTTTGAATACTTCTAAGACTATATTAACTCAATATGATGAAAGATTGACTATCACAAAGCAACTAGCAATTCTCTTGCAGCTGAGCTATTAACTAAACAATGTTGAAGACTGCAAGAAAACGGAAAACACTTGGAATTTAACAGACCCAATATCTATGATGTATATAAGGCACATTTTACCAACTGTTCACGTAGCTCACTACCAAAAATGCAGTAGGTTTCATTGTTTGAATGGTAACAGGTGGTTATTTCCAAATTTTTTACTTTGTTAGATGCTGTAACGAACTAATCCACAGCTCTGCTCTTGCGTCTAAGCTGTCTCTATATGGTATTGCAGAATATCAAAGAAAATGGAAAAGACGTGGAATGATTTTAATAGAACCAACCTCTGCATTTGTATATAAGCACTGCCAAAATTGCGGCTCTTGTAGTGCAGTGATAAAACGCATGCTGTATAAATGGGACTGAGAGTTTGGGGTTCGATGGTTCTATTAAAATCATTCCACGTCTTTTCCATTTTCTTTGATATTCTGCAATACCATATAGAGACAGCTTAGCCACAAGAGCATAGTTGTAAATTAGTTTGCTACAGCATCTAACAAAGTAAACAGTTTGGAGATAAAAAGTGTACCCAAATGTTAGGGTTCGAACCATGAACCCACGTGCTGCTTGTCTCAGCCTGCATTTTGGTACTGAGCTACGAGAGCAGTTGATAAAATGTGCTTTATATACATAATAGATATTGGGTCTGTTAAAATCACAATTCCAAATGTTTTCCATTTTCTTACATAATCTCCAATGCCATGGAGTTAATAGCTGACATGCAAGAGAATTGCTACTTGTTTTGTGATATTTAATCAATCTTTTGTCATATTGGGTTAATATAACCTCAAAAGTCTTCAAAATGAATAACAGGTTAAAATGGCGACCATGACACTATACATACACGAACATGACTGACTTAATTTTCATACCGTCTAGTAACGAAATGCATGCATGTTACTGACCCACTGAAATTATGCATTTACTTTCTTGAAAGATAGTACATGTTATTACAACAATAATAACAAGGGCTGTTCTGCGACATGTTGTTAAAGTTGCTAACCAATTTGTATGCACTGTTTGGTATTCTGTAATATAATTATCTAATCTGAAGATCATGTTGAGCAGAAGAAAGTTTCTGCTAATGACACCGAGAGCTCGAAGCTTGTTGTTATCACAAGTAGTACTAATTTTATTGGCCGAGAAAAACTCTTACAATTTCAGTGTTTCTTGATCTGTGAGTTTAAAGTAATGAATATCACAGGAGAGAATACAAAACAATATGTGTTATTTCATTTATCAAATCATAATATGCAAAATTCACATATTCAGAGAAAAATAACTGTAGTATCCTAATCTAACTTGAAGCTAGGTGAACTTCTGTAAATGAATGCTGGGCCGAATAGCAAACGATATGGAGTTCATCTCTAAGATCTTGTTTTCAGATGAATCAAGATTCCACAACATGAGACTGTAAATTGCCACAACATGTATTATTGGAGTGTTGATGATCCTAACTGAATAAGGGAGGTAGCTTTCAAGGAGCAGGGGGGAGTGAATGTCTAGTGTGGAATTTTGAGCCATGATCTTGTTGAACCAGTTTTCTTTGAAGTGCATCTAACAGGAGCATGCTATCTGGAACATTTGCGTACTCAAATTGTCTTACTACTAGAATATCTACCACAGCAAGGCTTCAATGTGATGGTGCTCCACTGTACAGATCAATGATTGTCTGCAATCTCCTAAATATGGCACATCCTTGTGACTGAATTGGAGAACAAAGACTAGTCTCCTGACCAGCCAGATCCCTCACCTCTCTTTCTGAGGCTATTTAAAGCAAAAAGTTTATGCAGAGGAACCAGAAGATACAGAGAGTCTTCACCTACATTTTACAGTGTAATGTAGATCCATTACACCTGCCATGTTATATTGAATCAGAATTTCCATGCAATTACATGCTCAGCTGTGCATTAACAAACAATGGCATCAGCATGAACACTTACTTTGTAAGAGAGTCATGTTTGAGCATTGCTAATCTTCAGTGACTCCAAAACAAGTGGAACTTTGTTAAAAAAGCTTCTTTCTTCAGAGAGTAGTAGTTACCAAATTTTGCACTGATGCCATGTTATACAAGGATTGGACCAAACCGAACCAATCGCAAAGGTATGCCATGTTGGACTAGCAATAAAAAATGTGCCAAAACCCAAGATGCCACCAAACTGATGAGAAATGCGTGTTCAAATGCTGTGTAAAAGAATGTGAACTCCTTCATTTCTCAGAGTTTAAAAATAGATTAGGATCATTGAATGACCTCTTCAAAGACAAAATATAACAGTACAGTGTGTAACAAAACTTAATGCTCCTTCAAGTGCATCTTTCCCTAATTAAAAGAGTCTTTCGGGCCCACTATAATATACCAACAGGAGATGATATTTATTACAGAATACATTTCTTTGCACTGCAACAAGGACACTACAATTACAACTTCCTAGTAAAAGCTATGTCAGGTGTGATGTAATTACAGTCTTAGATCAAATGTGAATAACCTTTATTCCAGCAACATCAAATGTACAAATATCATTTTTAAACACTTGCTTAGCTGTAGTTTATTAGTTAAAATGATAACTCTGATTAACTAAATAAAATAAAAACAATAGTAAGATTTTAAAGAAAAAAAAAACTTAATTGAAAATTAAAATTGTATTAATAAAATTCTAGTGTAATGTTAGTTGAAATCAGAATTATTTATGGATATTACAGTACATTAAAAATATAAGCTCATCCAAGTTATTGAAACTTCCTTTACTACAAACAGTTGTTTTATGACTATACACTTCTTCCAAATGAGCTATCTACAAGCATGAGAATTTGATAAGTTAAGATAACATGAAGTATAGATAGAGTCGACATGAAAAATTCTTTGCCACGGCCGGGATTTGAACCACGGATCTACTGGTTTCCATGCAGTCACTCTTACCCATTGAGCTACCATGGCCAATTTGCCGTCATGACATTAATTTCTCCAGTCGACTCATATATTTCCCCGGTAAACCACTAGGGGCTCTCGTATTCGAGATACACCGTTTGTGGGGACTTACTATTGTAAGTACTTGAGTCCCAGGCTTCATCATTTTAACTCTTATTGTTTAAGTTAATTAATGGAAATTAATCATTTCTTCACACTAGCCATATACGGGCTAAGCTTTTGGATAGATAGAGTCTGTCTATAGAGTCTATAGATAGACTCTATCTATCTAAAAAGCTTAGCTGTATACAGCTAGTGTGAAGAAATGGTTAATTTCCATTAATTAACTTAAATAACATGAAGTATTTGCTTGTCACAGTACACAGTTTCAGTTGTGTAAATGCTTTGTTCTCATCAGATATGTATTCAAATGCATTAAAAGCTATACTATATCATATGCCATGTTAGTGTGAAGCCAAAGATATCCATGTTACAAAATTTCCTCAGATACAATGGGGCTTGATGTTTTCATGTTAGAGTATAAATTGCAGATGTATAAAACCAAATTGGTAGGAGCGGCTGACTCAGCTATACTGCATCCATCTTAAGAAACATACTTTTTGCATTATTTCGTGTCCACGTGCACAAGTGTGACAGACGACAGTGACACTTTCACCCATGTGTTATGCCATATTACATGCAAACAAGTTGTATGCACAAAAGTAGCTTACCAGTAGGTTTTGTTCGCGGAATTTCTCAAAGGAACAGTGTGCTTCTTAGGATGGCAGAAATGTAGTATATCTGTAACTAGATATAGATACAGATGTATAAGAATTTTGATGTCTAATGATTAGTTATCTTTTATATATTTTCGTGCAAGGAAAGAAGTTGAGAGAGAAATCTTAAGTGATATCAGTGTAATAACCCTTTTAAATATGTCTGGTTTTATTGAAATGAAGCTATTTGAGTATTTTTAGTAAAACTGGTACTTATTCATGAAATGTTTGCTTTTCTTTTCTATACAGGCGTTACCTGCTTTGTGACTACTAGCCAGTGTTTTTGAACTAGAATTATATGATAGCCAAAACATTTCTTTCTCTAATTCCTTTGGTTTAACACAATTTTCTATATGTAAAATGTGGTTTTGGTTAAATATAAATATATCTAGAGCTGTAATATGAATTAAAATTTCAGATCATTGGCCTCCTAAATGCATTCACGCCACAAAAGTCACTGGAAGAATTCCAGGATGTTTATCTTGTTATGGAGCTGATGGATGCTAACCTGTGCCAGGTAATCCAAATGGATCTAGACCATGAGAGGATGTCTTATCTCCTATATCAGATGCTGTGTGGCATAAAACATCTCCATTCTGCTGGCATTATACACAGGGTAATCAACTTATTGTTTTACTGCATGAAATAGGACTTTTTCAAGCCAAATTAAGACCAGTGTTGTGGGCTGAACATCATCAGTTCATTTTTAGAAAAGCCCTTTGCAGTTTTCTTCATATGTTCAAATCTGTATAGTTGTAGTGCTGTTTTTTCACAAAGGTTTATGGCTGCACTGAAAGAAAGAAATAGTTGCATGCTCCTGTCCCTTGCTCACAACCTCCCTACTTGCACTCATAACAGTAAAAATTAATAATGTGACTTTGTGGGTTCATAGAATTAAAAGTCCAGGTTGCAGAAATTCAAAATTGTTCTTTATTTCAAGTAAAAACACACGTTGTACAACTACGATATCAAGATGACGTAACATACACCAACACAGTCTCTTGTGGCTTCTGCACACGTAAATAAACAATTCACTTTTAAATCACTACACGTTATCATTTCTCAACTCGCAACTCAATACAATTTAAATGTCCACACCCTGACCATTGACCACGCTCTAGCGGCTTCCTGCCGATACTACTGAACTCATGCAGTGCAATCACTTTTATACACGAGCTGTTGGTTTGCAAAGATTCTCGACACCTCCCGAAGCATCACAGTCTTTACGAGGCGGAAGTTGAAGGAGAGAGAACCGTCCAGATACTTCCCTGGCTCTTTCTCTCCCCGCCCCATCTCTGCCAGTGCGAGCACTGGCGTGGCTTGTGTGCTATCTGTCTCTTTCACTCCCTGCTTCCCTCTTTCTGTTGGTGTTTGCTTACGTGCGGCCTCGTGACAATAACATACTCTGTGTAACAGTATGTATGCATTACTTCTAAATATTTATCATAATTACAGCTCATATGTTCCAATAAGAAAATCATATCCTTTGACATTGTTTCTGGTACAAAATATGTAAATAAACAAATTATAAGAATGTTACTATAAGAGCAAATAAAGCAATTTAAAGCATGTAAGAGACCACTATATTAAAAATGTGAACAGTATCACTAAATCTTACTGATCAGAGTTTTGTGGCTGTTACTATAGTCACCGCACATATAGGGACTTCATAAACTACGGCTACTTTAGAAAGCAAGGGGGAAGAAGATAGGAAATGCCACCTTTAAAAGCACATATAAACACAGAATCAAAATTCTATTATGACTTTTTTATTAATGGTCTCTTATAACACAAAACTACAAAATCATGAAATGTAAGTTGCATGTTTGAAAGCTCTACTTTTTTGACTGCATTCACACAGTTAGTAGTACCAAGAAAATTGCTATGCAGGATGTAGAAATGGTCTTTCTTTTAATGCTAATATCTAAGGAAAGAAGAGGAGAATAAGGAAAGCTTCATTTTGTAGAATTTCTATTAAGTTATTTTGTAGTAACAAAGCAATGGTTGTATTCTAATAAAAAAAATTGAAACTTCTGTTATGACAAATCCGGTGGTTCAAGGCCTGCCAACAACTGCTAACAGGACTCATGGGTCGAGAGCAATAATGTGGGTGTATTCATGTATTGCCACACTCTAACCACTTTGGTAGATTTGCAAGATTTAAACTGCTACTTCTCCATCTACAGTTGTTTTCAAAGATCTCAGAGGCTGAGGGTATCCTGTACCAGGCAGCCCAATAGGGCAAGAATTTGATGGTGGTACCGGCATAGAACCTATTACCCTCACATATAGGGAGCTACCACAGGCTACAGAGATGGTCCATGGTGTAATTTTTCAGAAAAGCAGAAGTGTGCTATTACTAAGTTTTAATTTATACATTTATTACAATACAGCCTTCATGCAATCAAATCTGGAAAGTGCTTTCTAAGATAATGGGTTGTGAAGTTAGGAAATTTAATGTTAGCAGGACACAAGTTCCATATTTCCAATTTTTTTCACAGAGAAAGCTTTAGAATTACAAAAGCCATCAATATCATTTTCATCACTAACATATCTTGTTGACTATAGCAGAATTCTGAAGAAAAACAAGGACATATAAAGAAATACTCATCTGAGGTATAATTATGCCTGTTGTATAATTTGTAAAAATATGTCTAGGGTGAAAGGTGTCTGCTCGTAGGGAACTCATTTATCAGCATCAGCAAAAATATTGTTCAAGTGACAAAACTGTTTCCATAATTTTGAAATAAACTATTAACCTAATAGTGGATGAGTCTCTTATCCATTTATACCAGAAACTGATTGACTGAAGGGGAATTCATTGAACATTTCTCTTTTTTTATGTTTATAACATTCTCTTTTGTTTATGTCATATTCCTGGTTCATGCCAAATGTATGCTTCGTTTTCTTTAGTGGCATCACCAATCTCCCTAACTAGACTGTAAATATGTGGCATTCTCTCTTTATTTTAACCTTCCATTCTTTATTAAAGTAGTTCATAAACTAATGGTGAAAAACGTAAACTATTTACTGTTCAAATATATGTATTTAAGATCGTTATATGACCAGCATATAAATTGTATTGTTTATGTAATAATAATAATAATAATAATAATAATAATAATAATAATAATAATAATAATAATAATAATAATAATAATAATAATAATAATAATAATAATAATAATAATAATAATAATAATAATAATAATAATAATTGCAGCAATGGCAGTCATAAGTATAACAATAATGATTATTATCTTGATCGAATACTTCCGGTGTAATGAGGCATCTTGAGACATAACTCTACATCGTAATATTGGATTAAGATAATCTCAACATTGGGCGTAGAAGCTTACATAAGCATATGATTATTATTATTGTTACTATTATCATTATAATTACAGAACTTGATCTTTTGCATGGTAAAGCCTTGTTGATTTAAAGCTGAGTACCTTTTTTGCAATTTGGTTTTACAGGACCTGAAACCTAGTAACATTGTGGTGAAATCAGATTGTACCCTAAAAATCCTAGATTTTGGATTAGCAAGGACAGCTGGCACCACATTTATGATGACTCCTTATGTAGTCACACGGTATTACAGGGCACCAGAGGTAAGTACAGACTTTTAAATTATTCCTTTTTTAAACAATCTGATGTACATATTCATGATCATTTACATTTTTCTTTGTATTGGTAAGAGAGATTGTAAGCTTCATAAATTATTGAGCCGTGAATGTGATTTTAATAATATAATGCCTATGTTCTTACATATTTGTCAAAATACCTCAGTGGAAACATTCCTTATGGTTCTATATATATATAGTACTAATTGGGAATAATTATTAAAATGAACAGGCACATTAAAATATAAACAGACAGTGACGTGGAAAGCAAAATAAGGCATTAAATTAAATTATTATAACTCTCAAATGGGATGATTTTTGTCGTTGAACACTACCAGACCAGCAACCGATTCAAGGTCTGTGGTGGTGTCATATTGCAGTCCCTTAAGTGGGGTATGACGAGCACCAAGTGACTCCATCTCTAACAAATACACAAATTAAAATTTTGCCAAAAGTGATCCACAGGGAAGGTAGGGAATAGTGTATTTAACACATACATAAAACACCCATATTTTTAGCTTGGATAGTTTTCATAATACAAATATATATAAGACCAATATATTATAATGATACATCACAACATAAGCACTGTAATGACCATCATTATTGGTTGGTATGTATGTGTGTACATATATTTGTAGTTACTCAGAACTGAAATGTAAATTATTGACATGATGTGCTAAAAGAAGTACTTTGAACTAGCCAAGGTGTTTGTTAAATTTAAAAGTGAGCAAACAGTTCACTTCCTGTAACTAACCTGGAGAATGCTGTATTTGCAGAACGTGAGCCATCACATTATATGTTTCATTGCTTTGTAATCAGGGTTGGTGTTTATTTGCCTTGAAGTGTTCAAATCAGTATTATTAAGGTGTTCCTCCATTTAAAAGCCAAGAAACAGAGTATCAGCTTGATCAGTTACAAGCTTACAATTGAAGTGGAACACAACCAGAGTTTTCCCATATCCAGAAAGATGAATGTTGGGCAACTCTAAGCTCTGGACTTTGGGCTCATTTGAATATCATTCCATGTATTTCATGCATCATTGAATATGACTTTGTTTGGAGGATGTAAATTTAAAAAGAAAACAAATTAATCAGACTATACTCTGAATCTCTGCTTTCACCTGTACCCAAACACAAATGAGCAGGATACAACAGTATTTTGTTTTAAAAACAGAACTTTACACTTTTGTTTTCTCAGTTCCTAAATAGTGACTGTACATTGTTCAGAATTTAATACCCACCGCATTGTCTTATTTTTATGCTATTTTCTACTCTATGAGATTCTCAGTGAAACCGCACAGCTCTTTTTATAAATAGGTTAGTTTATAATTTGCATTTTCATATATTCAATGGCTTTGTAAATATTTGTTAGCTTTTTTAGTTATTAGGAATTGGAATTAGAGGGCTACAAACCTTGAAAGGAATGACCAAAACGATTTTAGAAGCTGCCTTAAACATGCATTAATTCAGTAGTATCTACTCTGAGCACTCCTATCAGATGAGGTCTGATTAATTGTTCTATAGTATTCTATAAATTATTTTACTAATGCAGCAGTTGAACTTCCCAGGGTGGTACTAATGAAACAGAGATTTATTTATCAAGTAACATTATTGTTGAAATACCTTTCTTTTGCCATATGTCAGCAATAAGTTTGATTCCCGGTATATAGTGCAATTAAAAGTTAAATTATTGTTTGGTCCGCTGTTGCAGGTAATTCTGGGAATGGGCTACAAAGAAAATGTAGACATTTGGTCTGTGGGCTGCATCATGGGTGAGATGATTCGTGGTGGTGTTTTATTTCCTGGTACAGACCATATTGATCAATGGAATAAAATAATAGGTGAGTATATATTGTTTAAGTGCACATGTATTTGCACTCCAGGTTTTAGTGTTATCACATCTTTTGTTAAATAGTATATTAAATTTCATTGTCATGTTTAATTAAATGCTACAGTCATATACCCTTTTGTGTAATCTGATATATTGAAATGGAGGCTCTTCTGTCTAATATGTGACGCAGCGATTTTTTTCTAAGTCCTTCACACTTTTTGATGTTTTTACATACGACCATGACTTTTAATATAATTTCTTTACTTTTTAGTGCAATTTCGTGCTGGAGGGCATTCTTTTAACGTTATTAATTGTTTGTTTATTTTCTTACTGCGTAATGTAGCCATATTGAAGAATTCGGTGCAGCCAAACTATGCTTGTTTCTCCACTGAATGCAATGCTGCCAACAGTCTTACTTGTATTTGAGTTTGATTTATGAGTCACTGTGTTTACACTGAAACTTCACTTACTTGTTGTTGTATAATTGAAACGTTTTCAAGATCATTCAATCTCATCCTCAGCTGTTTGGTGACTAAATGAACCTTCCTCTTCTTCCACTACTTGTCCCTAAATTACACTATCTAGCAGACTAACACAAAGTAGTATCTAAATTGCACCTAATTGTAGTCCTCGCCAGCATGACTATATGTTGTTTGTGTCACTGGGTCGACAAAGTGCACTGAGTGATTCACTCCTAGGTGCGCAGAAAACCCTCCAGCCATCAACCCTAATGTGCTCTGTAAATAGACTGTAAAGTAACTCCACTATGTTTTCTGGGCTTGTAGGCCATGGTCCATTTTCATTTCCTTCCGACGTTTTGCCGAAAACTGCATTCGGCATCTTCAGGGTTCTAAATCTGTAGACCCGGAGTCCAACACAAGACTGGAGCACCGAGTGTTGGACTCCGGGTCTACTGATTTAGAACCCTGAAGATGCGTTAACTCCGGCCGTGAAAGCCTCAGTATTTATGAGACTGTAAAGTGTATTTGCATCCCTACTGTTGTTGGGGCATATCGTCATGTACACCTCATTCGTTCCCACGTCAATCCCCAGGATCCAGTTGCCCTGTACTATGCGTCCACGATGAAACTTGCATCGTCCTATTTTGCATTCATCTATTTGAACGACGTGGCCGGGAACGCCAATTTTTCCCTTTGCAGTATACTTGGTGTCATTTGACATGCACACTTCGTGGTGGTAGCCGAACCAGTCCGATACAGTCCGTGAGCTCATATATGTTTTTCCTACGGAGCACTCCATTATCGTCGTGTCGTAGGATTGTTTATGTGTAAAGCAGTGCATGAGTAACAAAATTTGACCGTGCGATAACTTAGCCTACTCAAACCATGTTCCTTTGCACATGGACTGCGTCACCTATGTCTGGGGCATTTTTGCAGAGGTTGGCTACAAGTTTTACGTATCTTTATCATGTTGGCTGCAACGCCAGAACCGGCTGGTCGTCTGCTTGCACATGCGTATACATGCACCTTTGGACTCAGAAAATATTCTCATGTCGCACAAAAGAAAGTTTCTCCAAAAATTATATTGTATAATATTCCTGCACTTATACATGCTATTAATTTTTCAGTTGAAACAAGCTTTATAAAAGTATACATTTTTATTTAATGTACATAAACTTATAGATGACAAAATACAATAAGTGGATTATATATATATATATATATATATATATATATATATATATATATATATATATATATAAAGCATAAGAAAGAGTATATACAAATGTAATAATTTGTAACTTCAAATTTCACTTATCTTATAAGAAAACTTTTCTTATAAATTGAAAAGGTTGCAATTTCGTGAAAATTCTTCCATATCCTCAGCCAGATTCCTGTTCAATTTATAAGAAAAGTTTCATCATTTTCTTATAAGATAAGTGAAGTTTGAAGTTACAAATTATTATATTTGTATATATTTGTTTGCTTCACTGTTAATAGCTTCATATTTTACGTATTTATAAGAAAGAGTGTTAAGTTTTTCTTTTACTACTGATATCCCCCCCCCACATAATTTGGGGTGAAGTGTGATACCCATAAAGGGGAAGGAATAATATTAATTATGGAAATCAGAAGGATTAAGAAAGCATTTGTCATATAAATCAAAAGAAAATATGGATGAAAACCTGAACTAGAGAATTTAATTCAAACTTATCCTCTCATTTAATTGTTTCTCAATAAATGATTCAAGTATACATCTACTGGATGAAGTTTAATGCATGATTTATTTTTATACCCTATGGTAGAAACCACACTGTGAGAATAATACTAATTGACCCTCCATTAGGCATGATACCTATTGTTACATGATCGATAATAATGTATCACAAATATACCATTTAGATATCCGATTTTGTAGTGTCTGAAAACCTACCAAATGTGAAAAGTTTTGTATTTTATTATATTTTAACATTTCGTTTATATTTTAATATGTCATATTTTGTTTTTGAAGCAATGTTATAGCATAGTATCTATGAAAATCAGAAGTAACGTAGCTTAGAGAAAATAAACTGATATAATAAAAATGGGAAAGTATATGCTCAGGCTTTTACGGCTGGCGTTAATCCAATAAAATGTGTTATCCGGGTTTTTTGACTGTGTCGATAAGCTCAAATAGCACTTAACGTTTCACCCGTCTCTCCGCCAGGCATCTTCAGAAGTTAGAAGAACTGAGGAGAAAGAGCTGTGGTGTTTACTAATTCATCTGTATCATTTTGAAAGGAATAGGAATCTGCTTCATGGGCTTCTGCCATAACTTCAAAATCTGTCCAGTAATATGTAGTTTCTGGGCTTATTGGCCATGGTCTAGTCGGAAAAACTGAAGTTCCAGACGTTTCGCTCGTACGTGCATCGAGCATCCTCAGAGGACTCATGGCAAACTAGAGTGGCTCCGGCATAGGGCACCAAATATATATATAGGCTGGAAGGAGACCGCCTACTTATGTCATATTGGCTGTGTGTTTGCCAGTCACAAGACGGCCGCAGGTCTATGTCTCAGTTGGTCCGGCTCATGTAAACGGTTTCAGCCTCGTGTTTTGTAACACGGGAAGCCAGGTTTTATGCAAATGTGCTACTTCCTCCTTCCTGTTAAAATTATATTTGTGCTTGAAAATTTCAATAACCTCCCGATAAAGTCTGGCATGGTACTGGGCTGTGTTGTCGAGATAGGAGAGAAGTAGGCGGTCTCCTTCCAGCCTATATATATAATATATTTGGTGCCCTATGCCGGAGCCACTCTATTTTGCCATGAGTCCTCTGAGGATGCTTGATGCACATACGAGCGAAACGTCAGGAACTTCAGTTTATCCGACTAGACCACAGCCAATAAGCCCGGAAACTTCTACATATTACTGGATTGACACTGGCTGTGAAAGCCTAAGTTGTTACTTCAAAATCTGTGTCACTTTCAGTATAAAGAAAGCCTTTATTATTTTGTTCATTGACATAGCACATGTTTGATAATGAATAGAAAGACAACTGATCAATACTGAACCATAATATACTAGAATGAGTTTTAAGGAAGCTGTAATGAATTGGAGCAGCTTTGCATGTATGTTTACATTTGTATGTTGAGAAATGCAGGAAAGCTGTGTCCCAGAACATTGTGCCTGACTGAGCTTTTATTATATATAAGTTGCTGCTACCTAAGGACAACCCCAAAGCAATAATAAATAAATAAAATAAATACATAATAAAAACAAAAGAGCACCAAGTGAGATCTGTGCAGCTGTTAATGAATTGCTGCTATCCTTGAGATTAGGAGCATCAGTATGTACTGAAGCAGAGAAGGAACTGATGTCAGTGTCATATTATAATAACTCTGAAAATAACTAATGTTGAACAACATAAATTCCAGCAATAGGCGACTCCTGCATTTTTAACATGTGTAGTTAATGAAGTCAGTTTCTATCTTTAGTTAAACATTATGCTGCTACGCTTTAAATTGCTTGTCAGTTTATATCCTGTACATTTATAAGCTCTTTTCAACGTTTATTTTCATAAAAGTAGTGCTTAAGGATTTGCTTTTGCTGAAGAAATATGCATTAGGCAATCAAACATGCACAGATATTAAACATGTTTCATTTTCTTAATGGCTTTAAATGTTGCCCAACAGAGCAACTGGGAACCCCATCACAAGATTTCATGAAGCGGCTACAGCCAACAGTCCGAAATTATGTGGAAAACCGGCCAAGATATCCTGGGTATGCATTTGACCGCCTCTTCCCTGATGTTCTCTTCCCGTCCGACTCTTCTGAGCACAACAAGCTCAAAGGTTTGTGCCAGATAAATTACATCTTTCTGTTTGGTCACTAATAGGTCTGTTTATCATTTTAGATAAATTTTATGCATAATATTTTATAAAAGTGAAACTGAATGAAAAACATAATATAGTTTCAAAATAAAAAATATTGAAAATTGAACCATAGGGGTATGCAACACTGCATAACTGTCACAATAGGCTTTATGGAATTCGTTTCCTTAGTTAATTAAATTGGTTTAGGTTACATCTATATAGGAAATGTGAGATTAAAATAAGACTTGATCATGCTAATAAATTACAATGCCATTCTGAGTATCTGGTTTTGGTATTATGTTATACCCTTTCTGATAGTGCTGCTTTTAAGGATTTCAAAGTGTCTGTTCTGAAGCTTCTTTTATATTTGGTTGAGTAAATGTTTTTACTTAAACTGCTGTTTTCAATGTGTATAAATAAGTACTTTGTTGGATAGAGTCAACACGAAAAATTCAATGCCATGTCCGGGATTTGAACCACGTTAAGTCATATTGGACGATGAATGAATTGGGTGAAATGATGCTCAAATAAGTGCAGGGTTGATGAAACTTAAAGTTACATGACATTCGTCTTGAAGGATAAGGGAAAACCCTGGGAAAAACCTTATCCAGGTAACTGACCCTGACCGAGATTCGAACTTGGGACCTCTACCATCTACACTACCGAGGCGGGCGAGTAGTACTTTGTTGTGATCAGCTATCACTTTTATGGTGTCACATATTGGTGCTTAAAAATTAGTTTTGATATCTAGTATCAAGAAATAGTGATATCACTGATTTAAAAAAATAAAAAAAGGTATTTTTCTTCTTAGTAATGAAATTCTGTAAATGAAATGTAAATCAATTACCAAATGCACCAGATACTTTTATTGTAAGTATGGAGCTTTTTCATTTTACGGACATGGTTTAATTTATAGTCAAGAACTAAAATTAACTAATGTTTGTTACTTAGATTCCTAATAACCAGAGTTATATAAAGTATTATAATTAACTAATGTTTGTTATTTAGATTCCTAATAACCAGAGTTATATAAAGTATTATATAATTTATGCCTATACAAAATAGACTGCCTAGAATTAGTTCTTTCCATTTCATCATACATATTTTGGATAGATGATAATGAATGTTCAAAACCTGTACCAAAGAAAAGAAAGGCTGTCAGGTATGTAACATTTTTACATGTGTTATGCACTACATTAAACATGAAAAAATGATTGTACTTACAGCAAGCCAGGCACGAGACCTGTTGTCAAGGATGTTAGTAATAGATCCAGAGAAGAGGATATCTGTAGATGAGGCACTACTACACCCGTATATAAACGTCTGGTATGATGAAGGTGAAGTCAATGCAGTGAGTATCAGCATATTTTCTTCTATTCTAAAAGTGCTGTGGATCAATTAAATTTCAATTTAAAAATCCGCTTGATGTGCGGATCAGCAGATACATGTGAAAATCATATAGCGTATGTTCATACATACATATATCCAGAACTGAAAGCATGTAGCTAAGAACATGATTTTTCTTATTTTGTACTCATCCTCATTTTATATTCTCTGCCAAAATTTAGGCACTAAGTGCACTAAAGTTCAGTCCCCACTTGAGAGTCAATTGCCTGGGTGACATAATTTGAGCTTTCTCCCATTCTGGAAAGGTAATACAGTTCTCGGGCAATTAAGGAGTCCAAGCTACTGTTTTTAAGGGAGTGTATCATGAAAATATATATAATTTAGTTTTCTTTTGATTAGAGTGAGTTTTTCCCCATACATGTATAATATACACAGAATTTTAACATGTTATGTCAAACCTTTGTTAAGAAATTTGTCTTTATTCATAACTTAAAAATTTTGAATATGCTAAACTGAAATGCTCTGTGATACTACATTTATTATATTATCCCAAATTTTTAAAATGACCTGGGTATGCTAACTTAAAAATACTGTGACTTTGTGGGTTCATGAAATTAAAAGTCCAGTTGCACAAACTCAGAATGTTCTTTATTTCTACCGAATTACAGTTGGTACACTTGCCGATTACATAGAATTACGTAGCACACACAATTACAATCCACCAGTTCGTCTGTCACAGGTCCACTCCGCTTTCACTATTACGTAACACTGCACTCTAGAGCTGACTAAAAGCTTCTCTGATACACGTACGCAGTCTTCCAGTTCGTTCGCTAGCACTGCACTCCTCACGGCTGCTTGCCAAGAACTGAACTGACTCGCCCACTGCAGCCCTTATTTAGGAAGATCGCTGTTTCTGGAAGCTTCGCGGCTCGGAACATCATCCTGACTGTTCCAGACGTCAGGGGGAGGGGAAAGAGATTCGTGCCGCTCTTCTAACCATCCCCTCCGTGAGCGCTACACAGATAAATGGGTAGGCGTGGCCTGAATGGTACCCATCTGGCCCTACCTGCCAGCAGGGTTCTCTCGGGAATTCCGATGTTCGGGTGACAGTACTAATGTAGACATTTCCAAATTTCAATTAGTTTAAGAACAAAAAAAGTTTATGAATGTTGAATTTTTCACCTTTTAGTGATGGTTGTGGAAAATAATTTATTTCAACTGAACTACTTAATATTTTTAACTAGTATACAAACATTTTTATTTCATAATCTTTGAAGCTCCTGAAAATGTTGAGTCATAAGTTATAAACTTTGGTTCAAAGAGCATTTTGAATGGTAAAAAGATGCTGAAGAATAGGAATCCAGAAAAATGTAGTATAAAGTTCAATATGATGCTTTACCTATGTAGATGTACAAGACCAATTAAAGGTCTATTGGTCGCTTTGAAATGGTTGATATTAAAAACCAAATGTGTAGTATGAAAGAAAAAGTTACAAGCTTAATACATTGGGGGGAAAAAATCAACCTGTTCACTTTTTTTAAACACATTTTAGCAGTATTTTGCTTTAATTTAGTTCCTTGTTCTATTTTGCTTTGACAATTGGCATTAACCTTTTAAAAACCAAATAGAACAAAAAAGGAGATTTGCAGCTATGTTTATAGTCTTGTACATTTACATATACAGTAAAACCTCATTTATAGAGATCAACTGGGCCAGGACCGATCCGAGATAACAAAATTCCACGTTATCCTGAGACTGGCGGAAAATCGATAAAAAAAAAAAACATGTACAACATGGCTGAAATGTTTTTAATGGAGTTTAGAAATTACTATTGGCACACCTTTGCCCTAAAGCACACATTGTATCTGCTGTAAAAGCCTATGTATTTGCACTATACACAATATAGCTACAAACAAGTCGGTAGTGAAAGGACAATGAGCTATTGCTGTCTCAGTTTAGTGTATCACTTACGAGCAGTGCGATCTCACATTAGAAGTTCATTTGGCAATGTTTTGGCTTCAATTTCTCTGTTTGCTACCGCTTGTGTGTGGATCGTAATCACAGCTGGTTCATCAACACTGTCTGAATCTGAATACTCTTCATTTTTACTTTCAGTAACACTGCATGATGCAGTAATGTCTTCCTCTGTAATCAGTTTATAACCTCTGTCACTGTCGAATTGCAACCAGTAAAATTGTCAATGTCTTCTTCTTCTTCATCATCATCATCATCATCATCATCATCATCATCATCATCATCATCATCATCATCATCATCATCATCAGAACAGCCATCAATATTTTTAAAAATGTCTATAAAATCTTCTTCCACAATTTTTTTCTTCTGCTTCAGTCTTGATTTCTGGCAAGTCGCACACATACCAGGCTACAACTTTTTCCATGAGTTTATCAAAGTTTAACTTGCAACCTGGTCCCAAGCAGGTGGGGCGAGTGTAATGAATTCACCCACTGACAAGAGAATTTGAGTAGTGTACCAATGAGAGTAGCAATTTACTGTCTGTAAAATTTACTGCGCTAAACAACATAATTTGTTTTTTCAAAACTGGTCAGGGTTATCCGGATGTCTCTGGTGCAGCACGGCTTGGTTTAAAGAGGTTAGAGAAGGCGGGAATATGGTGCAGTACAGATGACCATCAAAACATCAGCACAGCATACATATATACAATGCATATTTTTTCTTAGAAAATCAATATCCTATGTCTTTAAATATTCTCTAGAATGTATCCTTTTTACCTTAAAAAGAGATCTTTTCTTTAACAGCAGTCATGAGTTTATGTACTGTAAGAATTTCCCTTCTCTGTAAAACTCTCGAAAAGTCAGTGTATTTTTCAAACTCGAGTTCAATCCTTTTTGGATGTGGGTAATGTTTACTAGATGTTGAGTTTTTCTCCCATGCGCTTTGAATTTTGAACTTCTTTCATTTTATTATACACAGTTCGTTCACTTTTCCCTACTACTGTTGCTGTCCTTTTTACAGCATTATTTAACAGAATAATGGCCTATGTGTTTCTCTTTTTTATAAAACTGTAACACAGTAAATATTAATTTTCTATGTAAAAAAAAAAGAAGCTCACAACAATGAAGCCACAAATATTACATAAAATATAGGAGTAATTATTTGTCACAAACTTCACTCATCTTTTTAAGAATATTGATGAAATTTCCACAGAATCCACTTTATGAGTGTATGACTTTGTGCTGTGATGTATGCATTTTGACTTGATTTGAAACTGCCCACTGTAAGAAACTTAACTGCTGAAAGTATTCCGATTGGTACAGGGAAAGGTGACGTAATACTGCTTATCTGTTTGTTTTTATGCAGGCTTCCACCATCGGCCATCTGCGTTCATTCTTCTTAATTTTTTTCCTTCTTCAATTGTATTTATTTGTATGTTCAGAGCGTTCAGAATGCTCATAGTTTTCATCATAAGTCTCACCAACTGGGAGTTCTCAATACACTGGCCCACAGAGCTTTGTCTATCTCTGATCCCAGCCACTTAAAACAGGAATTACAGCACCTGAGACTTACTTTCCATCAAAATGGCTACTCCGAATATGACGCTGAAGTCTCAATCACCAAAGCTAGGAAAGGGAAACCTGTAATACAGCAAGCGTCAGATAAGCCTACTGCTACAGCCTGCATCCCGTTTACTGGCAACCTATCTGGCAGAATCAGCAGAATTCTTGCCAAATACAACATCAGGACCATCCACAAGCCACCTCCGAAGATTAAACATCTGTTGAGACCAGTGAAAGATAAACTGGATCTCCAAGTTCCGGGAGTGTACCCCATTCCCTGTGAATGTGGGACACTGTATATAGGACAAACCGGAAGGACCATCGCTACAAGGACCATTGCTACCAGAATAAACAAACATGAACGGAGCATTTGTTTAATGCAGCCTGGGAAGTCTGGGCTGGCAGAGCATTGTTTTGATAATGACCATAGAGCCAACTTTCGGGAGACGACCATCTTGGCAAAATGAACAGTTACTCGGAGCGGAGAATTACGGAGGCTTTGGCCATTTCCTCCGAGAGCAGCATGCTTAATCATGATGCTGGATTTCAGTTCAGCTCCTCTAGGAAACTGGCCTTAAAAATGGAAATCTGTTGACTTAAGAAGCACAGATCAATACAGCTTGATAATCAAGTTAAGTAGTTACGTTTCTTTGACCCAATTAATTTTCTATACTCACGCCATCTCCTGACCTGGCATTTAATTTGCTGAAAACAGTCTTTTGTTCAGTAATGTGAATTTTGTCTTTGTTTATATTTGTTTTATATCCTGTGATTCATTTGTGGTTATAACATTTAATAAATATCCTGATGATGAGAGAGATGCACACTCCTGAAACTTCGATTTCTAATCATCTTTTCACCTGGTTTCCTTCTTGAGAACAACTTGCATAGTTGCATAGAGCATAGTTGTCACCAGGAAAGCTTCAGATCTTATTTTGTAGTGTCTAATGAAAGAAAGAATTGATGATGGAGATTTTTGTATATATCATTTAGTACAGTGCTTTACAGGCAAAGATGGCAGTGTTAAAGCTTGCATTCTTTTCTCTCACGAGTATAAGTATTTCTCATGACTGATACATATGTTCATGTTTATAGTTTTCACTATTTTCATAGTTTCTGGATCATACAGTTTAGTTCCTTCTAGTATGTAAAGTATGCAGAAAAACATTTTTGATGGATGTTAGTCTAATAGTAAAGCAAATTTATAGAAATACATTACATTCATACACCGAGTGAAGTTTACAGGACCTCTATTGAAAAAGCAATGTACGAGTTTCTTATCTCTTTGACAAGGGCACCTTTGACCTCGAATGTTCGAAACTGCATGAAAACATCCTTAGAATAACAAACGACCAGTAAAACAGTGGTGGTCTGTATCATTTCCATGCAGAACTCTGCACTTGTGTACTGGCACCATTATAAACTCTATATCAGAAAGGTTGCTAATTTTGTAAGACTGTAATGTGCTGAACCACGAGTGAAGATACATGATCGTTATTTCTCACTCTGTGATTTACAATCAGTTTGCTGCACTAGAATATAAGTCTACTTTGCAATATGCTTGGTGAAATGCAGGTTACAACATTGACATAACCTTGTAGCAATAGTAGAATCAAAAATGACATATGGTGTGGAGTTGTGGGGGGCCAATGAGATAAGAAATCATGTTGAACATACAAATGAACAGTTCTGTAAAGAGATACTGGGTTTGAATAAGTCAGCACTGAATGGAGTAGCTAGAGTGGAACTTGGAAGACCTTGCAGGAGTAGGGTAGTGATAGAAAGATGTTTAAAATATTGGTATAGCTGTATAAAAAAGGATGATGATAATACATTAAAGATCTGTCTAGAACATTAGAAGAATTCAACATGTAAGAACAGCTGGTGGGCAGAGCTAGAGAGAACGCTGGCTAAAATAGGGATGGGGCATATCTGGCAAGAGAGTGAAAGAAATGTAAAAGGTATAATACAAATAAAATATTTAATGATTATTTTCCACTTATCTTAAGAAGTTGATGACAATACTTCTATCTTCTCTAATTGAAATTAATTTTGTAGACATTTGCCCACATCTTCAGTCAAATGTGAAGATGACTGAAAATGACTGAAATGTCAAATGACTAAAGATGTGGGCAAATGTCTACAAAATTAATTTCAGATAGAAGATAGAAGTATTGTCATCAACTTCTTAAGATAAGTGGGAAATAATCACTGAATATTTTATTTGTATTATATTTATTATTCCACTGTAACTAGCTTCATTTTCTGTGTAATGTAAAAGGTTTTTGGACAATTATTAGGAATAGGATAGATGACACTGACAGACAAGTGACGTGGGGAAATCTGTTAATTAAGAAATCACTAAATGTATACCTGAGAATAAAGACAGAATGGGGAAGGGAAACATATATAGACATATGTGATAAATATGAGAGGGAGGGTTTAGCTTGGTTAAGGACAGGAGCCATATTGAGAGGGGGTTCACCAAAGGAGTGCATTCTATGTGGAAAGAAAATAAGTTTAGAACATTATGTACTGGAGTGTAAAGAAATTGAAAACTGGAGGAAATTAATATGGCATAAGAACTGGGATAATAAAGGGGCTTACGTAGTAACAAAAATGCTTACGTTGAAAGGAGAGAAAAAATTAAGGAAGGTGGGGAAATTTGCTGACAAAGTCAAAGAGAAATGATTGAGAAGGGCGAGGAAATAAGAGCTAGAGAAATGGAAGACTCTATCAGAACATTAGGTCAAGGTTGTATAAGGGCAAGGATAGAGGTTAACGGCCAGGGAGCCAACACCACTATCAGCCCATAATATAAGCAGCTGACAAATTTGTACCTAGATTTGTACCTTGTACCTAGACATAACCTTGTCATTTGCAGCTGTAATTAGTGTGGCTTTTCATATTGGACTGCATGAATGCAAAAGTTATTTGGAGTATGATAACATGACTTTAGGAAGTGTGAACATTATTCTCTTGTGTTTTAAACATTTCGTGGAAACCCTGCATCTACACTTAAAGGACTAATGTAATCACTATCAGGTGTGTAGTATATGTGTGTTTTGCGTTATTACAAATACCTTAAGCAGAGGGCTAATGCACTGTTGATTGAAAAATGTAATTACACCCTGATGTCATTGAATTACGCATAATTTCCCTCCTATGATATGGATGTCTTGTTACTTTGTTTCCCTCTATTAAATGTCACATAAGCAGAATGCAACGTTTTGCATGGAAATGACATGGACTACTGTTTTGTTCATGGTTGATTGTTTTTCTAAGCATGTTTTTGTGCGGTTCCGAGTGTTCGAGGTCAGAGCTGTCCCTTGTGTGAACATGATGCTGAAAGATCTGAAAATGAGCAAAAACAAAATTGATTACATATTATTTAATTGATGGACATTAATCATTTCTTCACACTAGCCATATATAGACTAAGGTTTTTGATAGATAGGCCGCGCCGTGGCTCAGTGGTTAGACCGCTGGGCTCTCACCAAGGCGGCTCGGGTTCGATCCCAGGCGACCGCAAAGTGAGATTTGTGGTGGACAACACGGCACTGGGGCGGGTTTTCTCCGGGATCTCCGATTTCCCCCGCCATCTCATTCCACTGGTGCTCCATCTTCATCTTATGTATCATCAGTGTCATTGCCTGCGGTGCCGTATGTAGTAAAAGTGGGCATTAAACACTACACACACCTGATAGAGTCAACATGAGAAATTCAATGCCATGGCCGGGATTTGAACCACGGATCTCCTGGTTTCCGTCCAGTTGCTCTTACCCATTGAGCTACCATGGCCAACTTGCCATCATGACATTATTATTATTATTATTATTATTATTATTATTATTATTATTATTATTATTATTATTATTATTATTATTATTATTATTATCATCATCATCATCATCATCATCATCATCATCATCATCATCATCATCATCATCATCATTATCATCATTATTATTATTATTATTATTATTATTATTATTATTATCATTATTATTATCATTATCATCATCGTTGTCGTCATCGTCATCATATCATTATCATCGTCATCTTCATTAGGGGCAAGAGCCTTGAAACTTAAAGAATTTGGCGGTATTATAGTCTATTTAGAGGAATCTGTTATGTAATCGATAGTCCACGTTGAACCTTACTTGAAGATCCTTATATTTTAACAGGCCAAATTTTAACAGTTCTATATTTCCTACTGGGGAAATATATGAGTCAAATGGAGAATTTAATGTCATGAGGGCAAGTTGGCCATGGTAGCTCAATGGTTTTGAGTGACTGGACGGAAACCAGGAGATCCATGGTTCAAATCCCGGCCATGGTATTGAATTTTTCATGTTTACTCTGTCTATTGATTACATGTGTTTATACACAGAAAACTTCTAATAAAAGCTTAATTCAATAAAGAACCTATTTGCTGTACAGCTTTTTGTAAAATGTGTATGGAGTATCGAATATTGTTGCTTAAAAAGCAGTTTTTTATATAGAGTATTAAGAAATTATCTTGCCATCACTAGTTACTATTTTATATAATTTGTATGCAATACATTTTCACTCTGCAGTGAAAGAATTGGCAGTATTGTTACAGATAATCAATGTGGAAAACTTTTTTGTGCCCCCATTTAGCAGTTTTCATGAATAATTAGAACATCAGGATACAGAAAGAGAGCAGCAGAGAGAGGGTTCGTGTATTAGTGCATGGTTTTATGGTGAATGAAGTCTAGTGTCTATTAATAAAACCTTTTTAAACCACTTGTCAAACTAGCTCCACTTACATTTAAAATTAGGACATGTTTCGAGGAATACGCGTCCTCATCATCAGCTTATGTTCGACTTATCAGTTCAGCTTATCAGTCGAACATAAGCTGATGATGAGGACGCATGTTCCTCGAAACATGTCCTTAATTTTTAATGTAAGTGGAGCTAAAGTGTTTTTATAGTTTGACAAGTTGTTTAAAAAGGTTTTATTGATGAAGCTCCACAGTTTCTAAATACTTCTATTTTATAATTTTATTCTAGTGTCTATTATCTGGAAATTATGTCACATGCTTGCACATGCACAAGCATTGCTCTTAGAGGTACAGATGAAGATGTTTTAGCAGTTTTGTTACTACATTTCATCTAGTTTAGGGAAAGAGATTGTCAGACACCAAAAACTTTAAATTACTGTTTATATAACTCAAATATTAGTGTAAAGGTTGGAGACAGTGAAGGAAATTCCAATGATATGAGTCAGTAAGACGATTGGGCTTCACTTGTAGTTAATGAACAACTAATTTCGATAACTCTTGTTACTTAGTCAAAGTTGAACCAAGAACTTGAGAATGGTAGCAAGAGCTATCAGTGCCCGCCTCGGTAGCATAAATGGTAGCATATCTGCCTCGCATTCAAGAGGTCCCCAGTTCAAATCTCGGTCAGGGTGAGTTACTTGGATAAGGTTTTTCCCGGGGTTTTCCCTTATCCCAAAAGACAAATGTCGGGTAACTCTAAGCTCCAAGAACCCTGGGCCCATTTGAGCATCATTTCATTCATCATCCAATATGACTTAAAAAAAGAAAGTTACAGGACATAAATTACAAAAAAAAAAAAAGAGCTATCAAAACTAGTCATTCATTAATTACAAGTATGTGAAGTCCAGTGTTCTTATCAACTCATAATTTATTACTATTTATATTTTGTGTATAAATTTATTCAAAGAAGGATAGAAAAAGCATAACGTCAGAAACATTGTACTCACATGTTCTTGTCATCTTTCACAACAGCCGCCATTGTTTAAATATGTTGTGCTGATTTAATTTCTTAAATATAAGTTTATAAACAGAAGGTAAGAAAGGGAACAAAAACTGGAAGTAATAGCATATCCAGGAGAAATAGATATTTTAAACCAGTGTTTGAAAATGACATAACTTTAATTTTTACTGTCATTGATTTTAACTGTCATAGCTTAATACCAAAGTTAAATTGAAACTATAATGGTTGTGTCTGCCCACATGTTTACAGCCCGCACCTGGACCATACGATCATTCAGTAGATGAACGTGAACACACAGTAGAACAATGGAAAGAACTAATTTACCAAGAAGTGATGGAATATGAGATCACCCATGGACATAATGCATTAAGCTCAGCCCACTGCACAGCCCGTGCACCAAATAGTCAAGAAGAGGCAGAAGACATGGTGGATGGGCAACAGCAGCGTGCAGCGAGGCGGTAGAGCCCGGGGGAGGAGCCACCACCCTCTGATCTGCTTACACCATCTTCAGCAACATCAGTACCAGTTGCAGATGAAGTGGGTGAACAGGGCTCCCAGTAATGAAGATTTGCCATCTTCTCCCCCAGACTCTCTCTCTCTCTCTCTCCTGGAAGAGATATAATGAACTTAATAAAGCATATGTCTCTTGAAATAGCCCCCATTTGGAGCTGTGCAGTATTTAGTCACAATGTAAGTCTGTCATGGACAGGGATTCATTTCTTCTTAGCTTAGTTTTATGAAAGAGTAGGCAATCATAAATTCTGGAAGTTGAAGTGGGTTCCATTATAGATTTCTAAATTTTTTTTTAATATTGTTATAGAAGCTGTGTGTATTTTATATATTATAAAAAACATGCTTGCATTTCCTTAAAATAGTTGTCCATAAAGAAATAATAACCCAGTTGTCAAATCTGCAAAGGAGCACTAAGTTTGCATTTTCTTGCCTTTCTTCAAAATCAAAAAAAAAATTTAATTTAATACCTATAACCAAAATATCTGTTGCAAATACCTCTCACAATTCCGTATTTGCTCAAGATACTAAACATAAATGAAAAATGTATTAGTAAGACATGTATTGTATGTAATGCTATACAAATTTAATATTGATTCATAATTTTGAGCTTTAATCAGTTAAAATTTAAATGCAGTTTTCAGAATAATGTATGAAAAGGAAACAGGACAAATGATTCATCAGCAAATTTTACACTGTTATAAATTTTCTTATAGGTTTCCACTCTCAGAGTTTTTGTGGCACTCTTGAATTTAAATGTACAAACCTGTAAAAGCCAACCTTTATTCTCAAGTAAGACAAAATGAGTCGTTAAAGAGTAAAGGCATATTACATAAGAGAAAGAAGTAGAGGGAAAGAAGAAGCATGAGAAGAACATGAAAAATTACATTTAAGTACTTCATACATATACTTGCATAGGAGTCAGCTTTCCTGGCCAGCACATAATATAAAGTGAGCTGGTTTGATTTCGAGCTGAGACAGGAGAATTTGCTGTCAGGAAAACCTTCCAACCTTGTTTAGGTCTTGGATGTATGTGTTGACCCTTTATAAACATAAAGTGTTACAGAAGGCTATAACAACTAACAGATTGGTTGTCCATTTAGGCCTTACCTGAAGAGGCGGATCTACATTGGGGCTCAATATCCTTCACTGCCACCGCCATAATAAAAAAATAAAGAAAGAAAGTAATAATAATAAATAATCAGATGTTTAATCTCAGAAACTATTTGTAGTTGGTTTATTAATACTTGTCACTTACTTGTTTATATTTATGAGAGACTAGTTTCAAAGGCATTCGCCTCCATTTTCAATCTCTTTCCAACTGACATCTGTTGTTGTCTGCTCTCTCTCTGGTGGTGGAACTTTGAACTTCTTTGTCAAATTATCTACTGGTGGGATTTCAAAGTTCATTACGCGATCCTTATTTTTCCATATGAATATGTTCTCCCATGTTGTCAATTTATTTTGGTTTATCACTCCTTTTAATAATTTTGGGTTTGGATCAATGTCATGGTTTTCATTCCAAAAGTGAAATGCTACTGCTGACACTTTTGGAATGAAAACCATGACATTGATCCAAATCCAAAATTATTAAAAGGAGTGATAAACCAAAATAAATTGACAACATGGGAGAATATATTCATATGGAAAAATAAGGATCGCGTAATGAACTTTGAAATCCCACCAGTAGATAATTTGACAAAGAAGTTCATAGTTTCACTACCAGAGAGAGAGCAGACAACAACAGATGCCAGTTGGAAAGAGATTGAAAATGGAGGCGAATGCCTTTGAAACTAGTCTCTCATAAATATAAACAAGTAAGTGACGAGTATTAATAAACCAACTACAAATAGTTTCTGAGATTAATTTTGACGTCACTGTTACTAAATTCCTCCAAACATATATAATCAGATGTTTCTTCTTCTTCATCTTCTTTTTCCCAGTTGAAGGCATTGGAGAAGAAATCAATTAATCATCTTCTTCCCCACTCCTTTATCTATTAATACAGATAATGATGTGAAATGATGCACCTGTATGCAATATATAAATACCATAAAGGTACCTTGCGGGTGTTAAACTCATATAAATCTAACTAAAAGATCACAGGATTACCTTCTGTGCTGTCAGCCACCAACTTAGTTAATGAAATTCTCTTATCAAATAATCATTTTAACAGCAATGCCAAAACTATTTCTGCATGCAATTTTTAATGTTTTAAAGTGCAAAATTTAGTTTGGGGTCTTAAAATAAGGATATAAGGTTATAAAACTGAAACATGTTTTATTACACCATGCACAGTGTCAAGAGTTATTAAAGATAACCAAGGCAATCATTTTATTCATTGGAAATAATTGGTATCTTGTCAATATTTATCCAGGCTGAATCATCTGCACTTGTGTAGTAATTTATGCTAAGATAAGTGACAAACACAACTTAATTCTCTGTTTGTCATCCACTTGCAGCTTAGTTTTAAAGAGTAGATGATAGCTCAATATTCAGTGAAAGCGATCCATGGCCATTCCAGAGTCAACTTTATACTGTGAGTTAAATCAGTTTTCTAGTTCATTTTCTAAACTTTTAGTGTTCAATGCATACAAGTATAAATTTTCAAAAACTATTAATAGTTTATAACTGGCATTAAAATCAGTCAAAAAGGTAATGATGAATTCATGGTAGCTGCTAAGCAAAAAATGTATCTTAAAACATAGTTGCTTTCTTAACAAGTGGATCATTTAAGTATGTAGATGAAAACAGTATAAGAGGCAGAAGTCACTGTTTGGACTGGTGTCTGATCAAAAAAAGAAAAGAAAAAGAAAACAGACATGTGACAATTAAAGTGGCAATCAGTATTGAATTAGAGGCTTGCCTGTACTGAATGTACAGAACAGAGAAATTAGCTAGTGTTTCAGTTCTGCATAAATGACATAATGCCACACAATAAGTAATGAAACTTCCAAGAGAGGTCTAAAACTATAGTACTGGAATTACAGTATCATTTACTGATGAATCAGATAGTGATTAACTTAGTGCCATTTTTGAGCTTAAGCAAGTCATATTTAAGGAAGTTTGTAGTAACACAACAAATACCTGTTATTGCAGGTTGTACATTGCACAGCCTGTTTATCCCTTCTGCATTTGTAGGAGACATGTCAATATTCATCAAAAGTTAGCAAGCTTATTGACAATTAATGCAAATAACATAAATAGAAAGAAAGGTTAATGCAAAGTTCATTAGGTCATTATACTGTTAGGCAAATAGAGCTATCTATAAATGTCCTCATTTATTACCAACTAAATATTTTAATAATGATCATTTCCGTTCCACGTATTAAATAATTATATATGAAATTAAAACCCCTCTGAATGTTAGCATGTAAATTAAATTATAGACCAAATATCTAGTAGGACGGAGAGACACGTGTACTCTATAATTAAACTGCAAAGAGCAAACATGAGCAAATTGGAAGTTATTGAAATCTTCTCCTTAACACTGTCTATGTGTTTCTGAAAGTTGCATCTCATAATGACATTTGATATTACTCTTTCTACAAACTCCATGCATTTGCATATAAACACTGTACCTCATTAAAATGTTAAATCCACAAGTACTGAAATTTTCACTCCTCGTTGAATGCTTCGTTGTAGTCTGCCACGGTCTGCACTGTGGTTACTGTACTGTACAGCCCATCTCATAAAATGTGCTCATGGTAGTGCTGTGCTGAATGAAAGTATGCACTCATAATTGCTAAGTAGAGCAAGGAATCTGGGTATCAGTGCTACTCTCTCAGTAGCAGCCTGTACTTCTGTCTCATCCATTCCACATAGCCTTAAAATAATCATCATGTTGTGTATCTGTATCTCAGTCAAGTTTTATAATAAGATAGAAACCATTTACAATGACTAGCTGTGATGTTATAGGGACTCACTGTTTTATCTGCTGTGCCGTAATCAGCAAAATATACATATAGTTCATTATAAAAATTATTATGTATAGATTGATTTCCAAAATATAATAGTAATGTTGTGTATGCTATTTATGCTACACAATGGAAAAGTTATGTTATATTACTTACATTGTAATTAATTATAAGCTGTACAGCATATAAACAAAAATTGAAAACAAACACTGTATCTGATTAGAATGATTGATGTTACATTAAATTTATGTAAAATTATATTAACATTATTTTATGTATGGTAATAGTTCATTTAAATTATTTTACTCTTCTAAAGCAATGCAATGCTAGTCATTGTGATTAGCATGACAATTAGTGTAATGCACTGTAAGTTTAACATTTTATTACAATTTCCGGCTCTTTATTACATGCTAATGCTAATTATCTTGCAAATTTTCCACGCTCCACTGACGAGTGTATTTCCTCACACAGGTAAAGTGCACATTTTGATTAGTGTTTACAGTAGCAGATGCATGCTCCTGCAAGTATAAAAGTGATTTGACAGTGTGAACTAGATGCTAATTGGTTGATTGAGGCATTAAAAATTTGGTACACCAATATGCACAAAGACAACTTGCACTCACATCATAATGTCCAAATTGCTGATACTGATTTAAGAGATGAATGGTGGAAGTAAACAGAATTTGAGAAGGAAGAATTGTGAGATTGTTTTTGTAACATTATTGCCAAAATTAAAGAGAGTAGTTACTAATGCTCTTAAAATAAACATACAGTCTTTTCTGTTGGTTTTCAAACAGCTTGAAAACCTTTCTTGTATCTATTTTAAAATGGGAATAAGTGTTTATGTTAAGATATGCAGCTGCCAAAAACATGGTTTATTACCAGCATAACAGGATAATGAGCTCCTGTTTGATGACTACGGTTGAAGTTACGGACAATAAAATAGTCAATACGTAAAAAACAGAAGCTAACAACAGTGAAGCAACAATTACTACATGAAATATAATTATTTGTCACAAACTTCACTTATCTTTTAAGAAAATTAATGAAATTTCCACAGAATTCAGGAGAATAATTTTGCAAATAAATCATTTGCATCTTCAGTCACTGTTTTTTCTGTTGTCATTGTTACTGCTGCCAAGTGTTGTAATAAACAGTTTCAAACAATTTTTTAAAAATTTGGTATTACTTTGGTTCCTCAAAATAAATATAATATAATAAATTTTCTACATTTTTGTAAAAAAGATAAAATTTTCAATAATAAAAGATCTGGCATTTAGCAATTTAATTGTTTAGATTATGACCAGGTGTACATTGGAAAGACCAAACATAATTTAGAAACCAGAATAAAAGAACATTTTCAAAATATTAGGTAACGACTGATAAATTGGCCATGGCAGATCATTTTTGGTCATTTAACCATGAAATAAATCCAGAACTTAAATTATTAAAGCAATTAAATGTTTAGATAGATTTAATGGTTTGGGAGAAAATATTTATTTTAAAAAATAGAATGTTAATAAATTTTGAAATACCTCCAATATATTCTGTCTTTAAGTTTGTTTTATTTTAAAGTTTGGTAATAAATACAGAAATAATGCGACACCTGGCAGCAGTAACGATGACAACAGAAAAAAAAAAAAAAACATATTGAAGATGCAATTAATTTATTTGTCTCTTGAATGCTGTGGTAATTTCATCCATTTTCTTAGAAGATAAGTGAAGTTTGTGAACAAATAATTATATTTTATGTAATAAAGTAGTCACTGATATATAAGCAACCACAATGTCTCAGGCTGATGGAAAAGTCAATTAAAAGGACTAAAATTCAAGGAATAGGTATTTTAAGCAAGTCATAAACACCAAAGGTACAGTATTGAAGGAGTGAAAAAATAAAGCAATATGCAAATAAAGGCATCACAGTTTCACGACACAAGATTCAAAAAGGATAAATATTAAAAATTATATTAAATTAAAACATTTGTTTAATTATAACAGTTACTCTGAAGTTAAAAATTGCATTTTCAAAAGTATTCTTCTTATATGTCTATTTGTATGTAATCTTTACATTCAAGGTCTCTGAAGTGGTTACCCTGAGACTTGTTATTTAAGATACCTTAGGTCCCACTTAGGGACATCTTCAAAGTTTTCTCCAAGTTTTTCCCAAATTTTAATAAGGCATGAAGTCCAAACATTGGACTATTTTGCTTATTATCAACTGCTTTGGCCACGCCATGGCAGGGGTTAGACCACTCAACTGTCACCAAGGCGGCCTGGATTTGTTCCCAGGCGACTGCAAAGTTAGATTTGTGGTGGACAACACTGTGTTGGGGCAGGTTTCCTCTGGGTCCTCTGGTTTCCCCTGCCATCATTCCACCAATTGTTCTATCATCCATCTTTCTTATCATTCATTTCAACCTCATACGTCATCCACTTCTCTTGCTCTCATCCCTGACATTGGGCTGGCCCCTACGCCGGTTCCTCTATCAGGCTCAGTACTTCGGCTTCCCTCATCCCGACTTTCCGGGCTAGTTGGACCTGTGTCCCATAACACTAGCATCAGTGGTGTAAGGGAGTGGGGAAAAAAATAACGTCTTTTAAAAATGTTCCATAACAAAGGTTTACAAGCATAATGTTCTGACTTATTTTGTTTTCTAAACATTCTGATATGGTAAATATTTAAGAAATTATTCATGTACATAAACCAGTTATCATAGTAAGCAGTTTAGTTCCAGTTGCATAATAAGCATTAAGAACACACACGATTTTATTCTCTTTTATACTTGCTACTTGTGTTTTAATTGTTATTACATTCCATAAAAATAGTTTTATTACTCGTTCTAGAAACATCTCATTACACATAAAAGAAGGAGGGAGAGAGAAAAAACATCATTATTAATTAATGAAACCAGTTTTAATAAACATAATGCAAACAGAGAAAAACAGAAATGAAGGAAGAGGGGAAGAAAAATTAAATAGAGATACCTCACAAGGCAAACAATGATAAAACATAACTTTGGGTGCTTCTAGAACAAAATAAAGCCTTTTTTAACCAGAGAAAATTGAGTGAGATTATTTTACCAACATGGGATGATTATCTTAAGGCTCTTGAGATGTTGAGCATATATAATTATTTACTTCTGCAGTTTCCAAAATAAGTTTATTTTTTAATTTCTTTTCATGGAAGTGTTGAAAACAGTGTTGTAATAAATTAAATTTAAAGGTGAGTCGATTAATGACACTAAACAACACTTACTTTTAAATTTCCCGGAACATGTTTTGGAGGCTACTTTCCTCCATTGAGTTGATGTCTGGTTGAGAATGGAGGAAAGTAGCCTCTGAAACATATTCTGGGAAATTAATGGAAATTAATTGTTCTTTCACACTGGCCATGTGTAGGCTAAAGTATGGAAAGATAGAGTCAGACTGAAAAATTCAATGCCATAGCCGGGATTTGAACCACGGATCTTCTGGTTGCCGTCCAGCCGCTCTAACTATAATCCCGGCTATGGCAATGAATTTTTCACTCTGACTTCAATGGTTAGAGAGGTTGGACGGCTATGGCATTGGATTTTTTCAGTCTGACTCCATCTTTCCACATGTTCTGGGAAATTTAAAAGTAAATGTTTAGTGTCATTAATCGACTCACCTTCAAATTTAAGTTTTTTTTTTTTTTTTTAATTTTGTCTTTCATATAGTTAATGTTTATACATCACATAGGAAGAAATTATTCAAGGGACATTTCACATAACCATGGACCCAAGTATATTGTGTATATTCAGTAGCGTTTTGACTTTCAGAAATATATTTAGTTTTGGTTTTAAAATTTATTGCATAATTATTTATGTGTTGCAGACTGAACTGCCATCTTTATTAGTTTAGAGGAGAAAGCTTTCACATTTTGTAGGCCATAATTTGATAAAATGTCAAATAGAATATTTTTATGAGCTTGTGTTAGTTCAGCTTTCAAAATGACCACCTATAATACCAATGCTATCTTGCTTTTGCATGATACAATATTTTGGAAAGGATTAACCATATAACAAAAATTGTGTCATGGCCAGTATATCAACCATGCATATTGAGCATCCGTATTCATACTCATCAGCTCAAGTACCTAACTAACCTTCCAAAATACGCCCATTATCTTCTGTCATTTAATTCTACATACTATAAAACAAATCCCAAAAATGCACCGTATACAAACTTTAAAGCTTCAATAATATGGGAGTTAATATTTACGAATGTTGTAGTAGGATAAATTTGTGAAGAGTGAAACAGATTTGTGCTGCTCTTTCCAATCTTAGGACTAACTGGACTGCCTCTGTGATCAATTAGTGAGTTGACTATTTACCCAGAAGTCCTGGGTTTTGATTCCTGGCTTGAGGTGGGAATGCCTTGCCCTCCATAGAGTTTGCAAGTATGGAATCTGCATGTCAGATAAGTTAGAACGGTAACTTAACCTAAAAGTTTGAAGAGTAAACTGGCATTCAGTGTTTCAGTGGCCATAGTAGTTAAAGGGGCTATAGAAATGAACAGAAACAAATAAAAGAATATGATTATCTGAACACAAACCAAATTTCTAACTAAAATGACAGGCTTTTAACTTTTTCTTTGAAGGGTTTTAACAATTCAGAAATTTTGTGCATCAAAATGAAATAACATTTAAAATTATTAAATACTATTTACTAAGGTTATCTTCTATGAGCAAATTAGGACTAGCTCGCCCACAGCATGCATCAGATGCCAATTGATAAAATAACAATGTTTCAGATTTGTGTTTAATGAAGTTGAGAAAAGTAGTCTGAAAATAAGCTTAACCTTCCATTGCATTTGGCACCTTCAGCAGCACTAGAGAGTCAAGACACAATCTAGCTTCCCGTGAATTTAATAGGTGATTAAGAAGTAGTGAATGCTACTTATTCATGTCTCGCCTTTTTCCCTCATTAGCTGTACCTGGGAAAAAGCAAAGAAGCACTGGCTCTTCGACTACTTTTACATGTAGTTTTAATTGTTACAATGTTTTGCTATGTATTATGTAACCAATAAACCAAAAACCAACAGAGAAACTCTGTGTGTACAATGGATTAAGTAAAATTCCCAAGTGGTTGTCTTCTGTTCCATTCTGGAACATATGATAACATTAAATACATATAACAAATAGCTTCCACATTAATAATTCATTTAAAATAAAAGCCTGACAAATTGTATAACGGCACATTGCATTTTCAGTTGCTTTTAATATTACAAAATTTATCATCAAAACTTTTTTTTCTGGAAAAACAACAGTTTCTTCAGAATAAAGATGAGAGATATGTATTCCACTAAAGTCTGTGATTAAGTGTGGCAATGCTTCTTTTAAGTGGATCTTAGCTCATTTAGATCTTTTATTATAAAGAAAAGTTTCTATGCTGGTGCCCATGGACCAATTATTGTAAAATGATTTTATAAATTAGGCACCTTACTGCTTGAAACAGACCAGCGACTTACTGGCTGGTCATCTTTCAGGTGATGTTTCGTACAATTAAATGTACTTAGATTTCTCCCTTTATACTATACTTTGAAATTGTACCTTGTATGAAGCTTAATGAATTTTCATTTGTAAATTCTTGTGAGCAATGCTGTTTATTTATAAAGATGAGTTGGATTGGAAACACTAAACATCACTAACTAAAAAGATGTTTTAATCAGTGACGTTTAGTGTTTCCGATCCAACTCAACTTTATAAATTATCAATACATCACTGTTTCTAGTGCTTATACTCAATTGTAATGCTGTTTATGTTTTAGATAATCATTTTGGAAGAAAAAAAATTCTTTTAAAACAGCAAAGAACCTCTACACATTACTAGGGTAATTTAAAATCCATTTTCAGTTGAAGAGTATGGTTAAGTTCTGATAAAGTTTTGTTAAGAAATTTGCAATTAAAAGTTTCAGCAGTAAAAGAATGTTGTGCTTCTTTGATTCTTATTAAGTTAACTGTATTTAGAGAACAGAAGAAAAACTTCCTTCCTGTAATATTAAAAATAACTTACCACAGTTTTAGATAATGCACTTAACATTTTAATGGCTACTCTTAAAAGAGCAGCTAGTTTTTATATGAAATGATTTCAACTTGAAAAATAACAGAATCATTTACTTAACTTTCATGTGAAATACTGAATATTTTCAGATGATTCCTGCAGGTATGGCAACTGGTGTTTATTGCAAGCCCACTTCATATACTTTTATTCAGTCTGAAACACCTCATTCAAGCAATGTAGTGATTTAACCCATATCTCTACTTTGGTAACAAGCTAAATTTAATAACTTCCCTAAATTAAACTGTAGTACAGCAATTTTGTGAAAGAGAATTATATCTCCTGTAGTAGCAGTACTATAAAGGTTATGTGTAATTAGTATACACTCCAAGCAGTTGGAATAAGAAGTAACTTCAAAATATTGCTTTCTGGAGGAGAAGAACTATTCTAATTTTCTTTCCCAGGGACAGATTTTAAATCCTGTTTTTCTGTGGGAGAAAAAGGAAGTGCTTTAAGTTCAAGTACATAACTTATACAGAGTAAGTAGACAAAAATAAAGTATTAATAAATAAATAAATATATTGTGTATTGAGGTTTTCATATCCCTGATGTTAACTGTACATTTTATGACTTAAAGTGGGAATTGTGACTAATTTTTAGCTGCAATTTATTTTTATTTTTATTTTCATACCAATGGACTTATTTACAAGACTTGTTGAATTGTGGTGATACATTTGTCATAATTACAGTAATGAACTTAATAATAATAATATTATAAATAAATATGAGCATGTGGGTATATATGCATTCAACGCAAATATACACACATGCGTACATACAAAGGTATGCAGAGCTCATAGCTCAAATAATTTGTTTTCACCAAACTAAGTGCAAGATGTAATCACTTAATAGAATGTGTTTCTGTAACAGTGAATTACTGGCATTTTCAAGGGTGTACTGTGGTTCGTGGATCTATTTTTTATTACTAACATTAAATTTTGGAAATGAAGGTAATGTGTTTATAGAAAGTGAGATTGTAGGCAGTATGATAAATATGTGAATACCATGCAAATGACTTGCTACAATATACAGTGAAACATTTTGATTATTGCTATGTGGGAAGCATTACTTCCCTCCTGCTGTTTCTCTCTTATATGAAGAAACTGCATCTTCTTCCAGAGGGACTTAATGAGGCGAGCTATAAGAATACAGTCCGGTCCAAAGAAATGTTTTTATGTAAAACTCTTTAATGAAACAAATTATAATTTGAAAGCTCCAGAAGATGCTGTGTTACATTTACATTGAAGATTGTTAAGAACTGGATATGGAAAGTGTTGTGCTTTTATTTTCCCTTGCTGTCTGTGATCTATTAGAGCAGAATGCAATGAGTGTGATGTGAAGAAGGTTGAGCTGCAAGTGTGTGTAAGCAGTGCAAGCTTGGCCATTTCTGAGCGTTAGTGAGGCCTGCCTGTTGTCCTCCAGTGTTTTACTGGCAACATAGGGCAATCAGTTTAATAATAACCAATTTGTTGGTGTCCGTGTGAGTTACAGCAATGTTAATGTTAAGTAGAAGACAAGATGAATATTATTACTCCCTTCCTTCATGTATCCCTATCATGGTCATAGCATCACCAATAGTAAGGTTATCCATAGATCACCATACATATACAGATCTTTAAGAAATTTCCTTTTTCTCTTGAAGAGTTGTTGCACTTGTGGGTATTCCGCATATTGTAAATACGGTCTTGTTCCGTTTCTTTTATGAATAGGTACGTATATACATCTTATAAATATAAATATATAATCTTAGTAGTGTATTACAAGGAATGCTGTAGAAGTTTTTAAGTCTTGTGTATGGTCCATTGAATTGGGAGAACATGAAATATAATTAGTTGGGTTCTAATGACTCAGTACTGAGTTGTACTTAGTAGAAACCATAGAAATTGTGAGTTTTGTAGATTCATAGACAAGTTGAAAATGGTTTTGTTTCTTAAAATCTGATTTAAACATACACAAAAAAAAAAACACATACACTAAACAATACTTTCATTTGATTTAGTTTATGTTTCTGTTTTTTTTCCCCCTTCAAATAAAAATTGTGCTCAGTAATATAACGAAGAAGGTGCAATAAGAGAGAATCATCTTGAGTGTATTAAAACATACTATTCTAAGAGAGGAGAAAATGTACAAGGGGTGATTGCTCTATTAAACAAAATGTATGAATTTATATCATTGGTGCATATGAATCAATTGGCAATTTAGTCAGTGTTTGATAAAAATGCATTCTATTTATCAACATCAGTAATCCATGCTACATATAGCTGAGCAAGCACAAGATGAAATAATATGAAGCATTATAAATAGTATTCTACCAATGCTTTCACATCATCATAATCATAAAAATCATAATTGTTTATAAAATTGTGTTCATATCATTATTTCTTGTCCTTCATTTTCATTTTTTTGATATAGTATAGACTAGTAAAGTATGATGTCATACAGAGATTATCTGTAAAGTCCCATAGCACCTCCATTGTTGCTGCTATATTTCTAGAGGAAGAATTGAGGTGACATTAACCAAAGGTCATCACTAAATGCATATATCTAAAATATAAGTATGTACAATGCATCTTTCAGATTGATTAGGTAAACATCAGCAATTTTGCTGACTTTCACAACAGCAGGATACCTTTTTTATTTCACTTTTTATTTTAGAATTATTTTTACACAGTGGCGAGGCGTGACTTTCAAAGCAAGGGAAGCTCAAAATAATAAGTTCTATTAAAATAAGAGAGAATAATGACTCAAAGAACTAAGCCTATACTCTTCAGTACTGTTTCTATTGTACAGTCACATGTAGGCCCTTCTTGCACTGCAAGACTGGTCACATTACAAGCAGGCATATTCGTCTCTCCTCTCCACTCAGACGTTCCAATTTTTCCTAGAGTTGGCCCACACCGTATGAACTGTTAATCTAACATGGAGAATGCATGCATTTCACACACTTCTGCTAAAGCTTCACAAGAATTTCCTATTTGTCACCACTAAATACCAATCTACATAAAATATTATTGCTAATGCTATTGAAATATATTTACAGCTGTATTTAAAAGTACCACATAAAACGAAAAAAATAAACTTTTCCTAACATGCTACAAAGACTTCACATGACAAAGTCTGTCAGTGCTTCCTAACTATCAAAGTCACGATTGCTTCTGGAAACCTATGAAGCATGGTGTTCAAGGTTACAAATGCGTAAATACAGAAACATTCAGCATTGAATGACCTCGCAGAACTGTTCACTCATATCTAAGCAGCTGTCAAATTGTCCAGAGCACCGTGGATGTCCGTGAATAAATTTTGAAAGTGTATCGAGAGCAAATAAAATATTGTTTGGCATGAATTTTCTTCTTTTTCTCCTGAAAAAGTGGGAGAAAGTGGTGCTTCCAGGCTTCATTGCATGCTTCGCCACTGGTACATACAAAAATCTAGAAAGCCATCTCGAACCTTATTGATGATAAACGTTTACTCACCATTGAAAATATAATGATACAAATATTCTTTCTTTTAAATAACCATTTTCAACAAGGTTAATTATGGTTAATGGATTTACATGATTTTCAGAGTTATAGTTGCCTTATTGGTATCCATTTATATTTGTTGAACAACCATAATAGTAGCTTTGGTTATTAACAGGAGGTGATTTGACAGTATTACTATTTGGAGCACAGCTATCACATGAGGAATGACATTGCTAAGAATAGAAAAAGGCTTTATGTTTCAAATTCTTTCCATGTGTTATGAGTTCTAAGAATACTATATGTAATAATATGCAATTTAGGCAATTTTATAAGGAAATAAATTAATTATAAAATCAAGGAATGAAATTGCAAAAACCAATATAATAAATGAACATTTTGGACTTAATGAAAAGTCATGCTGAAGGGAGTAGGCACCACTGAAAAGTTTTTAGCTTATACAATACTTATGCAGATATATGTAATAACAGTCATCCCTACTCCTTAGTTTCCTTATAGAAATGTTTATTTATAGAAAGGAGTAACTGGAGCCTTGTAAGTGAATAGTGTAGCCATGCAATTTCCACATGCCAGTAGTGACTGAGTGGCTCAGCAATGCATTAGGTTGGTAGATTACTATAGCATATGGGCACATTGTTAACTGTCCACATGAAATTAAAATGTTAAAGTGTGTTCCCTGAAGGATGCCTGCTTTTTAAGAAATAGTGTTGGTAAATAGATGGTAAATAGATGTCAAATCTAATGGTATCATAGCATTCATTTGTATGCAGAATTAAAATAGAAACAATAGGAAATGATGGGGAAATATGTATTTATTATACCTCTGAGGTGAACAAATGAAATTGCCTAAAACTCCAATTTACAGTACAACAGAAAACAGTAATAAAATGAAGTTATCATTGTTTTGACTAAAACTTCTTACTGAAGTTTGTATTTATTCCCTAGTACATGTATCTATCTATTAGCCATTACCCTTAATTATAATAAAAAGTATTAAGGTAAGAATTAAAGAATTAGTATTTAAAATCATTAGAACTTGCTCACAGGAAAGGAAATAATTAAACTAATTGGTAAATTGTATTAAAACTCATAATGCTTTGCTAATCAAATAACTTGCAGGACATACTTCGAGGACCCATTGTTCCCATTTTTGGCTTTTGACTTACAAATGAGTGATTCTAAACATTTCTTCTTCGCTAAACAAGTGTAGCATCATTAAGTGTGTATGTGGTGAATTTGGAGAGTAAACTTCCTCTGCCAGAATTTTGAAGTTCATTATTCAGTTGTCAAATCTTTTGATATTCGTTTTTTCCCATATGTCCAATGCTAAGGGATTATGCAGCAATTTAAGCAGCTTGACTGCTTGTTCTCTGTTGTGATTTTATTTCCAGAAATGATTGGCTATGGCTATGGTTCATTTATCTGTTTGAATCTGATATTTCTGAAGTGCTCTTTTAGTCTAGTACTTATGTTTCTCATGGTTTTTTCGATTCTAAACAATCTTTTATATAAGCTTGCTTTCTTTTCTGATGGGATCTCTCTATGTGTTTTGATTACAGTTTATAAATTTTGTAATGTTGGGATTTGTTTAAGTGTTAAGACATCTTTTTGAATTTCTGAAGTGGCTAGAGGTGTGCCAACTTTTAAACAAGGTGATTAATTTTGTCATTTATTTGAGCTGTTCCTGCTTGAAATTTTTAAATGTCTTCTCAAACAAATGACTATACTAGTCCACAGCAATGATAAACCTACATTAAAGAAGTCTATATATCACTCCTGTACATTTCACAAATTCCAAAAAGTCTTTGTAGAATTTATCATAGTTCTAACATTACAAAATACATAATACATTATAAAAAAAATCATGCTGAAATCAGAACATATAGACAGTGTTGCTTCAGAAAAGAAGGCAAGCACATATAAAAGACCATTTGGAATGCAATAAAACATACTATGGATAAATAAGGGAAATGTTAGCACCAGACTGAAACAGTACTTCACAAATATCATTTACAAACACGTAAATGAATCAGCCATAACCAGTCTCTTCTGAGAAGAAAATTACAACATAGAACAAGAACTTAAGCTCCTAAAGTTAGGGCACCATTCCGTAGTATTGAGATTATGAGAAAAGTCTGCATGATAACTTTTGAACATCAAATTATGAACTTGAATATCCAGTAGATGAAATTTGCCAACCTCATACTAAATGATGCTACAGATATCCAGCAAAGCAGAAGATCAGAGAAAAATCAGTTAGTTGATCGGGAGCCAAAAATATAGACAATGGGTATTTTTAACATGCTGTCATAGTAAATTGGTAACTGGAGCAAAATGAGTGCTTAACATCAACTCGCTTATAGGTTTAATTATTTTGGTCATTACAATTTTCCATTCATGTTTTAAATATCTTGCAAAATTATGAGGTGCTACTCAAAATTTCCTGGAATAGCAATAAATAAAATTTCACTATACTTTTATCTTATTCACCATCGCCTTCAAAGTAGCCTCTTAGTATACGAAGCAGTTTTTCTATGTAGTGAAAACTTGCTGAAATGCATTTTTCATGAGCCTGTTTAATATCACTTGTGATTCTGCTTAAATCTGCTCAACTGAGCGAAATCTATGACCCTTTAACTTGAGTTTCATTTTGGGGAATAAAAAAGATCGGTGTCAGCAGATGAAGCAGATGAATATGGCAAATTAGTAACAACTGTCATTTTATTAAATTTTAGATGAGTCGTATTTCTTACACATCTGCTTCACTTTCGTACCTATTTTGAGGACATGTTTCGCAAATCTTCGTTTGCATCTACGGCTCTTGTGCATCTGTCATTTTGTTTTTCAGTAGAAACTCCTGAATGATAAATACAGTGGGTGACCTTGCATTGTCTTGACGGAGGAACCAATCATTCATGCACACATTCCTGGACCTCTTTTATTATGTTCTCCGTCAACTGTCTCGAAACATCACGTAGAACACTACATTAATGGACTCACAAGGAGGGATGGACTCCTTCTGGGCAACACCTTCCATGGCGTACACATAAGCATGCATATCATGTTATTCTTCACTTACTGGCCTTTCCAGGAATGGGACGATGATGGACTTTTTCATTGTGATGACTGCTGCTTAGTTTCGGGATCGTACCCATAAACTTAACTTTCATCACCAGTAATAATCTTCAAAAGAAAGTTTGGTTCACTTTCAAGTCTTTCTTGAAGTTCTCTGCAGATTGCACATGATGCTGTTTCTGCTTATTGCTAAGAATTCGCAGCACAAACTTTGTTGCAATCCATTGCATATCCAGTTCATTGAGCAGAATACTCTGACAAGTCCCGTATTGCAGCCCTGCAATGGTCTACCTGTTATCTTCCAGCCCATATTCCAAACAGCGGTAATAATTTCAGGAGTAAGCTGGTTGACAGCCGTCCTGGATGGGAGATCATCATCAAATAGTGTTCTGCCATTTTGAAAATATTTAAACTAGATGTAAGTTTGCTGAAGTGCCTTTCTTAAATGTTTGCTTCAATATATTATGTGTTTCTGCAGCAGTTTATCTGAGTCTGTAACACATGTTGCTCTCAGATGCCCATCGTCAATTTTGCAAGTCACTCAACACATAACAATGAGAAAATGCATATTAAAGCTAAAGCTGACCACCTAGCTATCATCTGCAGTGCCTAGACCTCATGAGCTATTCAGATATTCCGGAAATTTTGGGTAGCACCTTGTATTTGTGTGCATAATTCTGAACCATAATGAGTAGGGTCTGGACTTTGACATAGAAATTCTTTAGAAAGTTTACTTGATGAACTTGAAGTTAATTAAATATGACCTAAAGGAATTAAATGTCTTTAAGTTGTCTAAATATTAAGTATAGAACAATTACTTTGTTTTTATCCTCTCACGCCATCATACAATCATTTGTTTCTCAGTATAGCATTAAAGAACACTTCCCATAGATTTTCGGATGTAAAAGACTAGTGATTGTCAATCAAAAGAAATGTTTCTTTCATCACAGGTGCATACTTCAAACCTTCAAACATCATATATTTTCACATTCAAGATCTTCCTCCAAACCAAGTTGTTTCTTCTTGTGAGTGTATGTCAAAACTGCTTCCTGCTTCTATAAGAGTTTCTTTGTGAAATGCAAGTTAACCAATTTCACCTTTCACACTACACAATTTATTCTGGCCTGATTTCATCAAGTCTATTTGATAATGGGCAACCATTATTATTATTGGTCCACAGTAATAATAACAACCCATAGTGGAAATCCAAAATTAAATTTTATGATTTCTGAGCTTGAAGTAAGTTCTTTGAAGATTCTCAGAGATACTGCACTGTCACTATAAATTTAATTAATGACTTTTTCATGACGTAAAAAGGTTCACAATAATAATTTCCATATTTATTAAATTTATTTATTTGGTGAGTATTGGGCAGATGGAAGAGGAATCTCAACTGCTTCTCTTGTATTTCTTCACACAAGATACAGATTTGAGAGATCATTCTTTTATATTTGATTAGTCAGTTCATGTAAGGGAAGCAACATTTTATTTGCTGTGTGGCAAGCAGAAATAGCAGCATGTAATCATTGCTGGGGACACTGGTAAAAAATCAGTGAGAGTTTGCTTTCTCCTAGCTAGAAAAGAAGAAATATATAATTACTGTTTTCTTCATCCATTGATCTGTCGCATTCACAACATAGGGACCCAATTGAATCCACCAAGAGCTGCTCCAGTTTTGATCTTATTTTTCTTACTGCTTGATGATTCTTTTTTAGTGTTCACCCATCTGATACAGATTTCCTGAATGCATAATTATTTAATTTATTGTATTGCATATTTGAGTGAAACAGATGCTTTACAACTAATCTTTATTAAACTGAGAGGTAATGGAACTCATACCAAGCTACTCCAACATCTGTGCTTATGTTTCTTTTTATTCACATAACATTCATTGGTGAGCACCTCTACTGCTTTAAAATTGCAAATTTTACTGTATAGAATACTGCCTCCCATAGGGTAGGGGATCCGTCCCCTTCAGCTGCTGTGGTGCGGGCGCTGCGGACCCTTAGCACTCGTGGTACCTCTGACGTTACTAAAGGAACCTCGGGCCGAACATTCGAGCCCCTCCCTCTAGGAGTTGTTCGGATTGGGTTGGTCTCGAGGGGGTAGTGGTTCCCGATACCCGTGGGAGTCGGGTACATCTCCGGACGGGGTTGAGGGAAGCCATTAATATTCCCAGGTACTAGCCTGCAGAGCTAGTAGAAGGTGTGCTAGATCGCCAGGTGGCCCCACCGAGGTCATATCGGTAGCCTTCACCTTTGGTGTTGGTGCGCGTAAGTGGCGTATCCACTTCCATCCCATCTTGTGTCCTTGGACCAGATGGGGTGGGCTTGTTAGTAACCCAGGTCTTGCCCTATGGAAAGCCCCACGGAGGATGCCGAGCGCCCTTTGGGACAGCTCGGATACTCCCTGGTTTAAAAGGCCCGGGTCTTGGTCCTAGGGTCCAGGACTGATGGGAGTAGACCCTCTGGACTCAACAACTGTATAGAATACTGCCATCACTCTGTTTTTCCATATGGAAATAAACTCCTTCAGTTTCCCACAAGTACTTTGTTCCTATTTTAGCATGTTGAAGTTCATGTACTAATTATTAGTACACTAAGTAATACTGAAGTACACAAATATAAAATACAATGTGCATAAACTCCTGCAGAACCTGTTTGTAAGTTTCTTTAACCAATAGCAGATATTTTAACCAAATCAATCGGAATAAAAGCTAAGCAGAAAGTGCAAGGTAAACATTTCCACAAAATGCACACTGGATACTGATCTTCAAACAGGAGAAAAATCCTAAAAGGTTATTTGCTACTTTTGCAGATTTGCAACTGCAAGTGTTCATGTGCAAATGTTACGTCACTTCAGTACAATACAAGTGGATACATGGTTTCGATTGTGTTGTTGTTTTACCCTTAGGGCACATTCTTTTAGTGGAGTGAAAAAGAGCATGAGATCTTTCACATTAGATAGCATGGCAGTAGTATGGTGCAGTGACTATGGCGGACTGCTTTTTCTTATCGGCAGTCTCACTTCCTCTTCCATGCTTAATAAGTTGTATATTTTCATGTTCCAAACAAATAAGGGAAAGATGGATTTTCAATGCTACTGTTAGATATAAAGAGCATTAAAATTTTAAATTAACTAAATTACATTTTCAAGTATGCATTAAAGGTAGCAAAAATGACAAAAATTGTTGTATTTACAATAAACAGGCTTTATAAATCCTATAATTCCTATATTTCAGTATAACCTGAAAAAATGCTGTAAAATTATTAAATATCACCTGTGGATTTAAACCCATGGCATAAGAGCCTAAAGTGGGCCTGAGCGTACCAACCCAACTGCTGGCCTCATGCCCACATATGCACGGCAGAGGTGGGTGATCATCCAACCGATACAGGAAGGAGATGTAGTCAGCATCTTGGCACCCCCAGCCAGAAAGTTGGCTTTCTAGACCAGGACTTCTGGTGTTGATATCCACAATTATGTTCAACACAGATTGCCCAACTATCAGAAAAAATGTAAAGTTATCAGAATCCTGTCCCTAATAATAAGCAGTTTAATTCTTCAAAGTATAAACTTGAAAGAAGCGTAGGGACAGTGAAGCACAAATTAGTACAAAAGTGAATCGAGAATATATTGACACATTGCTTCACTCACACTGTGACATGTTTCAAGAGCTCTTGCTCCTATCATCAGCTGATACACGGTGAAGCAATGTGTCAATATATTCTCGATTCACTTTTGTACTAGTTTAATTCTTATATGAAGTGAATTTGTAGTCATATAAGTGATATGTAAGATAAGCTCAGAAATTTTTTGTTCAAGAATGTAACTTCCATAATTTAAAAAAAATGGATGTGCTGTCTGTGTATTTCAAACTCTTCTGTTAATTATAATCTTTATAGGACAAGAATGTACCCCTTGAATTGTTCTTTCAAGTATTACACTTATATGGGATAGTGAAGTGCGGGCTGTTTGTCATGAAGATACTTCTTCTCTTCTTCTAACTTCCCTAGTTTTAGCACTATTGTGGTGTTAAGGGATTCTTGATCCTCTATCCCTTAAGCCTTTAGGCATTGGGTTGACGAACAGAAACTCTGAATCGGATACCGAGCCCAAAATGGGTGACCAGCTTGATGCCTGGTATGAGAGTGAGAGAAGTAGATGACAGAATGAGGGTGAAATGAATGAAAGGAAATATGATGATGGAGCAATTAGTGGAATGAGGTAAGGGAAAATGGAGGACCCAGAGAATACCCGCCCCTGTGTAGTGTTGTCCACCACAAATCTTGTATGAGGTTGTTTGGAATCGAACCCATGGTGGAAGTCAAGCAGTTTAACCATTTGGCCATGGTGTGGCACATAAATATACAGGGTGTAACAAAAACATGCCAATACTTTTTGGGAAAACATTTCTGGCATATAGAGGATAAGAAATGTGCGAACATAGGTATTTCTAGGTAGAGCAACTATGCTTACATGGTGAGATGTGTAACATGTATCCATCTTTTGGCCATAACTCCACAATAGAACAGTGGCTTAATTGTACAGTAATAAACATTCACTTTTACATCTGGTTAAACTGGAAGGAGATGAAACATTTCACTGTTGTCATTGTGCTACAGTACAGTACATAGCTTGTTAGGTACCGGTACTCAGTTCTCGCACAGTGAAGTACCCCTTCATTTCAGGCTTTATGTCCATCAATTTCTGAATGGTAGATTTCCTGGTAAATGGATAGAAAGATGTGGACCAATTCCATGGCCTCCATGCTCACCTGACTTAAACCCACTAGATGTTGATTTATTGGGCATTTGAAATCTCTTGTTTATGCAACTCCAGTCGAAGAAATAGGAATTCTTCGTGCTCTTATTGCAGAAGGCTGCCAAACAACATAAAATTCTCCAGACCTACTCAGCGCATTAGGGAGTTCGTGCAACAGCGGGTTGATGGATGCATTGGAGCTATTGGAGGCCATTTTGAATGTGGGCTGTGATTTCCTGTTTTCCCACCATTCTGTCATTGAGTGTTGTTGTATGGCGTTTGGCTGGAGAAAAAGTGCTCTAAAAAGGAAATAATTGATTTCTGGGCCTATTTTCATGTAACCTTTTTTTAGTCCTCTATCGGTAAGAAATATTTTGTAAAATTTTTGGCATACCTTTTTATTACATCCTGAATTTAAGAAGTTAAAAATTGAAAATCAGGGTTGCTTGAAGCCAAAGAAAATATTTTTATACACGAAACTCCTTTGACTCCCAATCCAATGGATGCTATTGCCATTGTTACTTTGTTAGGCACTGGATTGTATATGATTTTAGTTAATGCTAAACTCAGTTTTGTTGAAGCCATAATGTAGCTTCATAATGATAATTTTGTTCAGTGTTTTGTTTAACATACAGTGATTAAAAATGTGTGTGGAGGATTCTATTCAAGAGCTTCAAGCGTAATATAACTAATTGATAGAACTACTTGTAGTCGGTTTTTCACACTACGTCACCTACCTTTTAATTTATGGAGGGACTAGTTTCAAGAACTGTCAACCTCGAAGGTGCAACTATCATCTGTTGTTACTGTTGCCTGCGGTCTTCTCTGTGGTGGTGGAACTATGAACTTCTTTATCAAGTTATCGACTGGTGGTAATTTGATAAAGAAGTTCATAGTTCCAACACCAGAGAGAAGGCTGCAGGCAACAACAACAATAACAACAGTTGACAGTTGGGCCTTCGAGGTTGAAAATGGAAGTAATAGCTCCCGAAACTAGAAACTAGTACCTCAAAAATTCAAAAATGTAAGTGACGTAATGTAAAAAACCAACTACAAGTAGTTTTATCAATTAATTTGGACATCACTGTTACTAAATTCCTCCAAACACATATAAGTTATATAACCATCTAAAATAATTTGTACTCTCCCTGGTGTGTGATGCATTTGGAAGAGGTGAAGAAATTTCAGAAATACTTCTTTGTTATTACATCTACTCTCACTGATAGACGCAAGTGATCTGTTAGAGAAATAGTCCTTAAACTCAGGAAGCTCACTTACTCCCTTGAAATTAATAAGTGGTAATGCAACAGCATTTAAATTACTTGTTCCATAGCTTCTTTCTCATACTGCAGGCATAAATTGTGGCTTTTATAGTGTTATATCTTCTAAAATTTAGTGCAAAGTTATTAAAATAAGATCTGAAACTTTCCTGATGACGAATATATTCTAGATGCTCTTAGGCTTCACGCCAGGTGTATAGATTATTAGCAATAAATTCTTCAGGAGCATCATTCATCATCCCATCATCAGGAGGATGAATGAATAAAGCTGTGAAAAATTATATATATAAAGTTTTATATCAATCGTGGCACAGACCTGGTAGAAAACGTAGCTACTTAATTGTTCAATCTGTCTAAAGTTGTGCTTTTTGAGCTGATTGATTGTCATTTTTAAGGCTGGTCTCCAATATAAACTAAACTGAAATCTAGCTTCACGGTTCATTGTGTTCCCTTCATAGGAATGGCCAGAGCCTCTTAACTCTCTGCTCCCAGTAACTACTGCATTTACCACGATGGTCGTCTCCCAAAAGTTGGCTCTATGGTCCTTATCAATGCAATACTCTGCCATTCCGGACTGTTCAGGTTGAATTAAACAAATGGTCTGTTCATGTTCTTTTATCCTGGTTGTGATAGTCCTTCCAGTTTGTCCTATATATGGCGTCCCACACTCACAGTGAATGTGATACTCCCCAGAACATTGAAGTCCAGTTTGTCTTTCACCATTCTCAACAGGTGTTTAATCTTCTGAAGTGGCTTGTGGATGGTTCTGATGCTGTATTTGGCGAGAATTCTCCTGATTCTGCTGCATAGGTTGCCGGTAAACAGGATGTAGGCTGTAGCAGTAGGCTTATCCAATGCTTCCTATATTACAGGTTTCCCTTTCTTGAATCTGGTGATTGAGGCTTCAGTGTCATATTTGGAATAGCCATTTTGACAGAAAGTGAGCCTCAGATGCTGTAATTTTTTCTTTAAGTGGCTGGGATCGGAGATAGTCAAAGCTCTGTGTGTCAGAATATTGAGAACTCCCAGCCGTTGAGGTTTAAGATTGAAACTGAAGCTTGAGGCCCGAGATCATCTAGAATACTAAGTTATTAGTTTAAAATACTGGCAGTGATAGAAGTATTACATATCAGAGAAAGAAATATATACTGTATCTGATTAACCCCACAGATTATTATTTAAATGGGCTCTCAAAACCTATTTCTAATCACAAATAACTCTTACAGAATGCAATAGATAGTACCACTGCATACTGTCATGGTTTGTAAAATACAATGACAGCATTCACTACTTGTAAGGGTGCAAAAGCTTATCCACCATGTCAACTAAAGCATTACCAAAATATTACAGGTTACATATTATAGAGGTATTATTTACTTAAACCTCAATAAGAAAAATTTATGTCACTTCTCGCTTACTAGAATATATTCAAGTCAAGTAAGACTCCCTTAACTAAGAGACTGCAAACTACAATATGGTGCATTTAGTAGTGACAGCGTATGCAAGGGAACTTAATGTTATCAAAAAATTACCAGTATATGATTTGCACCATTGCACCCAAAGTCAAATAAAATATACATCTGTAAAAGGATATGTTTTAAGAAGTTATACCCTTTAAATAAAATTATGGTATTACACACTAAAATACAATGCTATGAGCTATATGGCATTAAATTTATGAACAGAAGTAAGAGTGGGTCTGTAATGGTTGGAGTCTGAATTACTGCTGCAGATATATTTTGTATAATTATACCTACAATCTATACTTCAGGTTTACATCATTTAGATCTTTTAATTATGAGAAATACTTTAAACCATTAAAAGAAACCACTAAACTTCAAGTATTTTGTTATATAATCATATATTTCTTTAGCATGTAATTTGGAAGCTTGTAAACTCAGCTCTGCAAATAATTACATTTGAAATCCTTGAATGTAAGCGCAGTGTTGTTGTTGATAGTCACTTATTGGCAATAGCATGGGAGTTTAGGAGTACAATAAGCTGAATATAGCAATACCTTGTTGTAGACCTTTGCATACATAAGGACATTTTTTTACCATGGTTTTATCAGATCATAACCATAAGAGGTGTAAAATTAAACATTCAGTCAAAAAAGCTGTCCACTGATCTAACATTATGAACTAATTTGAAAATATGTGTTACTTTGCATTCATTTTCTTGATATTTGTAAACATCTCTGTTATTTTGTATTGCATTATTTGAATTATCACGAGGAACTATCAACATAAAAAAGAAAAAGGTATAAAAAGGAGAGAAAAAGGCACCCAAGCACTGCACATTCGAAGTGTTAATATTGCTATATTAGACTTACGAATAACTACTGCGGTTTGCCTCTTTACACCTCAATGTTACAACCCTTTGGTAGTAAGCTGACTTACATAGCATTTCTTTTCCGTTATTTATTTCCTTCTTTTTCACCCTTTTGCCTTTTTTTTTATCAGATTTAGAGTGCTCTGACTGTGTGCAGGTCCTCTTGGCCATTACCACCATGCTATGGAAATTCAGCTATTGCTCTTTTTGTACCTTTATACCTATTAGCGGCTGTACTGTGGTCAAGTGGTTATACTGCTGAATTCTCACCGAGGGGCCTGGGTTCTATCCTAGGCGGCCACAAAGTGAGATTTGTGGTGGACAACACAGCGCTGGGGCAGGTTTCCTGCGGTTTACCCTGGCATCATTCCACCAATTGCTCCAGTTGCTCTTTCCTATCATTCATTTCACCCTCATACTAGCATCCACTTCTCTCACTCTCATCCCAGGCATTAGGCTGACCCCTCAACCCTGGTTCCCTCTATCTGACTCAATGCTTCGGCTTCCCTTGCCACGACTTTCCAGGCTAGTGGAATCCATATCCCCTAACAACGCTATCAGTGATGTAAGGGAGGAAGAAAAATATATATTTATTGACTTTCACAGAACTGGTGTATATTTTAAAATGACTCCAGCAGTTAATATTTTTCAATCTTTTAAATTATGATATTAACTTTCTTGTTTGCCTAACTAACATAACAGTCAATGTTTACGTACTAAAGCTTTAATTCCTAACTTATTAAGAGTAGTGGTAACAAGGAGTCTACAGATACTAAATGAAGAATATATAATTATTATTAGACATTTTACATTAACTTACCAGGAAATAATCCTAAAATGCACACTTATAAAATCAACCTTCATTGAGAGGTTTTTCCATTCCTTATGCTTATAAAGGGTATTGATATATAGAATTAAAATTGACGATATATTGAAAGGCAATTTGAAACAAAATTCTGATTTTTAATTTCTATAAACTTAAATTAATAGAAAATGATTGTTAATTGTTCTTTCACACTAGCCTTGTGAATGGCAATGGCATTGAAATGTTCACTCTAACTCTATCTTTCCAAATGTTAAATTAATAGTTTTGTATGTAAGAAATCAACAACAACAACAACAGTAATTTGATTGAAATGATGAAAACCATAAAAGAAAACATTTTGCACTATGCTTGTTATAATAAGTCTTAGTAGAAAGTCTTCAAAGTTCACAGAAAGATATACTGCCAAAAACATGTGTATGGCCTGAAAGGGTATTGTTAAACCAGAAACATTTTTTGGAGATACATGAAACAGTACGCATTTGATCTAAAAGAACGATGTCTGCTACACAGTAGAATGTGTGACAAGTTTAAAAGGTAGTTATAATCACATTATTTCATCCTGGAAATCCTTGTGCTACTGGTATTTAATTTCCATTTATATACCAAAAACATTTTTGACTAAAAACTAAATACACATTGTAATTTTTTAAAATCAGATGCAAACAACAAAATGTTTGTGTTTATGTAAATTTAAGTGAAAACGAATCAAAATTAATTATTTAGTTGAAACATTTAATAGAAGAAACTGAGAATTATCCTTTGTAATGTTTTTAAACATAGAAGAAAGGGAAACAGAATGACAGCAATCATATTATTATAAACACCATCCTCAGTGGGTGACACTGCAGTTGTCTGGATCATGTGTTTGGTATTGACCGCACATGCCTTCGGACCCAAGATGCAGGCTCCAGACTCAAATGAAAATGATGATTTACACAATATAAAGATAATAAATTGTGATGAAACTATCCAGTTATAGAAGAAAGTGAAGATAATAAATAATTCAGATTCAGCTGTTCTGTCCTGTACTTCAGTACTTAATCATTGCACATTGCTTATTTCAGTTAGGATGCTATAAAAGCTGATATTTTCCGCTAAAACAATTGTTCAAAGATTAAGCCAGTATTATAACTTTCCATTTATGTCTGTGTAGATAATAAGCATCTATTCCCCTTCCTCAGTTAATGCGAAATCCAATGCACCATAAAGTCCGACCAGTTGTAACTAACAGTGGTGAGGGGGAAACTAGGAGAATGTCACTGTGATTCACAAATTGCACGTCTGCTGTATATGAACCTTAAATGCCTAGGAAACGAAAATTGCTTAGAGGAAAATATTACATTGGTTCTTCTTCCTCAGATGGGTATCATTATATTTCATTGCAAAAGAACAATACAACAGGATTTTTAAAATAAATTATTGGTTACATTCAGCTTTAAGGTTCAACTCAGAATCAAAAGAAAGCAGAAACGTATTTAACTAATACAAGTGTTGCCTCTACGTTATTGATCACGTTTTGCAAAGGTGATTTGGATGGTAAAAGCCTGAGATTTCAGTGGTACATGATGCATTACATCTTTAGAAATAACAACTTGCTCATTACGATATTCCTAAATGTTTTTGGTGGAATCTCATCCATACTCACTGTTTCCATAACTACTTGCAGACAGAACACACTTTTTCAATTCTTCACAGACATAAGAGTTACTAAGAATGACAATGGCGGTGCAGATTTTAAGTCCCACTCAAAGGACTGGTGCCCACTCAGCATCGTGAGGAAATTGAGGATCTACGCTAGGTAGCGAACCCTGCTCTAGAAAGCCAACTTTCCGGCTGGGGTTGCCATGATGCTGACTACATCTACTCCACATATCAGTTGGATGTTCACCCACCAGTGCTTTGTGCATGTGGTCGTGAGGTTGGCAGACTCTGGCTCACTTGCAGGCTGTTAAGCTATGGGGGTGGGGGTTAAGAACAATATTGACACAAATGAGGTTAAACCACTTAGCTTTAATTAACTACAACCACAAAGAAGCTGATAAACAAAATCTAATTGAAAATAATTTTAATAACAAATTGACTGCTTGTTGCAACATGTTTGTAATATAAGAATGATGGTTAAAGTTAGACCAAGAAGAGAATTATATCTCAGATCATTTATTGTTTTACATGTTGGAGATGAAGAGCTCAACTCATCTGTTTAGAGTTAAATGTAAATAGTATGTGCTGTAGAAGTGCAGTCTTATATATTCATGCACTCAAATTCTAATGATATGTGTCTTTGGTTTTAAAATGAATGGCTTATCTAGTCAATTGCGTGCGTTAACACCTAACATTATAAGGTAGCACAATTTATTCAATAATGTATATGTATTATAGGTTTAAATAGGAAATGGGGGAAACTCTACAGCAGATGTTTTCAACCTCGTGTTCATGAGAATGATTGCCCTTGAGCTACTTTATTCATTTAGAAACTTTGTTATAAAGTCAGAATAACAATGTTTCGCAATGTTTGATCTTCTAATCTAGGCAATAATAATATCGACAACTTCAATTGATAAAATATAAATTACCATATTGTAAGATTTAATGATTTTACTCAGTAAGTTTTTAGGTTTTGTAATAGTTAACACGGATTGTGTGGTACATTGCTATTAATGTTATACATATAATTTCCACTACTGTAATTCATGTGGCCTATGCCAGGGGCAGCTGGTGAGGCATTGTATTGACGGTGCCATGAATAAATAAATAACGGTTGTTAAAATATAAATATGTGTACCAATTTCGAATGATTTAGGTAATCTTATCAATAATCCAACCTATTTTACAATATACTGTACCAAACAGAATGTACAGGGAAACGGAAATAGATATTTATTACATACATACTCTTGTTATGCACAGGTGTAACGAGTACAGTAAAAGTTTGATAATACAGTTCATGGAGAATGTGATGTGAAGTGTTCTTGTACAATTTCGCAACAGAGAGACAGTTATCTTAAGTCCCATGCCTAACTGCACTCTAACGGATGAAGAGTAAGTTATGCGCCAGAGAAACCTCGGCACCACCTTCTCCCATAAGAAGCATATTATAAGCAGACATCCTAGCCCTTAACGCAGATGCTTATGAGCGTAGATGATGCCGTTCTGGAATTGGCGCCAAGCCACGGAAAACAACCAGGGCAGAGCACTTGTGTTTAACGCGCCTATTCACACGAGGGAGCAGATGCTCAAAAACTATCTTTTTTGCGCAATTCCTATACATTTCTCTTTCTTTCATTTTCATACAGATGGTGCCATGGCACAGCGGCACTACCTCAGAAGCTGCCCCTGCCTATTGCTACCACTGAGATTTGTCTTACACATCACCACCTCAACCACCATCATCATTGTCCTCCTCCTCCTCCCTAAAATATAACAACAAAGAGCGTCATTGCATTGTTTTAGGTAATTTCAGTATAGCATTTCAAATCCAATATGAATATTTTCTGGGTTTACTGGATAAGAAAGGTTAGCCTTCCAGATTATTTCATAATACAATCTAGTAAATGCTGTGGTATACACTTTTGACATTTTTTCATTGTTTGCATCACTAGCCCACTGGCTCACTTGATAAGGTAGTTGATCCAGAGAAAAACAATGACAACACCCGAGTTCTTAATCTTCATGTTTTATATACACCATGGATTTAATATGTTAGTCAATACCACTAGAATCACAAAGTCTGATAATGCCATCCAAGTAACAATTAATGGATATGCTCTTATATACGTAACTGTAATTGTAACAGATTCCTAATTATCATCACCAACACCACTACCGATTTGAAATCGAATATACAAATTTTAAGAAATATATTTTGTGCATGGTCATTATCCAGTCCCAGTTAATTATGATACAGGGAGAAAATATTTGAAAGCTCACTGTGATACCAGTTGGCCCAAACAGGTTTTGTTTCCCTGCTTACATAAATATAAGAAGTAACTATGACATTAGTGTGCAAAGGGGCAGTACAGGTATGAAGCAAAAAGTCACCAAGGTAGTGCTGCTCTCTGCATGTGTTTATTTCATGTTTTTGAACTTTTAAGCACTGTGAGATCAGCTGCTTGCAGTTTATGCCAGGCCATTCAGACAAGTAGGTGAAAGGTACCATGTTCATCAAACAATATGGTTATGATTTTTGTTGTTGTTGTAATTTTACATCCTCCCAACATTCCAAAATTAAGTCATATCAGACGATGAATGAAATAGGTGAAATGATGCTCAAATGACCTCAGGGTCCATAGAGACTTACCCAACATTCATCCTTCAGGATAAGGGAAAACCCCAGATAAACCTTATCCAGGTTGCTCACCCTGACCGAGATTCGAACTTGGGACCTCTTGAATGTGAGGCAGACTCGCTACCATCTATGCTACCAAGGTGGTCATTATAATATTTGGGAAGATGCACAGAAATGCAATTGAAGTTTGTACAGTGAATGTCATCTGATCTGATGTCTGCCTTAGCAGACATGAAGCTGGGACTATGAAGCCTGGTACTTAAGCACTTACTGCATAGTAAGTCGCCACAAATTGTGTATATCTCATTGTATATGAGAACCCCTAGTGGTTTACCAGGTTGAAGAATTTAATGTCATATTGCATGTTGTCATGGTAGCTCAATGGTTAAGAGCAACTGGATGGAGACTGAGAGATCCGTGGTTCAAATCCCAGCTATGGCATTGAATTTTTCAGTCTGACTCTACCTATCCCAACCCTCAGCCTATGCATGGCTAGTGTGGAAGAACAATTAATTTCCATTACTAATCATATTTCTTTCTTTGATGTCTATGGCATTCTGCATGAAATATGGACATCATTACCTTAATTAATACAACTTAGGTTGTATTGTAAACCATATATCTCTCAACTTTTGTTAATTCTTTTGGTATCTAGACAGCCTTTTGCAAAAGCCTAAGTCATTACTGCATATCCATGCAAAGTGTGAATTGCATCTGACCTAAAAGAAGTTGCAGGTGGCTAAAATGAAGATGTAAAGTTGATAGTATTTTCCCTTGTATTCAGAGCAGTTCCCTCATTGTGACATGTGCAGTATAAATTGGTTTGTAAATCTTAGTAGTTTATGGCATTTATGGATCCATGCCAAACCTGTGCCTTTTATACTATAGCGTAAGAGCATGAGCTCATATGCATACAATATTTGGGTTCCATTTATCATCTTGGAGCTATTTCAACTGTCTGCAACTACATAACTTTGTTACTGGTCTAGTAATTCTTGTAACAATTTCTCTTTTTTAATATTTTGTTTTACATGCATTGTTAAGTCTTGCTAAACACTCTTGCTACTTTTAAAATGTTAAGGTTTTCTCTTCTGACTAATTAATACAAATTGAATGCTGGTCTTCTTGTTCCTTTATGTGGTACAGCTTGGTGTCTCAAATTGAGGGTTATTAATAAGTATTAATTTCTTATAATTTTTATAAATGATTTTACTACATCATTGGATGGGTTGGTGATGATAATAGAACCTAACATTGATGGTGATTGTACATAATTTTTTGGTATCATTTTATGCACTACATATTATTTGGCTCAAGAAAAAAGTATTTATTTCCACGCTTCTTATAAACTAGTAATAGATATTGGGAAATTTATAATAAAGCACAGTCTCTTAATATAATTTGTTTGCTTTTTATACATATGAACCCAAAAAACAAGAGGCCTTTTCCCCTTTTTGTGCAAAATTGTAGCCAGAATAAGGTGCTTGGTTTCCTACAATGCTGTATCTTAGTTTTAAAAACTTCTACATTCCTTGTTGAAGGTTAAATTTTAGCCGTATGATAATTGCATTCCCATATTAGTCTTTGTGTTTTTTTTATTGTTAACATTGTAAGACTGAGTGACTTTCTTTTTGTCTTCTTTCTTTCTTTCTTTCTTTCCTTCCATCTCTCTTTTCTCTCTCTTTTTTTTCTTTTCTTCTGTCTTTCTTTCTTTCTTTCTTTCTTCTTTTAACTATTAATTCTGCTATTAAAATGCTTCATATAGTTTCAGTAATCAGATACAACTTTAATTTCCTCTTCATTCTCTTAAATTTCTATCATTTGTTATATAGTGTTATTAGTTTGTGAACCAAAGAAAAAAAGAATAAAGCTATTTAACACATGCTTAAGTAATTTACAATATTATTTCTTGTTTCTGTACTTCCAATTTAAGCTTAAGTTTTACAAAGTTGTTTTAAATTTGTGTCATGACTAGGGCCTGGAAGTTAAGCCAAAAAATACAATATAGCAGGTTAGTAGTGACAGGGTTATATGCTACCTGCATCTCATAAACATAGAAGAGGGGCAATTCCTTTCTTGGAAGTGTTGAAAACAGTGTTGTTATGATAAATTAACTTTAAAGAGAGTCGATTAAAGACACTAGACAACACTTACTTTTAAATTTTTCCGGAACAAGAGCCGGCCGATGATAGAGGCAAAGCCTCAGAAACATGTTCCGGAAAAATTTAAAAGTAAGTGTTGTCTAGTGTCTTTAATCGACTCTCTTTAAAGTTAATAGAAGAGGGTTTGAGTGCCATTCAGTCATGCATGTATTCATACCACCAAGGTCACAAGGCAACGGTAATCTATGAATGTAGTCACACAACGGACACAGTGTCATAGAATATATTGTACATTTATTCACAAATTCTACAAAACAAACTTATCTTTTCCAGATATATAAATATAAACAAAAGAGTCATTAATGTTTACAATATGTACAGTAAAATGAAAAGCTAATTCCTTGTAACAATACTACATTATGTCTGGCATATGCCTTGTTACAGTAAACAATAATATAATATACATTTTAAAAGTTTCAAATGTAAACGATCTTCTGTTATCCTTCAGATGTGCTCTATATTAGGAAAAGCTTCTCTCTATATCGCTTGATATGCCTGAGACATATTTAAACCAAAAGGAGGTACTACTGTTTCGTTTTTGTGTGTTACAATTTTCTCTAGTACCTTGTAGTTCATTCTCAATTTTACACAGAGTGGGACATCTTATACTTTTTCTGGAGAACGTGGTTTAGTTTCTGCTGCACCCATAGAAGTATTGAGTCTAGCTTGGCATAGCCAATGCGTGCGACCTTCCATCAACAGCACAAGTTGATGACTAACTCAGTTGACGATCTATACCCATGCACAACTAACTTTACAAATATTTGGTTAAACTTCTGGGCCCTAGTTATGACTATGCATATCAAAGGCTCAGTTTTGCACTTATCAGCCTGACCACAAATGTGCTTGCAGTGGCATCTCAATCATGATGATGTACTACAAAGAGTGTTCACATTCACATAGAAGTTTTATGGTGACAATAATCATTTTTCGTTTACAAAAGATGTATAACATACGTTATTATTCTTTTTTCATCCATAAATGCTTATTTTTACTTCTTAAGACTGCAGCATACTAAGTAACAGATTCAGACCTTAGTTAAAATATGTAAGTGCAATGTATTATTTAAAGTTCAGTTCAAGGAAAGTGTTATAAATAAAATGGGATGAACTTGTATATTAGTTTTAGAGAGATAGCGTAAATAGTTTCATTTGGTGATGTGACATGGCACATGACATATGAAACCTGAATCCTTTAATTGCTTTCTATTTAATATATCAAAAACATCAGTGTAATACTACTATATAGTAATTAAAAACAACAAATATAGAATTCAGTTTGTTATTTCTTAAACCAAAAAATATAAAATGACATCCCACAAGTTATCTTTTCAATCTCTAGTTATCTAAATGTACACTTGGGTGTTTTAAAGTAAGATATTATTTGTTTTGGTTTAAGTAAACTTGTGCTATGGTATTTCAGTATTTTTTGTTTTTATATGTCCAAATACAACCATCTCTAGCCATTTTGGCACTCCAAAAATGAATCTGTAATCAGAGAACGAGAGTAAACAACCCTGTGTGTGAGCTTGTGTGCATGTGTTTGTAAACATTTGTGTACATGCACGCATAATATTGAACTATCTCTGGTTATGTTACTTGTGCAGATATAAGTATACTGATGACATTCCAGTTTTAATGAAAGAAAAATAGTTAGTAAAATTAATTAACAGAAGTGCTGTTGAGAGTAGCATTCATGAGAATCTGGTCCCAAAAGAAAGTGTAGTGACTGAAGTCAGTTATTGTCTTAGTTTAAGTTTATTTCTGTGAGGGATCACAAATAACTAAAAGGAAAGGGAGCAAAAACATGGTTGTAAGCTGGAGTAATAGAAGAATTACTGTAACACTAACTAAAATAGTGAATGACTAAAATAAAAGTGAATCGAGAAGATATTGACACATTGCTTCACTCACGCTGTGTCACTGTGTCAATATCTTCTCGATTCACTTTTATTTTAACTAGTGCTTCACTGTCTCTATGCTTCTTTCAATGAATGACTGCCCTATTTTTCGCATAGTTTGTGTATGAATAGTTTTCCATGCAACATTTAAGAACCATTGTTGTGGTATACAGAGGCCCTGTAATGAAAAAGGCATACAAACATTTAAAATGCTACTATGAGTAGACTGAGACACTCTGTACTTCACATACCACAAATTTTCTTTCACTCCACTTGAAGGCATTATCAAGAAATTTTCAACTGGCTGGAACTTTGATGTTCCAGCTGATAATGGTTTTATGGAGATGAGACATCTGATGATGATCCATTGAGGCTAAGTAAAATATTTCCTTCCAATGGAGTGTCAAAATTCATTAAATGTGTTTTGAATTTCTTTATGTAAATGTTTTCCCAGATGTTTAATTCTTCATTCAAGTGAACTGATTTAAGTAGTTGGGTTTTATGTTCTATGTTGTGGTTATTTACTCATTTAATGAAGTTAATGAATCTTATTTAATAAATTTTGGCATTCCATCAGAAGAAAATATTTTATTTAACCCAATTAGAGCGTCGCCAGATGTTTTATATGTGAAGAACCATGATCAGCTGAAACATCAAAGTTCTAGCCAGTTGGCAATTTCTTGATAATGCCTTCAGGTGGAGGCAAAACGGGTTGAAAGAAAGTTCGTGGTATGTGAAGTACAGTGTGTTTCAGTTGACTCATAGTAGCATTTTAATTATTACATTACGTCACAATGTTAATACCAGTTTGCCTTTTTAAAATAAAAACATTTACATGGACATTTCTGTTACACAGAAATAGATTCTGAATTATTTAATTGGATTTTACTTATTGTTAGGTCGAACTCAAAGGGTTTTGTTGCTTAACTTTCTCTTAACATCATATTATTAATAAATAATATAAATGATTAATGCTGGATAAATAAATAACCAACTTGATTTCTCATTATATCAGCATTTGAAAGGTTACAGTAATTAAGAAAGTATCTGACAGATAAGTGTTATTAAATCTTTGGATCAAAATATCTTACGTATTTAAGAATACTTAGCTAAGTTAATGTAAATTTTCAGCATGCATGAGTACTAATTGCTCATATGTAAAAGGTTATAGGAATGGCAAAACTATGCTGCATATAAAACCCTGGTACTGTCTGTATACACCTTACTTAAATTTTTTAAAAGCAAATGTATGAAAAGTTTCATTCCTGAATTTGGAATAGTCTTGAATCAGTCGCTGTACAGTCACTTATGCATAAAAGTAATCAAAAAATACTTGGAAGCTTGTGTTCTATTATTTTTGTTGGCCTATTGCAAGTTCCTTGATTAAAAAGGTTTCTCGGTGTAAATCAGATGGATAACCATGGATGCAGCAGTTCAAAATCCACCTAAAGAATAGTAATATTGTTGATCCTTATTAGCCAAAAGTTAAAAATAATGAAGCTCAAGAAGAATGAAATAATTGATATTAAAGTAAAATTAGAACTTCATATTAGATACTGAAAAATGTCATAAATAGCAAATTAGCAGAATGGCCAACCTATTGAAATGGTAATATGCTTAATTCTTAATACTTGTATATTAGACGAATGATTACTCTTTTGTAGGAAGTACAAGAATAAAGGAGCAGCACATAGAGTTGAATGAACACAAATCTGTATGTAGCTCCCATTCCTATCACTTTGTATTAGGGAATTTGGCCGAATTATATCCTATGATAATATGATAGTAATAGTTATTAACTGCCAATACACACAGAATAGTCGCCCAAATCTTGGAGGTGCACAAGGACTTTGCAGATACTCACTGTACAACATTATGGTCATTTAGACATGTTTGTTTTTGTTAAATTTAGGTATAAAAGAGACTTTATTAAGTTAAATTATTTAAATTTTATTTTCACATATACTGTGCATCAAAACAGGCTGAATGCATGCTGTGGTACATATGTTGTGTACACAACAATGAAATACAAATAGTAAACTATAATACAAAAGCTTTCTGCTGATGAAATCCTGTTAAACTATTAAAATAAAGGAATTTTATTGAACTAAATAGAATGGTTATTCCCAAGTAAGTATGTAAATATTTCAGAATATACAGTAGTACCTATAAAACATTATTATGAAGAAATCAAAATAATAATGCATATAGTTGTGGTTCTTTCAAACTAGCAATATATAGTTCAAGAGAATTACCTCGTGTAATCATAGTACAGCTTACGCCTTTGAAACATTCACCATAGAAATTGATACATTTAGTTCTTGGCTCACTGTTAGGCCTTTGTTTTCCATTTGCTTAAGAGTTCTTATGAAAATAGTTAAGTAAATTATTTGGATCTTTAGAGTTTCATTTTGAATCCTTTGCCTGTAGAATTTCTTCCATTAATGACACTGTAACACTTTAAAAATCTGTGACATTTTTGCCTTTAAAATTTTATATTTTATTATGGCAGCAAGTTTATCAAATTTATTAGTTAACAAAATACTCTATCCTTATACATAAAAGAATATTTTTGAACATTCCTAAAATTATTCTACAGGCTTCAAATCATGAAAAATATAAATCAGCTATTTTAAATATATGTGAGAAATATTAGTGTAAAGAAAGATTAAAGTTAAAGGAATTTTCCCAATGTGTAAGGAGGAAAAGAAGAAAAAAAAAAGAAAAAAGAAAAAAAAAAGAATAGCAAAAATAAAACAAAGAAACTAGAATGTTTATTTCAGGTAACAGGCAAAATGTGACCTTTTTCTCCCATTGCTAAATTTTTTGAACTATGTAAAAGGCAGCACATTAATTTCTTCAACTGACAATCGATTAGGTACATACATATAGACATGTAATATTTAGAAATTAGAGACATGTTGAACCCAATAAGCTGATGATCAATCTTAAGGCAGCATATTACACTAGTGGCATCCTGTTCATGTGCATGCTCAGCCAAAATTAATGTTTTCCTTTTATCAAATTATTTCTCCTCTTTATTGGGGACCTCATACTAATGACTGTGCATGAAGAGCATACTTACAGTCATTAAGTGCAATATTATCTATGATTTGACTTACAGTCATGCAACAGCCTTGTTTATGTCCAGTTTTACAAAGCTGTTTCTCTAATTAATAAAACCAGAAGCATCAGCATGGGACAAAGAAAGCTAAACTAAAAAAAATAAAGTAAAGCATAAACCAAAATTTAGATATATTCTTTAATATTAAACATGTAAGTTAGGTATCAAAATCAAGTATTAAAAGTCCTGTAGTTAAATATTTTTTCTTCTGTTATAATTTTTACCTAACTTATCATATTTCAATTGCTGAAGAATTATACAAATTTGCTCAAATTGATGAATTGCAATAATAGCCTGAGTATAAAGAAATACAAGTCAACCATGCCCTGCTCTGTATGAGTTGAAATTTGAGAAACTGGCACAACTGTGTACAAAGTATTTCATTACAGCTGTTTAACTTTAGTGGCACTGCCGCAAACCTGATAAGATATTTAGAGTACTTTGCCCTTTCAGTATTGCTATTACCAACATCACTTACCCTCTGTGTGTTATGTCAAGTAGAGTAGCAAAACATTTTCCTGTAGTTAATAACAAATAAAGACTGACTACATAGTTTGGTAGAATATTGTGTGTCCGCCATTCAACAGTTATATACGAAAGAACAGCTACACACTGCAACAGATACATTGTGCGTGAGTGTTTCCAAACACTAACTTTATTCCACCAGTCAAGTTATTAATGCTGAAATGTGTATAATCAGGATTTTTCTCCCCTTTATTCATATTTTTATGAAATAATCTGTATTAATGATGAGCTTTTGAGTTCATCATAAACACCTGATCTTGTGACTATAAATGAATTTATATTCTTACAGTTTAATTGACTAAAGTTGTGTATATGTGATGAGATTTTTCCATCCACAAATAAAGCTATGTATACATGTGGGGGAAAGAATTACTAGATGACAGTGCAAAATATATATTATATAGTATGTCGAGTAGCATGATCCATTTAGGACAATTTTCTTTCTGTCACACTCAAGATCCACTATGTGGTCCCATGAACATCATCATGATCATGATCATCATGATCATCATCATCATCATCATCACGACCACCCCACCACCACAACTACCACCACCACGTATTACACAGAAATGGATATAACATTTAAATGAAGCTGATGTTTTCAAATTCTTTTCAGCTTCCAACTAATTGTGCTCTCTTATATAGTTATCTGAATGAACACCTACACTCATAATCCTACTCTATCCTGTAGTTGTAAAATTGTATTGCCAATGCAGTCCATTCTATCTCAGCAACAACAAATGCTTACAAATGTAAAGTATTAAAAGCATAAGCAATCATTCTCTATAAAGAGAACTTTAGTGTCTAATCAGATCAAAAAGCCATGTTTAAGTTATATCATATCTGATTAACCAATGGAAGAAATGTTTAACTTAAGCATCATCATTAAGCAAAAAATAAAGACAAAATAAAGGTAATAAAAGAATTCTATTGCAATCTAAACTATCATAAAATGACATCCTAACAAAACACGGCATCTAAACTGATGTATTATAAAAGTAAAACAAATTTTTTAAACTTAGGTTATTAAAAAGGTAAAAATTCACCAAAAAATTGCTTTATAAAAGCACTGTATATGTTGTACATTTGCTACTATGTACTCCAATATATGTTTATCAATGGAATCTCTCTCTGATCCAATAAAAACTCGCCAATAACCACTGCTGTTGGGCACCCTTATATACATCCAATAAAAACTAGAACCATTGCTATTGCCGTTTTCACTGAATAATGTACTAATGATAATGTTTACTTTAGCATCGGTTATTTATTCTTGCTGAAAGCATTAGACTTTACTTAAAATACAAGGGCGAGTCAATAAAGACCTGAAAATGTTGTTTTACACATAAAACACACTAGTTTTGGTCCAGATTGATGTGGTCTTTTTCAAAGTATTCTCCATGCAGTTTGTACAATGCTTCTGCCATTCCTGGAACAGGTGCTGGAAGCTATCTTTTGACATCTTCTTTATAACTGCCTCAGCTTTCTTCTTGACGGCCTTTGAAGTAGCCAAACGCTTCCCTCTTAATTCTTTTTCTAGACAGGGAAAGACCTGTAATGATGGAATGCAGGTATGCATCCCCATGCATCTCCAGCAGACATAGCAGTTCCATACTCACTTCCACCTGCATTAACTTCTGTTCAGGAGTCAATAATCTTGGTACCCACCTCGCACCAACATGTCTCATGTTTATGTGATTATGTGGAATTGAAAAAAGACTGCCATAGGAAATCTGTAACATGTCTGCAAGTATGTCAGTTGTTATTCATCAGTCTTCATGAACAATCATGCCAGCTGTGTTAATCATGGTTTCGTTTATTGCTGTTGCTGGAGCACCTAGCTCACCTTGCTTTATTATTGAAGCACAGCCCTCCTTAAATTCCTTGAACCATCGCAATGCTGTGGACTGTGCCAGAACATCTTCACCATATGCCTCCTGCAACATGCTGTAAGCTTCCATGCCATATTTCTGCAAACGAAAGCAAAACTTCAATGCAGCATATTGTTCTCCATATAATACCACCATTTCCTGTGTAGGCGGCTGGTGAACTGACTTACTTTGTTCATCCCTTGCATACAAATGCATGTACAAGCAAGCATATTGTGACTTTGTGGGTTCATAGAATTTAAAATCCAAGTTGTAGAAATTCAAAATGTTCTTTATTTCCGTAGAAATGCACTTACAATCCACCAGCAGAATTACGTAACATACAAATACAATCTTCCGGGGTCGTTGACCACAACAAAGAGTTCACTTCCAAAACACTAGTCTCGTCACATCTGTTTACAACTGTCTTTACAACTGTCCCTTGGAGAGTCGCAGCTTCCTTATATTTGCCACGACTCATGTTACTAGAGATTTCTGGAACAAACAAGATATCGAATGTTCTGTAAGACAATCAAGATGTCACTAGAATGTTCCGTTTATCTCTTTATTTATTTTCACAAACCTTTATCTCTGTGCTATGTTTATCTGCTTAGGCAAGCTGTTTATGTTCGACGGGCACCATCTGTCCCTTTATCTCTCTGCGGTACACTATCGTAAATAATGGGTTTGTAACAATATGTTTGTCCACCAATCAGAGCTGATCCATTGACATCATGCAAAATTGTTTACACAGTGCGCCTTGGTTGTGCAAAAAAAAAAAAAAAAAAAAAAAAAAAAAAAAAAACTTTGTCTTAATTGACGTGCCATCGTAATTGGAATAGGTGTGAACATTTAGTAACCTACTAAACTGTAGTCCCAGATGTCCTTTAAAATTCAGGAGCACATACCTATTACACTTGTGTAAAATATTTTTAAAGAAATTTTAAGAAGTAATTTTGCTCCATATTTTAAAATTCAGATTGTAAGTTCCTAATGGTATTACTCATCATTCTCTGTTTCTCTTGGTGACCTTAGAATTAACTGCATTGGCAACAGGGAGGTGATACTTAATCTAAGTGAAGTTATTTAAACAGATTGCATGATTACAGCATTGTATTAAGATTTCTATTTTGTTGGGTACTTTTCATTGTGTAATAGCAGTGAAAAAAGAAGAAAGGAAGAAAGTAAAAGCACTATTTAGTCCACTAGCCCTAGAGTTTAATTGACAGTAAAAGTGCAAAAATTGTGAGTTTATGAATTCTTCAAAAACTGTAATTTTCATTTTTGAACAAAAAAACATAGTTATCATAGGCTAACAAAGTGGTATTGTTGATGGTGGCAACAATGTCTTATGTTATTGTACATTGTTTTAGATTGTTCAAAGACAGGATAAATCAACACAATTGAAAATATACATCAGAGCTTAAATTCCAAAGCCTGTGCTATGTGTCTTTTCTTTTTCATGATGTTTCTGGGAACTCCAGGTATATTGAAGTGTTTTAAGTATCTGTCTTATAAACATTCAAAAGTGTGCACTTTTATGTTTAAATAGCCCACAGTGGTAGCTTGTATGGGTACATATTATTTAGTGGGCCACAACTTAGCATAAATACTATTGAATTAATAGAGTTCATGGGTTTGTCACTCCATGAGTATAATTGCAATATTACATAAATATTAAACATGTAAATTGTAAATGAATGCAATAAGTAATTGGAAGCAAACACCAACTTATAACAACAACAAAATGCAGGGATACCTAGCTTGTTACTTATGTGTAGCTAATTTTGGGAATTTGTTTTCCATAACTAATGTCCAGACCAAAAACCAGCAAAAGCATGTATTAGTGATGGGAACACTGCTTATATGTGTAATCAAAATTAAATGTAAACAGCTGTACCAGCAGTTTCAATATAAGTTATAAAACAAATTTTAATTTTAAAAATTACATTTTTAATAATAAACTGGCCACATTCAATCCAACTCACAGAAGTTCAGTACTACAAGATAGAAATGCCAAGATTGTCAAATTTAACCTCCTAAGCTTCTCTCACGAAGTACTTTTGACTTAAGTCTCAGTTTAGAATAATTTAGTTAAGTAACCTCATGCCAAAAGAATTTAATGTATATTAATTTAGATACCTCAGTAGATTAATGGCATATTAGAAGAATCAGGTAATGCGATATAAGTGTCCTTACAAGAAGGCTACAGGGGTTGATGTAAAGCTTCCTTGTGACACCCTCCCACCCTCTTGCCTTCCTTCTTTATGAGAAACAACTTCCTTTAAACTAAAATGCACCCTAGGTGTGTACACAAGGAAAATGTGTTTTTCTTTTCCCACATATTCCATGTTGTGTACATTCACCTGAGAAGCTCTTTAAACTGCACAATTTTCTTGTACACTTCTGGAGTTGAAAACATTTGGATCTGGTTTATATCTATAAAAACTTAAAACCAAAGAGGGCATGTGTATTTTGTGTGAGCTACCTTTCCTTACCTAAACTGATAGTACACGAGTAAACCATGTATATTTAATGCTGATATACTTGTGTTTTGGAAAAGGAAGAATTGCATATGCAAATACTTGTGGTTTTTTAAGGTGGGTAATGTGTTTGGACAGGGAGTTTGGCTCGGTGGCCATGTGACCTTTAGTACCTGTGCCCCCTGAGGCAGGAGCACTCTAGAGCAGCTGATCCAGAGACAAGGCCTCTGCCATGTACAAATTGAATCAGCCCAGGGACACCTAGGACCTTCACCCACAGGAGCCGGACATACCCTCTGTGGGCCTTGAAGCTGAAGATCTGGTAGAGGAACATAACAGAGCACAATGTGGGTCAACCCTAAAAGAACCAGATGAATGAAGAAGAAGTGAGATTTGAGGTGAAATAGAGGAAGAGCAAATTCAGAGGATGTAAGCAGTCCTTCTAGTATTTGCCTAACAACCAGGAGAAACCTCTAAGAAAACCTTGAGTCAGGAAGGTTGACCCAGGAAATTTAACCTATGACCACCTGAATGCGGGCCAAAGACTTACTGCCTGAACCATCCCACCCAGCTGATTTGGTTATTAACATGAAGCTGTCTTATTTTTTGAAAATGGAACTTTGACTGAATTGCAAAGTTGACTGACTGACGTAGTATACATCTCAGAAACTGTAATAGATTTGACTCAAAATGATAATTAGGACCATTTCTGAGTGTTTAACTTAGAGTGGTTGGCTTTGTATTTGATTAGTGTGACTAAATGGCAGGTACTCTGGTGAATGACTCATTTTGTCGAGCACAAAACTATTTGCTAAATATCAACACTTGAAAGCAGCACTAAAAGATCCCTTTGGACTGTAAGCATTTCAGTTTCTGAGAATCATACTGCAGATGTTCCTTATAAGTAGAGTATACCTAATATACGAGGGCTGTTCAATAAAGAATGGTCACAATTTTTTTTTATGACAATGTAACTTTACTCATCCTCATAGTTTTGATGGTCCTTCTCAAAATAGTCCCCCCTGAATGCGATGCACTTGTCCCAGCACTTCTGCCACTCTTCAAAGACATTCTGGAAACCATTTTTGAGAGATCCTTCATAATCGCTTCTGCAGCCTTTACCTCTGCTTCTGATGATGGATAATGTCTCCCACAAAGGCGTTTCTGCAAGTTAGGGAATAGAAAAAAGTCACATGGGGCTAAATCCGGATTATAGGGAGGGTGAGGGATGTACTTCACATTGATTTTTGCAAGACATTCAGCAACAACATTGGCAACATGCAGCCACACATCCAGCCTGCTTCACGGAAATGTGGTCTTTTGGCCAGATATGGACTTGCAATGTTTTCAGGACATCCCTGTAGTATGTCCAGTTACTGATGTGTGTGCAGGTACAACATACTGATAAACCATTCCATGAATATCAAAGAATGAGATGACCATAACTTTCCCAGCAGAAGCAACCACTTTTGCTTTTTGGGGGGTTGGTGATGAAGGAGATTTCTACACTGAGCTTTGCTGTTTGCTCTCAGGATCAAAATGATGTAGCCAAGTTTCATCAGCAGTGATTACGTTTGAAAGAAACTCCGGATCTTCCTCTAGCATCAGCTTTAACTGCATGCAGACCTCCTTTGCAGCGGTAGGTGATACTGAACATGTCTGAATTTGCCTGGTTCTCACAGGCGGGAACCAGGAGTACCAACAATGAAACTACTACGGCGTGTTTGTTTCACATTAAGCTAATAGAATATAATAAGATTGAATTTTAGTGTGTAAAATTATGATCATTCTTTATTGAACGGCCCTCGTATTTTCAATGTTTCTTGAAATCAAACATCAAGAACTAAGAGGAGAATTTTACATTAGTCTCTCTCTTTTCCCATCTCCCATTTCCACTCTTCCTATCTTTCCATTGCTCAGGGAAGAGAAGAAAAAAAAAGAAAAAAAAAGAAAAAATCCTGATGGAAAGCATTTTCCAGCTAACAGGTATAGATTATTAATATTGCAACAGCTTTCTGTGATTTAAAAAGCTCAGCTTCGACATCTCTTTGAGGTTGTAACTTTGGTTAAATGTTTTCTAGAGTTCTCACGTAAGCTAAAATGGTGAATAACGGACTTTTCTTGGCTGTGAAGTATAAGATGCATTATGCCTGTGTTTCACTCTTACCGTTCACCACGGCAGGTTGGAAATGAAACAGTAGAGAAAATTTAATCAAATCAATACTATTCAAATTTTCATTAATTCATTCATTTTAATGATCTGCCGAAATAAATTCAATTTGTAAACTATTAATGGGGAAGGCAAAATCAGAAGGTATTTCTTAAAAGTAAAATTTGCTACTTCACTTTTTTCAGATCACTCTCGAATTGAGGCACTGAGAACCGTAAGGCCCCAAAGCACAGAAACATAGTTTTGATAAAAATAAATGTTTGTTAAAATCAAATTTATGTTACAAATTTATGTTATTTGTTGAAAACGTGATGTAAAGAGTAAATTATGTTGGCAACATTAGATAAAAATTGAACAGCGCAGAGCAAACAAAATACCTCATGCTTTGGGCCCTTATGTAACTGAATATCAGGAAAAACTGGCTAAACAGCTTCTTATGAATCTTTAATTAAATCAAAGAGGGCCTAAAGCACAACTACAACTGGTTGACCACAAGGTCGACAAATGTCAGGAGCATACATACATGCTAAAATCTCAAAATAGACGTTGTTGTGTTTTAGGCCCTTATGGTTCTAATCACCTCAATTGTTTACCCTTATAAAATTTTAGATATATAGGTTGTTTTTGAGTAATAAGCCCATCATGTTTGGATCTCTGTCTGACAGAAGTCCTAAACATCTCTTCTTTACAGGCTAGTTGGCACAGGAGGTTTCACATACCAGCTCTGAATGGGAGCATTATCTACATATGGGCAAACTTATTTGTTTAAATAATACATATAAAAGTATTATTATAAATAAAAGTTAGATTTCCTTGAAAAATTGCTATTGAGCTACTGTGTTGTTTACTCTAGTGACCAAAATTAGTTCATTCCTTCTTATATGCACAGGTATGTAAAGTTCAGACCTTGTGTTAGATGAAATTTTGGTAATGCCCAATATACCTCTTTGGTCATTTACAAACAAGTATTATAATTAAATATAAAAAATAGAAGCACTTTTAACATGAAGCATTCTCCATTTGTTGGATTATTAAAGTAGTCACGTTTATTTACACTTATCTTCACTTTTAAATGAGTGTGACTACTTCAGTACTACACAAACTATTATACAGTCACCGCAATGGAAATCTTTACATTTTAAACACAAGGAAAATCTTTGCATGCACAATGCGCTCAGTTTGTCCTTCTCCTACCACTACACAAAAAGGGGGGCGGAGTTGCAAATCACGTGAGTCTCAAGTGCACGGCAGCAACTTCTTTTCATTAGCAGCTCAGGTTTCAGTGTGTCGCTGGTATTTTTGTACAGCAAGTTGTTTATTGTGCATTGTTGTCATCCGAGTTTTGATCTCAGTGCTGTTTTTGAAGGTGTGTATTTCTGCATCCAATACACAAAATGGGATGCAAGAAGCTAACTTGTGAGGAGAAGACTCGTGCTTTAACTCTGTTAGAGGTAGGTAACTCTGTAATTCGTATAGCTGCTGATCTAAAGGTTTCAAGACAAGCCATTTACGACCTAAAAAATACAGCAGCACCTTTGCCATGTGGCACCACACCAACTCGAAAAATAGGCTCAGGTGGTAAAAGAAAGGCTTCTCCAAGGACTGATGACCGTCTAAAACGTGAAGTGATAGCTAATCCATGGATTACAGCAACAGAGTTAAAAAAGAATCATCCAGAGCTGCTCTAAAGTGTTCCAATCTGGACCATTGAGCAACGTCTTCAAAAAGACTTAAGTTTGCCAATTTGTTGTGCTGCCAAGAAGTCTCTTCTAACTGACACTATGATGAAGAAGAGAGTACATTTCTGCAAAAAATATCAACATTGGACATCAGAGGATTACTGCAAGGTAATGTTTTCTGATGGAAGCACTTTCAAATTTGTCAGAGGAAAGTCCAAAAAGGTAAGATGGCCAAAAAATGTGTCACGGTATGATCTAAAGTTTACGGTCACAACTTAAACAGCCAGAAAGTGTGATGGTATGGGGTGCCTTTAGTGGTAATTGTGGTAGAGGTGGCTTGTACCTTCTCCCTAAAAATGTAGCAATGAAGGAAAGTAACTATTTAGAAGTGTTACAACACCATTTGGTCACATTTTGGCCAATTCGTCAGTGTCACTTCTTTAGATGTGATGGTGTCCCTGCTCACAGAACAAAGATGCTTCAGAAGTTCCTGAAAGATAATAATATACCTGTACTTGACAAGCCTGGTGACTCTACAGACCTAAATCCAATAGAAAATGCTTGGGATCAAATGAAAAATAAAATAGAAGAGCTGCAACCATCAAATATTAAGGAGCTGCAGGAGGCGTTGAAGAAGTTATGGGTGGAAATGGACAATAAATATTTTGAAAATCTTGCAGATTCGATGCTCAGGAAACTCATGAAGGTGATACAAGTTAAGGGAAATATCACCAGGTGGTAAATGTATGGAGAAGTTCAAAATAAAACCATGTAAAGTCAGTGTTTGTTGTTTTTATTGCCATGTAAAGATTTCCATTGCGGCCACTGTAATAATGAATGAATCACAGCTATACTTTATCAGCAGTAGTACCCATAATAGCCAACACATGTGGCTATCTAGTATGAAAGTAGATATTCAGAAGTAGGTCGCCTTATTTATGTGGCCTGTAAAAGTAAGTAGATATAGTAAAGCAACAGTTTATATAGGAACACATTCCGAGGGCTTTCTCCACTGCATGAGTGAAGGGTCATCAGGAAAATTGTGCCAACAGATTGTGCTAAATTCCTTATCTCATAGTAAATGCTGCAAATGTTGAACTTCTATCCTCCAACAGGCAACATATCTCATTAAAATGTTCTCACTTACTCGCCCAAGCTTAGCAGAAGGAATCCTTGTGATTTCTTGCATGATGTTATTACTTGTAGTGTACAAGGGGTGGAACAACACGTCTTCCAAAGGATACATTTGAATATCAAGTTTAATGTTCGGTGTTGAGCAACAAACAGTTTTAACAGAAAATAAAATGGATGAAATCACTGCCACTTTAGAATGATTGTCTCAAAACTTGGTAACCAAATTAGTTCAACAAGCAGGTAACACCTTCTGCGAGAAATGGGACGTGTCTGTTAAAACTACAGCTATATCATATCCTCAAGTGCAAGAATTGAAACAAAATGTTCACTGTAAGTGAGTGAATTACTGCAGTTGTATTTTCCAATCTGTAGGTGGCAGATTCTTTGATCAACAACTTTTGTTTTCCCATAATGAATCTTGGTTTTACCTAAATGGATGCATGAAACCTCCAAACAGTCAATACTGGAGTGTGGTGTGCAGCAAGTGATAGAATAATAACAGGACTCATTTTCTTTAATGAAACACTGCAGAGTCTTATTGGAGACTCATTCTAGTGCTGTTATTTGGTTGTTTGACAGAAGAAGAAATAGCTTATGGTTGATTCTAACAAGATTCTGCAACATCACATATGACTACCAAATCATTGAATGAAATGTGAGAGATGTTTCATGACAGAATTATAAGTATTAAATTATAGATGAGTCATATTTATTACACATCAGCTTCACTTACGTACCTATATTGAGGACATGTTTTGAGAACCATCGTTCGCATCATCGGCTCTGTGTGACTCATTAGAGCCAACGATGCAAACGATGGTTCGCAAAACATGTCCTCAATATAGGTACGAAAGTGAAGCCGATGTGTAATAAATATGACTCATCCATAATTTAATAATTATTTTGCTTCACTGTGGTGTTCCAATACAGTTACATTTCGAGAATTATAAGTGTTTATTTGTGGCTCCCTTGATCCACCCATCTAACTAGTATCAATATTTATTTATAAGATGCTTTGAAAGTAAAAATGTGTTGTTTTAACTTTTGTACATTAGGAAACTTACTTATAGCACCATGCAAGAAATCACAAGGATTATTGCTGCTGAGCTTAGGCGAGTGAGCAAATACAGTTTTACAAAATGTGCTGCCTGTTTGAGAGCAAATCAAGATTCCCAGCATATACTATAACAAAAGGATTTCAGTGTCTCGATAAAACCACAATTTTTCTGGCAACTCTCGATTCTCTCATGCAGTGGAGAGAGTTTACAGAATCTGTTACTATATATTTTAAAGACCCTATAATAGCTGTAGGCAGCATACAAACAAGTGAGTGAATCATGGTATGTGCCAAATAAATTTCTCTGTGTAGTAAATTTCTTAAATATGGTAGGTATCTGAACAGGTTACATGAATAATTGGTATTTGAGTTTTGAAATATAAATTGCTTTATAGCCTTTCAATTATGGTTTTTTTAAAAACACAATTATCTTTGCAGATAATATATTGTGATTTATTAATTACTATGTTATGCTATTTTTGCTTTCATTTTTTATAATGGAGATAGAGCTTCGGACCAAATAAACTTTTATATTTTCAATTGAAATATGCACAATAGCTCCATTAACACCAATTTTTTTTCTAATATAATTTAACTGAACAGTGCACCTTGCATTTAAAACATAGCTAATGTGTTACCACACTACTTCCTCTTAACTCATTATAGATTTCAAATTATAGGCTACCTCACCAAAGATACCTGGCATATTTGCAGGCTAAATGTATGGAAGAACAAACTTTTCTGCTTTACCATGGACATGAGATGGAAGTCCTCACAGATACAAGGCATCATATATCACATTTAATTGGAAAACCATGGTAATATTGAGACATCCAAGTAATATGAACAAAGAGACGGAAAAGATTCAAGAACATCATAAATGGCAGCTGACATTAAAAAAATCTGTTCGAATCCATATCTACAATCAAGATTTTGATACAGCACAAAAGACATGTTTTCTCATACTGACTAGCGATACAAAGGGCATTGAAATTATATTACTTATAGATTATCACTTTTCCTCAAGTCGGAAAGACGATAAGATTACACTTTGCTCAAGATGGGTGATATACACTTTTTCTATTACTGAATCTAAAAATTTTATTTTGCAAAGTGTGACCCTGATATAGATATCATAGTAAGGAAATGGAAGTATTTTACAGGAACTGTTTGCGTAATAACCTGATTAAAACAGATTACTTTATGTGTAATGGGTTACAGTATAAGTATTTTAAAAAGTGCAACAAGTTTTAGGGCGACTGTACTTGCACTGAAGTTCCATGAACCATGAAGTCCAAAACTGTAATCCTTCAAGGAAAAGAGAGAACAAACCGTTAGCTCTCTCAACTCTCTTCCAACATTCATGGTGAGGGTACAACTGTTTTGCAGTGTGTTCATACTCAGTGTTGTTCTTACAAGTGATGAAGTACGACTGGAAGAAAACTGTGAACTTTGGTGATTTTTAAAAACAGTTTGTATGTACACAAATTCTGTAAAATTACTTCTTAACATAGGACATTATCACTGGGGAAAAAGTTAAGATCATTGAAGAACACAAAAAGAACAAACGTCCAGCTGGTTATTTAAAGTGGCGAAAACTCAGATTTATGAAATGTTGAAAAAACAAAATAAAAATTAAAGAAGAGTGGCTAAAGGGAACAGCTGGACATGTGAAATGCATCACAAAATCTTCAGCGTATGACAAGTTAAGAGTATGACGTGCTGTGTTTGAGTGGTTTGTTAGTGCTCGCACTAAAGTAATTCCCATTTCTGGACCATTGCTTCAGACTCAAGCTTTAGAGATTGAAAGAAAATTAGGTAAAGGCAATTTTAGAGCTTCCAATGGATCACTCGAGAGTTTCATTACATTGTTTTGAATGTTGTGTGAGGTGAAGCAAATGATGTTGATATGCAGATTAAAAAGGGGAAATTGAAAACAGACAGAGAAACTAGGCGATAAACTATAGTCCAGCAATGCAAAGAAGGTCCCTGTAAGGAATGTGCGTGTTACACAGTAGGACAAGGACAGCGAATGTGTGTGGCAGAGAATGCCTGCTATACAAGGAATACAGCCGTTAAAAAAAATGCACCCTATTCGCTCTGTAAACTAAAACCGAGAAGATTCATTCACAAAAGTAGAAGCCGTCAGAATGTTTTTGAATGGTCTGTAACTGAACTGACATGGGGTGTCATAAACCTGTCCAGGGAGGGTGTGGGAACCTTCAACAACCCCCCTGCATCTCGTCCCTTGGAGACTTTCCCTCCTGTGGAGGAGTATACAATTATTGTACCTCAGTTCCAAATATAGCACATAATACTGTAACGCGGGCGCTGGAGCACCCTGTAAAGCAGCTGGCAGCGGAAGGTAGGGGAGGCTCGGTTAGCCACACCTCCTCCTCGTTTGTCTTGTGGTGGTGACAGACCGTGGTCAGGAAAAAAAAACATGACTGTGTCGCCGGTTTTCTCTACACCTGTTTCTCGATCTTTCTGTTACTAGAACATTCTCCTGGTCACTAGAAACCGGCGATATTCCTATATAAAGAAGGTTACAGACAGACGGAGTTGAGTTGTTGGTCAATCAGTTGGTTAGTGAGTGTGAGCGAGAAGACAGTCGCAGTTCTTGGTGTAAGAGTTAGTCAGTGACGTGTTAATGAACGAAAGGATTGTGCAACGGAAGACTGTACGAACTGTGTATGAGTATCGGAGTTTATGTAATCGCGAGTACAAGTGAAGTTGTAATGGACGAACGGGTAAATTGTAATTGTGTGCAGCAAGTAATTTTGTGTAATTGGCAAGTGTTAAACTGTAAGTCGGTGGAAATAAAGAACATTGTTGAGTGGTGTAATTGGACTTTTTATTCCACGAACCCACAAAGTCACACTGGTGTCAGGAAGCGGGAAGATAACATCACCGAACATTACAACCATGGACGCGGCATTGGAGAAAATTTTAGAGATGATGATGGAAATGAAGGCGGAACTGACAGAAATGAAGACGGCAAATGAAAACCTCGCTGCAAAAACAGAAGCGGCAAACGACAACATCATAGGGAAGATGGAAGAAATGAAGGCCGAATTAACAGCGAAGACGGAAACGGCTAACAACAACTTGGCCACGACAATGACCTCAAAGATGGCCGAACTGACAACGGAGATGAGGGCGGCGAACGAGGCTCTCGCCGCAAAGTTTGAGGAACGGTTGGCCGGCGTGAGGGCCGACAACATCGCAAAACCCCTCACCCGCCTGACGGAGGAAAACCGGCCTTATGTGTGGACGGAGGACGCCGAAGACGCTTTCCAGCACCCGAAGGGGACCCTGTGCAGTGCTTCAATTTTGGGTTTCCCACAACCGGGTGGCGCCTTCATTGTGGACACCGACGCTAGCGACCATTACATTGGAGGTGTCCTATCGCAGATCCAGGACGGCCATGAGCGCACAAGAGTGGAAGAGAAGGAGCGTGCCGCAGCAGTCCGAGTAGTTGTGGCAGTGCCTGCTGAAGGCTGGGATAGCGCAGGCCTGAGGAGGGAGCAGCTGGCGGACGCAGACTTGGGGCCACTCTTGAGGGAAGTGGACGCAGGGACGGGACCAACCTGGGAGGACATCGCACCGAGGAGCGCCACCTACAAGTCGCACTGGGCCCAATGGGACTCGTTGAAGACCAGAGAGGGCGTGCTGTTCCGGGTATGGGAGTCACCCGATGGGAAGGCGCAGAGAGGACAGTTGGTACTTCCCCGGAGCAAGGTCCCGGAAGTCTTGGAGGAAGTGCACGCCGGTACTTCAGCAGGACACCTGGGAGCGAACCGAATGATTCACAAACTACGGCAGCGCTACTTCTGGCTCAGACTCCGGGCAGATGCTGGTGGTACACCTGGACCGCCTCGCACGCTACGATGGGGCTGTTCGAGGCGAACAGCTTTGAGGAGGGAGCAGTGTAACGCGGGCGCTGGAGCACCCTGTAAAGCAGCTGGCAGCGGAAGGTAGGGGAGGCTCGGTTAGCCACACCTCCTCCTCGTTTGTCTTGTGGTGGTGACAGACCGTGGTCAGGGAAAAAAAACATGACTGTGTCGCCGGTTTTCTCTACACCTGTTTCTCGATCTTTCTGTTACTAGAACATTCTCCTGGTCACTAGAAACCGGCGATATTCCTATATAAAGAAGGTTACAGACAGACGGAGTTGAGTTGTTGGTCAATCAGTTGGTTAGTGAGTGTGAGCGAGAAGACAGTCGCAGTTCTTGGTGTAAGAGTTAGTCAGTGACGTGTTAATGAACGAAAGGATTGTGCAACGGAAGACTGTACGAACTGTGTATGAGTATCGGAGTTTATGTAATCGCGAGTACAAGTGAAGTTGTAACGGACGAACGGGTAAATTGTAATTGTGTGCAGCAAGTAATTTTGTGTAATTGGCAAGTGTTAAACTGTAAGTCGGTGGAAATAAAGAACATTGTTGAGTGGTGTAATTGGACTTTTTATTCCACGAACCCACAAAGTCACAATACATATCATCCTATTATTATTTACACTTCATTCTATATTATTCCTTCACTGTGAACTTGTGTGACTAGATTCTGTAATTTCTGTGTATTTAAACACAACCCTCCATAAGACTGAAACCTGTGTCAACGGAAAATAAATATCGGAACAATTGTATTTCATTTTAAAGAGGTTTTACTGTATAACAAATGTTTCCAAAAAGCAACAAAACAGGCTGAAAACAGAATCAAAATGTGTTTAAGCAGAATCCTATCTAGGACACAAAAGAATAAATGGAAAAGTATTTAAGCTGACAGTAAGAAGGAATTGAAATCAATTATGGTAAATGTCCGCCTGTGACGACCATAAGGCTTCCTGAGACTGCAGCAGAGAAGAATCCCATGGATTAACTCTGCCAAGTACCTAGGGATTCTACTGGATCGCGGCCTCACCTTCACTCCACATGTTAGAGCAAAAGTGGGTCATGCCGTGCTCTTTTAGCTATATCCAATATTTCACTTTGCCATGTCCATACACCTCAAACTACTTCTTTATATTTCGAACATCCTGCCTCAGATACTCGTCGGATGCAAAGCCAGGGGTCCGCAGGCTGCAGGCCATTTAGAACACAGCACTGATTTATTATGAGGATGATTTATGATACCGACATTAGGTTCCCTTCATACAGCCTACACCCCAAGTCCGGCATACCTTACGTTTGAGACTGAAACGGTACTCTCTTCCTTGAGTTAATTAATTAAATGTTAAAGGAACATGTTCTTGTGAAAAACAAAAATCTTGTTTGTATTGTCAATTTGGTGACAGACTTTGAGAAGGTTGTTTACTCCCATAAGGATGGACGCAGCCATAAATTTTAAGGGTGGTAACCGGTTTTTATTTTCAAGCCTAGTTTTGACAGAAGCCGTGGGAGGTCTAGAAAGAAGGGGAGAGAGGTTGTTTCCGTAAAAGAGACGCCATATGCATTCTATCAACCAACTAATTTAAAATAATAAGCTGTGGGAGAGACAAGAGTAGAAAAAAGGCAAAATAAAAAACCGCGTCCATCAAACTAGTTGGGTTATCAGCGCCAAGCTAAAAGGTCGTGTGATGATACGCGGGAAACAATCACGCCGGTGCGCAGCTAACCTCTCAAAGTTCGTCTAGCCAAACTGAATTTCAATGGCAAGTGAAATATAACCGATCGTCACAAAAGAATAAAACTGCGTTTCTTTCCAAGCACCCAATTGATCCACCCACAAAACCCTGAATCAAGAAATCCTTGCTACAGATGCTATATTCATGAGCTTTAAGATAACTCCAAGAGCAGCCGCGGACTTCAACGTTTTCAATCATCATCGCCGAGGTTGACGGAGGCGTCACCTTGCAAGACGTTGTGCCTAGAAGAACACGCACATTGTATGCCAAAATCACAACTGGTCACTCGGTCAATATGACCATTAGTTTCCCCGGAGACGGATGAGCTACCTCTCCCTAAGGATGTCCTTGGTAGGTAACAGCTGTTGCCTCTTCGCTCACACCAAACTTTACCAGGTGAGGCCACATTGGGTTCGATTACTGCTGGACGACTGGCCGCATGGCGCGTAACCCCACCCCTGGGATTCTGAAAACCTGCTTTCAACAACAAACCCTGCATCCTAGTTCCTTTCAGCCTCTCCTTTACTAGCCCCGCCCTACTTAACGGCCACGCAAGCGGTGGACTAAGGAAGATGCTATCCGGGATACACCCATCGCCATAACTTGACAACCAGCTTGCGTACTTGCGTACTTGCGTACATGGCACTAAATAATATATCGCAGAGGTAAATCCACAAAGCGTATAAGTCCCGTGACAGCTTAACTCTCCGCCCAGGAATACTCGAACGACGTGTAATCACTCATGGCTCTTGGCTTGGACGTAGAGTCAGTCAATCAGTCGAGTTGAGAAGCCCAGATGCGACGGTTATGAAGTGCATTGGTGATACAACGTGACTGTATTAATATGATTCTACGGATCAGTTGTGTTTGTTTTGACTGTATGCGACAGTGACTTAAATGTAACGTTAGCGCTTCTCTAACCTCTTAAGAGGTGAGCTTAACAGTAACTGGTGTTTTCATTTATTACACTGGTGTCAGAAGTGAAATAGTAAGGCCACGATGGAGACTGCTTGAAAAGTTATTGGCCAGCATAGAGAAAATGCAATCTGCAATGAACAAGATCGAATCGAAAATGGAATGGCTGAAGGAAGAAATATTCTGGATGTATGTTAAATATTATTTTATTTTCGTACTCTTTCTTTTACCTCTATTACGAGATTGTTATGTGCCGTTATTCAGTGGATTGATATTAAAAAGTGCTTTATAATCTGTCCTCATCAGAATATTTCTGTCACCTGCCAGGAGACAGCGGTTTGTGGTACCACCAAATATTTTTTACATATCTACCTTTCTCACCAATGCCAGTGTTAGGAGTCGCTTGGGTTCCCTTACAGCGAGGGAGCCGATGTATATTGATCTGATGAAATCAGGGTTGACGGGTCGGCCCAACGCCTGGGATGAATGAATGATGGAGCAACTGGTGAAATGAATGGGGGGAAACCAGTTGGCCCGCCTCGGTAGCGTACATGATAGCATGTTTGCCTCACGTACAAGAGGTGCCGAGTTCGAATCTCGGTTAGCGTGAGTTATCTGGGTAACGTAACGACGAATATCTGGGTAACGACGAATGTCGGGTAACTCTAAGCTCTGTGGACCGTGGGCTCATTTGAGCATCATTTCACCCATTTCATTCATCGTCCTATATAACATAACATTGGAGGACGTCAATTAACAAAAAAAAAAAAAGAAAGAAACCGGAGGACCCGGAGGAAACCCACCCCAGCACCATGTTGTCCACCATAAATCCCACTTTGCGGTCACCTGGGGTCGAACCCGGGCCGCCTAGGTGAGAGCCAAGCAGTCTAACCACTCAGCTATAGCGCGACTATACTCCAAATATATTGAAGCAATTAACTAAGAGAAGAATAAGAAGATCTGACATGGCACCTTATGCTCCATAATTACTATCAATGTGTTTGATCGATAAATATTTAATTTGGCATACCTCTGCGTTTATCTTCGACAATTTGTTTCATTACTCAAATGTGATTCGAGTATATTGTCACGGTGGAGGCAAATACCTGCCGCAGTGGATTAAGAGTGCGTTGTCGCTTTTGTTTGCCAGCTGGGAAATGTAATCAAGGACAGCCGCTGCTGACAAGAGGAGCTGGGAAAAAGGGGCCTTCGAGTGTGTTCCACTTAGGCGAATCCAGAGACTTCGATTTCAGACATTTCTAGGTATAAATAGGATTGCAATGCCAGCCTGAGACATCTATCAGAGTCAGTAAGCAATTAGAGGTTAAAGTATCAGTGTCAGTCTGCGAGCAATGAGTTTAATGAGCTTGAGAAGCTACGAGCAGTGCAAGTTGATAAGTGAACAGTGGCATAAGAAACACTGGCGCTACAAAAGCAGTTGTGTTTGCTCTGAGTAAATGAAAAAGTGAAAATAACTGTGAGTTAGCAGCGTACTAACAATTTTGGTGAAGAATAAAGCGAGTTTAACAGAACCTCCTGTCATTTCAGTCATACTGATGGCAGAAGTGGGATAAGAATCCGAGGTAGAGGAAACCCTTAAAAATATATTGGCTAAAATCGAAGAAATGAAGACAGAAGTGAGGGCTGAAATTAAATATGTAAAATTTGCAATGGAAGAAATGAGTGACGTTAAATTTGTGAATTCTCGAATGGGTGAAATGAAAATCCACATGGACAAAATGCAACTGAATGTGGAATCCGGCATTGAGAAGACAGAGGAAGAAATAAAGACAGCAATGGAAAGTGAAATGAAAATTAGAAAGGACAAGATGGCATCACAAATGGAGAGTGTGAAGGATGAAGTGAAAAAGAAATAATGGGTGTAAAGGAAGAAATAATAGAGCCGTCAACCAAAATCGTAAAGCATCAGACTGCTGTGGAGGAGGGAGTGGAAGAAATCGATGGGAAGATTAAAGAATTGATCAACGAATCAACGCCCTCTAGGACGTCGAGGAACTGCTGAATGCACTGGAAGACATTGAGGAACGGGTTAGCGTTCCCGAAGGAAGAGTAGACGGCAGTGCCAAAGAACTGTACGCTATATTAGAAGAGATGCCTAGCGAGAGACTTAAGAACTTGAATGTAGAGAAGCCGGTACGCGAAACAGTATCTGCTTGCGTCCAAGTAGGACTAGACGTCAACCTTTGAACTCTTCCGTTAACAATTTGCCGCCATCGCCGCCCGATGGTTGTTCTGTAGAAAAGGTAGCCGCACAGCTTGTCTCTAGCCCCTAGGGATGGGCGGCACAAGTCCAGAACGTGATTGCGACGTTAGTGGTATTCTGAGATTTCTGAGAGGCCCTCGAAAACCGGCTCGAAAGTACATTCCGGCCGCAGTCTATCGAACCCAGCTCGAATCGAGGATGCAACAGTCAGGAAAGACGCTGCAGGAGTTTGCCCTAGCATTTGAGCAGCTGGCGAGAAAGACTGTAAGGAACCTTTTGATAGTAACGTGTGCCAGAAAGTTGCCTATTCCTTCGTCTACGGGATTCACAACCCAAGGTACGATAGTGCCTGATGCTCGACGAGTAAAATACCGTTCATGAGGTGCTGACGGCCACGTTGATGATGGAATTGGGTAAGGTACAGCTTTCCCTATCTCAAACAACAGGGACATCTGATATGACGGGCTCATATGATCGACTCAGGGATGTCGGCGAAGAATTTCCAGTTTTGTGTGCTGCGGGTGTGACCAGACAGGACACTTCGTGAAAAACTGCCCACTACCGGCCGACGAGCATAACAAAAAGGAGTAACTACCGATGTGATGAGAGGCACGTCGTGGCCTTCATCACCAACTTCTCGACGATACGACGCCCCTTACGCAGAAGGAGGCTTACAGCCTCATTGCGAACGAATGGGTACAGGGAAGCCGTTAACGGTATTTGATAGACACGGGAACAGTTGTGGCCGTGAACAGACCTGTGTTGAAGGATTGCCGTCGAGGACAACCACTCGGCCCAACTAAATAGTGACACCATCTTCGGACACCTATCCTGTGAAGAAAAAAACTCTTGCTGGAATTAGTCTTGGACTGGAGCGTTGAGTCTCTGGGTGTTCGTCGCATGGTAGCTGAGGAGTTGATAATAGGCTCGATGCCGTAAGTAATCACGATGCGAGGTTCGAAGTCGGCAGGAGGGAATTGCGACTTGGCCGAGATGAGGTGACGCTATAGAGCCCCAACGAGCATCCAGGAATCTGCACGGTGCCACAGATGGAGTATGTGGTAGTGCCCGCAGGAAGCGAGGTTGTTGTGAAGGCGCACCTTCAGGCGTAATGGTCAAGAAACCTGGTTTTAGATTGGAATGCGCCTTTTGACAGACTGTGAGTTGCTAGGACATGATTAATTTGCCGATGGAGAAGTGCCTTTGAGGCTGCTGAACCCTTTAGCTACAAACCGGGATATACAGAACGGAGCTAGAGAATTGCGAGCCAACTGCGAATGTGACATTGTGCAACGGGCCGTGGGGCCAGCTCCAACGTAAATTGTGGAACTTCGGCTGAAAGACTTACTGAAGAGTATCGTGGACCATCTAACTAGAAAGTGTCCGGGGTTTAGTTGGACCTTAGCAGTTAGTCTTCAGCTAAGTGGACGGCAATTACGGCCGTACGACCGAGGGTTCCATCAAATCGACAGTGTAGACGCTTGATCTATCCAGCAGCCACCTGGACAAGTCTCTCTGGTGAAGCATGCAGAGGTACAAGACATGCTGCAAGACATGAGATCCCGAGGGATATTCGAAGTCCGATTTCCCTTGGTGCTCCCCTTTAGTCCTGATTAAGACGAAGAATGGTCAGTGTGCCTCTGTATGGACTACAGGAAGTTGAATGCTGTCACTTGGAAGTTGACGTTATTAATCGTTCATTTAATCTTTTATAATTCTCTGCATTTGAAACAGAGTTAACTTTTAAATTACCCATAATGTTTTTCCTGTTTTTGTGTACCATACTTAGCGTCTTATTCACTCCATTTAGTATATCACACATCCTTACACCCTTGAAGTTTCAATAGTAAAATAGTTTTCCCATTTTTGTATTTATTTTTACTGTTGGAACCTTGAAAACCTTTAAATTTCAAAAACTTTAATGCATTTTGTAATTCAAAGTCTAATCCAATCTTTCTATTGAAGGCTATTACAATATTACCTGAAACAACTAGTAGTTAACTCATATTTTTTTTAAACTAAAAGTATTTAATCTGGTTTTTATCAGTAGGTTTATATTACACTTAAATTTTGCCTTGTTTACTTACAAATTGTATATTGTCACCTGATCGTCGAAGTAGCGACAAGCCAGCTGGCAGGAGAGAAAGAGACAGATAGTGTCCCAGCCACGCCCACACATGGGTGACTGGTTGGCGCTTGCCGAAGGAGAGGCGGTGAGGGGGAGACAGAGTGATGTCTGGATAATTCTCTCTCCTTCGTCTGCCACCATGAAAGGCCGTGAAGCTTAGGGAGGTGTCGAGAAACTTCGCCTCGCGTATAAAAGTGACTGGACTGGACTAAATGAGAGTTTGGCAGGGAGCCGAGAGATGTGCAGAGGAGTCAGTCGAGAGCTGTTAATGGTGCAGTGTGGTCGTTTGGCAGACGGACTTGAAGGTTTCGTACGTGTGTATTACGTCATTCTGCTGATATCAGAATTGTACAAGTGTCTTTCTGCGGAAATAAAGAGCATTTTGAATTTCTGCTAACAGGACTTTTAATTTTACGAACCCACTTGATGTATCAAGTGAACATTTACATTGCTACACATACTTCTCCTTCCACCATTTAGAGTAATGTTTGTCCTTTTGGAATCAGTGTTACTCCTGGAGCTTCTAACAACTGTTTATTTATTTAAATTACTGTCTTCCACCACCTTTTTGCTTAGTTTACCTTTGTCAGAGCATAAGTCGCATCACACGTACAATTTGAAATTTTGAAGATATTTTTTTAAATGGACTCCATCTATGCCAAAACCATTATCTTTCAGCCAGAAGCTACCATATACCAGTAAACATTTTTAGTGCCACAGAATTAATTTAGTCCTCAATTTATGAACTATTCTTTGTACTCCTACATCTCAAGTGCAAAGAAACTACTTACAATTATTCATATAATACGAGGGCTGTTCAGTAAAGAATGATCACAATTTTTTTTGACAACGTACCTTTACTCATCCTCATGATTCTGATGGTCCTTCTCAAAATAGTCTCACCTGAATGCGATGCACTTGTTCCAGCGTTTCTGCCAGTCTTCAAAGACATGCTGGAAACCATTTTTGAGAGATCCTTCAAAGTCGCCTCCGCAGCCCTCATCACTGCTTCTGATGATGGATAATGCCTCCCACGAAGGCGTTTCTTCAAGTTATGGAATAGAAAAAAAGTCACATGGGGCTAAATCCGGACTATAGGAAGGGTGAGGGATGGACTTCATGATGATTTTTGCAAGATATTCGGCAACAACATTGGCAATATGCGGCCGCACATAATCGTGGTGCAGCATCCAGCCTGCTTCACGGAAATGTGGTCTTTTGCGCCTGATATGGACTTGCAATGTTTTCAGGACATCCCTGTAGTATTGTCCAGTTACTGATGTGTGTGCAGGTACAACATGCTGTTAAACTATTCCATGAATATCAAAGAATGAGATGACCATAACTTTCCCAGCAGAAGTAACCACTTTTGCTTTTTTGAGGGTTGGTGATGAAGGAGCTTTCCACACTGAGCTTTGCTGTTTGCTCTTAGGATCAAATTCATCAGCAGTGATTACGTTTGAAAGAAACTCCTGATCTTCCTCTAACAATAACTTTAACTGCATGCAGACCTGCACGAGAATGTCCTTTTGTTTGGGAATCAACAGTTTTGGAACCCATCGTGCACAAACACGTCTCATGTGTAATGTTTCCGTCACCAACGTGTGGATGACATCCAATGAAATGTTCAGTATTTCAGAAAGTGGTCTGAAGGTAATTCGTCGATCCTCTCTCACAATGGCAGCCGCAGTGTTGATGTTTTCTTCCGTAAGAGCAGTAACTGGAGCATCGGGTCCACCTTCCTTTGAAATTGATTGTCTCCCCTCTTTAAACATTTAAACCACCTTCGAGCTGTGCTGTAGGGAAGAACAGACTCTCCATAGGCCTCCTGTAACATTGTATAGGCCTCAACTGAAGATTTGTTGAGACGAAAGCAGAATTTCAAAGCCGCATATTGTTCCTCGCGTGTTACTTCCATTGCAGCAGTAGGCGATACTGAACTTACGTGGTTCTCACAGGTGGGAACCAGGAGTACCAACAATAAAACTACTACGGCGTGTTTGCTTCGCATTAAGCTGACAGAGTATAATAAGATTCAATTTTATTGCGAAAAATTATGACCGTAAAAATTATGATCATTCTTTATTTAACATTAGTCTATTGCTCCCCTCATTATTATTTTTTTTTTGCCCTTATGGTCTTTATATTTTGTTTTTGCTGCATTATTACCATTACCTCATCACTTGCTTTTTTTACATTCATTTTGCAAAACTTACCTTGCAGTTCTTGAATCTTGATGCCCAGAAAGTAGTGTACTTACCTCAAAATATTTTTGTATGCTTGCTCAGAAAACTTTAAGAATTTATTGCCTACTATAAACCTAGCTTTTAATTTCCATTTCCATTTGTTTGAACCCAATCCACATTTTTCCCTACATTTCTACTGCTTGCTCCACTTCCAGTGCTTGATACTGCTGATTATGAAAAACATTATTTACGCTTTCAGTTGTAAGCCACATGTGTACACTGTTTAATTTTAAGGAGTTTTACAGATTCACTTAGAAATTGCTTTTCTCTTGAGATAATAACATTTGCAATCACTATGGACTGAATCTTAATGTCTCATTTTTTAAAAATTAGTTACGCACTCTTCGCTGACTTCATTACAATTTGTGAACTTTTATTAAAATAATTAAACCTGTTTAATTATTCTGGAAATTAGGTAACATTTATGCAAGTGTTTATATGTAGAGCTACATGTAAGTGTTCCTGTGTGTAATAGTTTCATAACAGAATACCACCCATGTATAAGGAATATGTATTTTTATGCTTTTGTGATTATATCATATTTTTTCTGCTAACGATTAGTTTTTAATAATTAAAATAAATTATTAAGTTTAAACAATGTATAAATGATATTACAATGAAAAATACATTTAAAACATGTTTTTTCCTTCTTGTGAACAATTAGTTTTCTGTTGCAAACAAGACAAGACTGATAGAGGTAACAAAAAGGTATGCTGAAATCTTAGAGAAATATTCTCTACTGGTAGACAATGAAAGTAGATTATATAAACATGGGTCCAAAATGTTTAAATTCTCGGTTTGAGCTCAGTTTAAGCTAATTTATGCATGCTTATCATGGGAAATACAGAGGAATATACTGCATGAAATTATATCTTACAAGCAATGTTCAGAAGCATAAATGTATGCATTAACCTGTCATTACATTGCATCCTGAATATGCTGATGTATTGCATATTCAGGATGCAGTATAATGGCAGGTTACATACAGAGCATTGACACTGTTTACAGTCGACTACAATACAGACATGAAGATCTTTTATCTTGACCAGAGCTCTGTTTAAAACAAGAGCTTTTAGAAACCCTTATAACTAAAACTTTAGTGAGTTTAGTCCAGAAAATACACGGTGTTCAGTTTTATTCGTTATTTCCCGCCCTCCGATTGAGTAAGAATCACGTCATAGTTGACTGGAAAGTCTATCTTGAAATCATAGTGGCCTCTACGGAGAAGAAGCGGTAATGTTTGTGGAATAGTAAGCAAATTACAGCGCTCGGAGTGTGGTTGCTCTGTTAACTATAGTATAGCAACGCAAAGATTGTCCCTGTAAGGAATGTGCTGTGGGACAAGGACAGCGAATGTGTGTGGCAAGGCACCTCTTTTACACAAGGAGCAGACCCTTATAAAAACATGTGCCCTATTCACTCTGTATACTAAAATTGAGGAGATTCATTCACAAAAGTAGAAGCCGTCAGAATGATTTTGAATGGTCCATAACTGAACTGACATGGGGTGTCATAAACCTGTCCAGGGAGAGTGTGGGAATCTTCGCCAACAGCCCTGCGGCTCAGCCGTCGGAGACTATCACTCCTGTGGAGGACAGTAATACAACCAGCTTCCCCTGGATATGAACAGAGCACCGCGTCTTCGTGGTTGAGTGCTACTTTCGTACCGGCATTAAAATTGGTGCGACATATAAATATAATTTAAACCGCTGCATAGAGAAGTTTATGCAACGCTATCTAGCATTTAGACAAGTTCCTCGGAGCGTAATGTTGTCAACAGTTTCCAGGCACCGACAAATTGACGTACTTTTGAAACGATAGAGCCATACTGAAAAATTCAATGCCATAGCCGGGATTCGAGCCACTGATCTTCTGGTTGCCGTCCAGCCGCTCTAACCCTTCAGCTACTATGGCCAACGTGCCGTCAGTCTGGCTCTACCGTTTCATAGTGCGTCCTACACACGGCTAGTGTTAAAGAACAATTAATTTCCATTAATTGTACCTAATAGTGGTTAACTATAAAGCCCGGGCCTTAAAGTACTTACAGCATAGTAAGTCGCCATTAAGGTGGTTGTCTCATGTGTTTATGAGAACTCCTAGTGGTTTACCGGGAAAAAATACGAGTCAGTTGGCATGTTGGCCATAGTAGCTCAAATGGTTAGAGCGGCTGGACGGCAATCAGAAGATCAGTGGCTCAAATCCCGGCTATGGCATTGAATTTTTCAGTCTGGCTCTACCGTTTCATAGTGCCTCCTACACACGGCTAGTGTGAAAGAGCAATTAATTTCCACTGACATACTTTGGTTTGCAACATAAACGTCTTACGTCATATCAGTATACAATATAATTTTTTTGTCATCCTCACACTTAATTAAAATGTATATTAATGTTGGTATCCTCATGTCTTTTAAAACCAATAGGTGCATAAACCATTTCCAAGATACAGGATCACTTATTCTCAAAGAGAGAGACACTGGACGCTATAAAGTGACTGATCACACTCTAGAAGCAATAAATAATGTTATGACACAAAGGCCTCAAGCATATCTTGTCGAAATACAATCAGTGTTAAAGGCGAAGACAGAAAGGAAATATAAGAAAATGGCAACATAAGACTATGTACTAGAGATATTTTCTTGTCTGGACTTGGATAAAAGCTTTGTTATATTGTAACACTAATTTATTTTTCATACCCAGAACATGTTCTGCTAATCTTCTGGTTTGTAATGAAGTCACACTGTGAGGAAACTGTGACTGATAGAAAAGAATTGAGATCAATTTGAAATATTTCTATTTTATGCGACAGGTTTACAATGTGCATATATGTCTACTATAACAGAAAAACATATGTTCATTGTGAAATAAGGTTAATTGACTTAACATTTCGTATATTCTTCTTGGTATACTTTTATGGCTGCATAATTAGCTTTGCAGTGCATTGCAGTATATAGATTTTTTTAAACACAGATATCGTATCTACGCACCGGGCAAAATGACGCACCTTTATATTACGCGGGCAGACCTACCTCTCAAATAGTATATTTACGTGCCGGTAGAAGGAGGCCTCAAAGCTGCTGTCAGCACACCAAATACGATCGCAAGCCACTAGGGGAATCGTATATAAATTCGCTCCATCAGCGATGCAATTGATGACGTCAAATTTTGCGCGGTAAAATTACAGATAAAAATGAACACCGTGTGTGTAGCCTTTCATTTGGCAACTGTTTTATTGAATGAGAAATTGTTAGATTAAACTCTTCTTCTATTGTAATAACTTTATTGTTTGATTGAGTCATGAATGTATGTATTTCCAGTTTTAGAAGGTATTTTACGAGGGCTGTCCGTCTCTGACCACAGATAGACCGCGAACAAAGTGCGTTCGGTGTGCGCATGCGCGAGCACAGTCATCTCCCCTCCTCAACATCCAAGCATTACATGACTCCCTCCCCTCCATACGCTAACCAATGCAGTGCAGCTTGCGCTATGGCGGAGAGGAGAGGCAGCCTAAATGGCGGTAGAGGGGGAAGCTGGAGAGCTTCAGTTTTGGTAAATCACGCCTCCAGCTGCATTTTGTTCGCGGTTTACCTATGGTATGCCTGTCTGCCGTTACTTTGTCACTGGTGGTGGTGGTGGTGGAGGAGGAGGGGGAGGAGGGGGGATAACATTTGTAGGGGAAGCGAGCACGTGCTCTAGGGTCAGCATCCCTGCTGTAAAGGAACGTTTTACCTAGTACATGCTTGGGCAGAATATGTGGGTTGTGGACGATTGGGTTAGTGCTGGAATGTGGTGAAGCAAAGGTTAGGTTCGGAAGTTGTAAGCTAACACTTACATATAATTTTTTTGGTTCCAATTTTTTTCTGTCCCTGAGTTTAACTTCTCTATTTTATTATACTAATTTATTTATTTTTTATTGGCTCTCTTTTGGGCCATAGTCACAAGAATGACCATCCAATAATTGTGTATCATGTTTATCCTTATAATTTGGATCGTATTATGGTGTTGTGAACCGTGTTACGTAAATAACTTCCGCACTTTTGGACGCGTGTCGACGCTATCAAGATCTATCGAGTTTTGTTTCACGCTAAACCTTGTTTCACTTCCACTACAGACAAAGGAGTTACCTTTAATGTCTGAAGTTTATGGGTAAGCAGAATTATAAATTGTTAAAGAACGTGGGTTTCATCAGGGAAGTAAATATTCAAAATGACACCTCCTTCATCAATAGCACATGTACCTAGGTAGATGCTGGAGAGACCTTCTTGCGCTCTGTAAGATGGCGATGATTTTATTTTGTACAGTTATGATGTTATCAGAAATGTTGTTTGTATCATGCTGTCAAATTATTGGCCCAAAGATGTAAAACAAAGAGTAATACCTAAACATCTTGAGCCTGGTACGAAGGATTTTTAACCCGAATTGAAATGGCACTGTGGTAAAGCAACTGTGGTAACACCATTCGGCCAAGCTATCTGACAAACTGAAATTACAATACGAATATGTAATCGCAGAACTCAGATACCACCTCGAATCTTTACACGCTTTTTGCAGTTCCATACAGAGTTTGGAGCTCGTTTTGGTGCTTTTAACCCAAATAAGAGAACTGTATCAGCCATTACAATAACTTTATGAGCTGAAATATGCCACAGCTTGTGTCAGAAGGAAAATTATCCCTCTTAAAATTTCTTGACAAGGCTGTACAATGAACTTTTTTTTTCTGGCCGCTTAAATTCAATTGGTCACACTGCGTAGAAGTGCCCTTTTGTTTTCAAATTGTTTAGTCAACCGATGAATGTGAAAGACTGTTGCTTCAGAGGTCCCGTAGAGGAGGGGATTCGTCCCCCTCAACTGCTGTGGTGCGAGCGCTGCGGACCCTTAGCACTCGTGGTACCTCTGACGTTACTAAAGAAACCTCGGACCGAACTGCCGAGCCCCTCCCGTCGGGGAGTTATTCGGATTTGGGTTGGACTCGAGGGGGCAGTGTGTTCCCGACACCCCAGGGAAATTGGGTACCTCCGGCCAGGCAATGACCGCTCGGAAGGGGTAGAGGGATGCCTGATAAGTCCCAGGTACTAGCCTGCAGAGCCAGTAGAAGGTGTGCCAGATCACCAGGCGGCCCCACCGAGGTTTTCGGTAGTCTTCCCTGCGGGGTTGACGTGCGTAAGTGGCGTCCACTTCCATTCCGTCTTGACGTTGTTGTCGATGGGTCGGGGGGGGGGGTGCTTTTTAAGAAATCAGATATTTCCCTATGGAAAGAGCCCCGGAGTTAATCATCGCTCCCGGGTAGAAGAAGGCCAGGGTCGTCGGACTTTTGGGTAGATCCTCTGTGCATAACTGTTTCTTCAGGGGCGTTTTCAGTGGTGTATATTAATATATACTAAAGAATAAGAGTTCGTCAAATAACATATAAGTTATTTCCTGGACGGAAACAAGAAGATCCATGGTTCAAATCCTGGCCATGACATTGAATTTTTTATGTTGATTCTATCTATCAAAAACCTTAGCCTATATACGGCTAGTGTGCATCAATTAACTAAAATAATAAGAGCTAAATGATGAAGCCTGGGACTTAAGTACTTACGATAGTAAGTCACCACAAACGGTGTATCTCGCATGTAAGAACCCCTAGTGGTCTACAGGGGAAATATACGAGTCAAATGGAGAATTTAATGTTATGACGGCAAGTTGTCCATGTAGCTCAATGGGTAAGAGCGACTGGACGGAAACAAGGAGATCCGTGATTCAAATCCCGGCCATGGCATTGAATTTTTCATGTTCATTCTATCCAAAACCTTATGCTATACATGGCTGGTATGAAGAAATGATTAATTTTCATCAATTAACTCGAATAACATAAATGCTATAAAAGAGGCCCGAGTTCGGTTCCCATGGCTGAACTACCTGACCCATGGATTTTTCGGGGGTTTTCCCGAATCGCCATGCAAATGCTGGGAAGTTAATTACATCCCCCGAATTTCCTGTCCCTCCATTTCATCTCTATTATCATTTCATATCATCTCTCTTCTGGTGAACTCTTTCAGGGTAGAAGTGTCGGTGGGTGTCTCGTCGGTGCATAGCAGGATGATATGCTCTGAGTAAAACTTCTTCCTCCGGTCCCCGAGCACGCCCTGATGGAACCGTTTCCGGAACATGGCGGGTGGGATGCCGGTTGTGCTTGTCTGCCGGGGAGTTTCCTGCCCTGTGCACTGACGTGGCTCCTCGCAACGGTCGTACTCTGTCTAATCTCAACTTATCCTTCCTCCCGAGGATGCGCTACTTGGGGCATAGGTACGATAGATCAAGACTTATCGCAGTTTCTAATTCCCTCTGTACCGTAATCCAATCCAGTCCATATGTTTTTGACATCGACGTACTTAACGATTGCATTCTGTCCCATAAAACACTTATACATTGAGATATCTGTATTTCCTCTATACAGTGTTATGAATTCATGTCAGGGTAAGTTACATAAGCCAGTTAGCACGTTGCATAAATTCAAAAATATGTAGGGGCAGCAGTCTCACTTGGTATACCTATACATAAGGTTTGTGTACAATTTCATGTAAGCCAGTGAAGGATAAGAAACAAACAAAAAAATAAATATTTATACTGGTTGCCAATTTAGAAAGTGATTGACATTTCGTATGGAGAGAGAGGCGACGTTGCTGCTTATTGCTGCCACGTGGAGAGCACGATAGGATTACGCATATTAGTATTATTATTATTATTTATTATTATTATTATTATTATTATTATTATTATTATTATTATTATTATTATTATTATTATTATTATTATTATTATTATTATTATTATTATTATTATTATTATTATTATTATTATTATTATTATTATTATTATTATTATTATTATTATTATTATTATTATTATTATTATTATTATTATTATTATTATTATTATTATTATTATTATTATTATTATTATTATTATTATTATTATTATTATTATTATTATTATTATTATTATTATTATTATTATTATTATTATTATTATTATTATTATTATTATTATTATTATTATTATTATTATTATTATTATTATTATTATTATTATTATTATTATTATTATTATTATTATCATTATCATTATCATTATCATTATCATTATCATTATCATTATCATTATTGTTGTTGTGTGGAAATTACCGTAGGATTGTACTACTAGATGGAACTTACAAGGTTTTTGGCAAGATACTTGCCACGTGACTGGAGCGCTGGTTAGAAAAGATACTTGGGGATTACCAATCAGGGTTTAGGAAACAACGCTCTACATTAGACCAGATTTTTATATTACGACAAATACTGGAAAAGTTTTATGAATATGACAGACAGCTTCATCAGCTGTATGTAGATTTTAAACAGACGTATGATAGCCTGGATAGAGCTAAAATATATCAGATAATGAGAGAGTTCAGAATACCACCGAAGCTGGTGAGATTGGCATGAATGACTATGGAATTGACAAGATGCAGGGTTAGAATGGAACAAGATTTATCAGGTATGTTTACCATGGAGAGGGGGTTGAGACAAGGAGATATACTATCCACACTGCTGCTTAATTTAGCACCGCAAAATGCAATCCGACAATTACCCATAAACCCTGGAGGAACCATACTTTCCAGATCAGTACAATGCTGACGATGTGACAATCCTCGCAAGGAATATAAGAGCTCTTGAGGAAAGTTAAGTAGTGTTAGAAGATAAAGCACAGGATCTAGCACTGGTAGTAAAGGTTAGTAAAACCAAATATATGAAGATGGGAGGTGATGGGGATGCAAGAAGAAGAGAACCTGCAGTTAAATTACATGAGAAAGAATATCAAAGAGTGGAAAAATTTAAATACCTGTGATCTATAGCAACAGTAGATAATAAAACATCAGTGGTAATTCAAGAAAGAATAGCAAGTGGTAACAGATGTTTCTATGCCTTGCAGAATATGTTTAAATCAAGGAACGTCAGTAGGAACACTAAACTTCAAATATATACAACAGTACTGAGACCAATAATAATGTATGGTTCAGAAAGCTGAGTGTTGACAATCAGAGAAGAACAGTGGTTGTTACGGTAGGAAACAAGATTTTGAGGAATATATTTGGAGTGATAAGGGACTTGGACGGATGGAGAATGCGGACAAACTAGGAGTTACAGTGCCTATTTGGACAACCAAATATAGTAGTGAAAATTAAACAAGAAAGAATAAGGAGGATTGGCCATGTGCAGAGAATGCCGGAAACCAATATATTGTGACTTTGTGGGTTCGTGAAATGAAAAGTCCAATTTCACCACTCAAAAATGTTCTTTATTTCCACCGACTTACAGTTAAACTCTTGCCAATTACACAGAATTACTTGCTGCACACAATTACAATTCACCAGTTCGTCCGTTACAATTTCACTTGTACTCGCGATTACATAAACGCCGATGCACATACCAGTTACGTACAGTCTTCCGTTGCACAATCTTCTCGTTCATTAACACGTCACTGACTAACTCTTACACCAAGAACTGCGACTGTCTCCTCACTCACACTCACTAACCAACTGACTGACCAACTCAACTCAACTCTGTCTGTCTGTAACCCCCTTTATATAGGAATATCGCCGACTTCTGGTGTTTACAGGATTGTTCCAGTAACAGAAAGATCGAGAACCAGGTGTAAGGAAACAGACGGCACAGTCATGTTTTTCCTCCGTCACCACCGCCTGTCACCACTATAAGACAAACGAGGGGAGGGCGTAGCTAACACGGACCTCCCCCGTCTTCCGCTCCCAGCTGCTTTCACAGGGTGTTCCAGCGCTCGCGTTACAATATTTAAGAAGATATGCATAGGAAAGCTGGATGGCACAAGGAGAAGAGGAAGACCCAGGAAAAGATGGGTAGATGATGTAGAAGATGACTTGAGAAAGTTGGGGGTTAAAGGCTGGAGAAGAAAAGCAGAGGACCGAGTAGAATGGAAGAGGGTGGTTAGGGTGAGCAAGAACCTACATGGCCTGTAGTGCCAACTATCATCATCATCATCATCATCATCATCATTATTATTATTATTATTATTATTATTATTATTATTATTATTATTATTATTATTATTATTATTATTATTATTATTATTATTATTATTATTATTATTAGTAGTAGTAGTAGTAGTAGTAGTAGTAGTAGTAGTAGTAGTAGTAGTAGTAGTAGTAGTATTTATAATGCCATACACAAACACAACAGTAATGTCATGGATCAACATGTAAGAACACATCAATGTAAAGATTATCGTAACCAAATAGGCATATCTGTGACATTTTGATGCTTATTGAAGTGGTTAAATGCCGCTTACATACTTTTTTCCCGGAAGTTTCTAATTTATACCCCAATGTCTAACTTTCTTCTTTAAAATACTTTCTTACTGATACGTACAGCACGCGAAGTCCTATCAAGCACCTTAGAGAATGGAATAATAGGCTCACCTTCAATCCTCTTCGAAGTATTCTCTCACAGAGCATATTATTTCTAGTGCCTGACTAATTGGAATACCTTTACCAAATATAGTTTTATTTGGTTCCCGAGCACGTTCAGGTTTTCGCTTGTCACTCTTTTTATACTTAATTAAACACTAATTAAAACACAATTGCAAATGATCACAACACGCGCACAGATTCACGAACTCACACCCACATGTAAACCAAGGCAAATGGCCACAAATAAAACACAAAGGAACTTGCCAGTACAGGATATCTAAGTGTTGTATAAAAATAAGAACAGCAACACCTATTACTCGACAGTACGACCTTCAGGTGACCAGTGCTGTCATCGTGCCTTATCGGTTCTTATCTGGTCCATTAGAGGAGTGAAATATTAGTAGGTTGATGTACAGTAAGTTACGAAACACAAATAGAGCGATTGGAAACTGCCTGTATCTATATGATATGTTTTCTCGCGCCTGCCCATGTATGACACATTGTTGTCCAGAAGATATGATTACACCTGAACTGAGTATACATTCACCGGCTTCACCGTGTATCTACGATAAACTGAGGTATAGTCGTGCTGGTGGAACGGTTACCGTGGATTTATCTTTGATAATAGAAACCTCTCAAATAACGCACTGATTATTCTTGTAAGCGCCTCCCGTTCCGGTGCTAAGCAACAATGAATGCATCACTTCAGCCAATAGAGTTCACAGGAATCACAAATGACGGACACATGTTCACGCAACGTGGAGTAATCAGTGCGTTATCTGAGAGGTATCCATTACCAAAGACAAATCCATGGTGACCGTTCCAGCAGCGGGAGAATAAACATCTCTGTGTTGGGAATTTTTGTCAATACGCTTTCTCACCTTGTCATGTAGTTCAGATGTATTTTTTTTATCTTGAAAAGTGCATAGCGATGCGCAGTGGTATCTGGACGAGTCCACCTCAGAACGGTTGCAACTGGAGGGGAGGGCAGGTCAGTTGCGTACCAGTTGCGAGCAACTAAACACGTGCAAAGCTACTCGGTAACACTACAGCTTGTTTCAAAATGTGCTTGTCTCCTGGTTCCAAGAGGGCATTTATAAATGACGCCTCCTAGCAGCACATTAGGAAATAAAGTGCTACATTTAAAAACACGAGAAGTAATAACCAATATCCATAGATTTATAAAAAACGAACAATGGTCTGGATCAGCTTTAAAAATCTGGGGAAGGGTATCTGAGGCAACAGTTGTGTCTGAAAGCAGTTTAGGTGAGCTATTAAGGAAAGAAAAGCCATTGGTGCTAGTGCAACAATGCCCTTCTCTATGCCCAGAAAACAAAGATTAAAAACATGCACAAAATCTAATTTGGATGTTTTAATTCAGAAGTAGTTAGGCAAACTATGGATAATTTTTAAAGCACAGAAAAACAAAGACCAACTTTGAAGAAAGTGCTTATGAAGCTAAAAATTCTACTGACTTCCAAGGCAGTGTCTAAACATTAAGAAGAGTTCTTTTGAAGCTAGAATTATTTGAAAAGAAAAAAAAAACAGTAAGCGTGACAGACAAATTTTAATCGAACATCGCACAATACGTGCAAAAAGGCTTAAGTATTTACGAAATATTCGGAGATATCAAAGTGAAGATTATATAGTTTATATGGATGAAACTTATATAAATACAGCACATACTGGACCATATGTCTGGAGTGAAATACGTTACAGGGACTCTGCAGCGATATTGAAAGGCCGACAGTTGTTTATCATGCCTGCTGGAGGAGAACAGGGTTTTGTTTCAAATGCTTATGTACTATTTAAGATTCAAGAAAAGCGTGGAGATTATTACCATAGTAAGAATTACAACTTAGTTTATAACAGCTGCAAAACAGGCTTCGAGAATGAAATTTGTTTTTAGACACCTTATGCACCACCCTTCCCTCTCGTAATCTTACGCGTGTGACGCATTGTGGCGATAGGTACACTATCCCCACCACAGTTGCTACTCATCCCTACCGCGCACGATTCCTGTCAAGATAAAATAATGCATCTATACGTGAAGGCATTCTGTTTAAGCAGCGTTAGCAGAGAAACAAACATCAAGGTATTATTGCGTTTACTGCAACGTTTGCGTGACTCGCTCGCCTGCAGGTCTTGCTAAGCACGTGTTAGAATATCAGCAACCAAGGTTTAGCGTCTAACGTTGTCATGGAAACGTCTCGACTCTTATATGTGTTTCAAATGGGAAGAGTTCTCGCCTGTAGCCAATCAGATGCGTTAGAGCCTTCACCGTTGCCATCTCGTTATCCCCACTCTTTTTATATTTCCCTCTCTCTCGCACAACTTGCGAGTGTTCGTGGTGCTAAACGTAAGGGAACGCAAACTGAATTTTCCAAAGTTTTATAATAATACAGTTGTTGAAATCACAATTGCAACATGAATATTCGTATATTACGCAAATGGTTTAAATATGTAGTTAAGTTAATTATAGTTTATGAATTACTTATTTTTCTAATCCAACGAGAATACCAGCGGTGCATCCTTATAGCTGTGAATGTTACGTTAAGAGATAATTCGTCATTGTCATTGTCTTCAACCTCTGAGTACTGCAAATTTATGATGATAGGTTCCAAAGTTGCCTAAAGTGTAATAAAGAATATAGGTACATTTGAAACATCCAGAACTATTGAAAGTGGTGCAGAAGTAAATGTAAGGTTTGCTTATGGCTTGAGAAGCTTTGGCAAGGGAATTGGGGCAGGTAAGACATTGGCTGATGTTCTCAATTTGCCAGCCCCCCCCCCCCCCCCACAGCCAAATTTAACAAAATAATTGATAATACCATAGAGAAAATGACCATGGAGTATAGGAAGAAGAGAAGGAGTGAAAAACGAAAGAGGGAGGATGCTGATGATGACAAATATGCAGAATATGGATCAGGGAAATTCTGAGGTGTAGCTCCAACATAGCAAAACTTAAATGCTGTTTTTGTCTGTTTTATATTTTTAAATTTTGAGTGCGGTTATCTATAAAACTACTGCAGCTACAAGTCTACGTTTTTTCTGTAACTAAGCAATACTTAAACTATGAAAGGGTAGAGCCAGACTGAAAAATTCAATGCCATAGCCGAGATTTGAACCACGGATCTTCTGGTCTCCGTCCAGCCGCTCTAACCATTTGAGCTACTATGGCCAACATGCCGATATGGCATTAATAATGAAATTTCATAGTGCGTCCTACACATGGCTAATGTGAAAGAACAATTAATTTCCATTAATTGTACCTAATAGTGGTCTGAACTATAAAGCCCGGGCCTTAAAGTACTTACAGCATAGAAAGACGCCATTAAGGTAGTTGTCTTATGTGTTTATGAGAACTCCTAGTGATTTACTGGAAGAAACACGAGTCATTTGGAGAATATAATGTCATGTCGGCATGTTGGCCATAGTAGCTCTAATGGTTAGAGCGGCTGGACGGAGACCAGAAGATCCGTGGTTCAAATCCCGGCTATGGCATTGAATTTTTCAGTCTGGCTCTACCCTTTTATAGTGCGTCCTACACACGGCTAGTGTGAAAGAACATTTAATACTTAAACTGTTTTTAAATGTACTTGTAGAAAGATATGTGAAAATTTGAATTTAAAAAAAAAAAAAAATCTTGAATTTTTTAGAAGTAAATTCAATATATTTATTTTTAAAATCACATATCCTTTATTAAAACTCCAAAATGAGCTCTATTATTTTAATGATTTGTGAAAGTGTTGTAAAATAATAAGTAAAAGTTTCAAATTGATGTGTTAAGTGGTGAGAAAACTCTCAGTTTAACATTGGTGAGATAGACTATTCCGGCTCCCCTTAAACAAAATAAATGCTGTAATGATCACGTTCCGTTTTAGAGAGGTATTACTGTACTAAGGTGATTTTCCCAGGATGTAAAGGATCTACAAAGTTACTCTTTTTCACAGTTGAATGGCAAACTTACTGACGTGGGACCCATAATAAGGATGTATATGCAGTAACTAAAGTGTAACATGCCATCAAACTTGGAACCTTGTTTACAACATTTTAACCATTAAAGGTTATATACCTGAGAGTGAGAGACTTTGCTTCCTTAATTGATATTCTATGCACTTAGTGTCATTCTGTAGTGACCGTACAAAGGCCTTCCTAGTACCTTAATATAAATTATGCATTAATATGTTAATGACGTTTAACTATCAACATCACCAAGTGAAATCACTTGTCATTTCCTCGAGTATCGTGTTTGAAAGACAAGCGTCTCTCTTTACGTGCCAGTAGAAAGTAGTGCTTGGTTAACATAACACAATATACTTAAGCTTCGCACGAAGGTATGTTCTGAATTTTGAATTTTTTGAGTAATTTTAAACATATTTCAACATCCTAATGCAACATTTACGAAACAACCGAAACTGTGGGTTTCTAATGTCAACCTTATTAACATCTGTACTGAAGGCCAGAATTTTACATTATGTAATATACAGTAAGTGGACCTACGTAAATCCCGTTTGTATTATTTGAAGATAAACTAATGATTTTGCATTGTTTATCTGTTGCAAAGAGGTAGTATTAGACATTAATAGGGTGCTATTTCGAGGCCGCGAGCCTTGGGTTAGTGCTCACAGTCTGAATGAGGTCAGTGAAAATGATGATGATAAAGTTAAATAATAATGCTGTAGATGGATCAAAACTTTCAATCGATTAATCTATCGGTTCGAAAATTAGGTGTAAGGATTATATAAAGTACTTTAATACTTATATATTTAATTATTTATGAAAATTTTTAATACTTAGATTCAAAATTTGTGTTTGCATCAAGTGCACATGCTTTATATATGTATTGAACTAGATCTACAATATTTTTGTAAGTAATTATTTAGTAACACATTATATCAATATCTACTAAGATTTTTGAGACTGACATAAAAATAATAGTTGACATGACTCACCTAGTCACTGTTGTTTCATCCATGCGTTTTAAACATGTAAGTGCATTCACATGCTTTGAATTAAGTGGTGCTCTTCGTTTGGTGACAATATTTCCTGCATCACTAAACACACGTTCGCAGGGAACCGATGTAGCTGGTACACAAAGTAATTTCGTCGCTATGGATGAAAGAATTGGCTACTGAATAGAATGTGTCTTCCACCACTGAAGAGGATTTGCGAAGTCGTCATCCAGTTAATCGAAAGACTTGTAGACGTCAAGTTCGTAGCAAGTTGGGTTTCCTGGACATCGTCATTGTCATTAAAAATCAAATTTACTTCTATCGTAGTTTTGAGCTTACCACAGATTTTTCTGAAAGTCTTTTCCATACTAATTCTCTTGTGCCTTTTGGAAGACAGTTCAAGGATTTGAATCTCGGATCGAGAGCTGTAACTTCTTCGTACATTTCTAATTTAGGCCAGTTATTAATTCTTTCTGTTAAATCTTTAACAAGAGTAGTTTTGAACCTGATCACATACAGAGGATCTGAATCAGCGACTTTGAGACTTAACCTTACTTAAGTTATTACAGGTAGTACAACACTTGCTATGGCGTATTTGGTTCCCCCAAGAAAATCACAAATATCCAGGCAAGACTTCAGACATTCAAAGAATCTTTGTGTCATTTCCCATTCGATTTCAGTTAATGGAATAATATTTGAAGGTTGGATATCTAATACATCAATGACTGATCTCTTAGCTGTGACAAGACTTTCAAACATAATACAAGTACTGTTCTATCGGGTTACTACGTCTTGTTTTATTTTAATCTGTGGAATATTCAGGTCTTTCAACTTTTCGGACAGTTCATTTTCTAGGTACGGACTGTGTTTAAAATGGCCCACTATTTTTCTGCATTTACTAAGGAGGATGTCTATAGAAGCACTTTTAATCACCTTATTGAAACTTAATTGTAAAGTATAAGCAGAGCACCTAACATTGTCATATTTTGAGTTCTCAATATCAAATAAAATATTCCTAGTAATATTTATTGTATAATAGATTCATTTTAATCGACTCGATTGTTCGATTAAATTTTTTAATCTTTAATCTAATATAAAATATAATCTATTGATCGTTTCGGTTAATCGATTAAATCACGCAGCACTAATAAATAATAGTGACAATAGTGGTGGTGTGACTTGTTGCACACCTTCTTGCCTTCTTTAACAATGTTCGTCACAGAATGAGAACTCCCGTGACAAGCTTGTTCAAATTTGTACTTTCGAAAATGCATTTAATTGACAACTGTTTGAAAAAGGAATACACCTAAAAAATAATATTTCTAGTCTGCCTATGTAAAATCTCGCAGTCAGTACTAGGCACACTAGTTCTATTATGAGTTTCAAATGGGGAGAGTTCTCGCCTGTAGCGAATCAGATGCGTTACAGCCTTCAGCGTTGCCACCTCTTTATATATATTGTAATATACGTCCTCCAACGTTAAGTCACATCGGACGATGGATGAAATTGGTGAAATGATGCTCAAATGAGTACGGGGTCTATGGAGCTTAGAGTTAGCCGACATTCGTCTTTCAGGATAAGGGAAAACTCCGGAAAAAACCTTATCCAGGTAACTCGCCCTAACCGAGATTCGAACTCGGGACCTCGAACGTGAGGCAGACATTCTACCACCACGCTACCGAGGCGGGCACCTCTTTTTATATTTCCCTCTCTCTCGCACACTTGCGAGTGTTCTTGGCGCTAATGCAAACTGAATTTTCCAAAGTTTTATAATAATGCAATTATTGAAATTACAATTGCAACATGAATAATTGTATATTGCGTAAATGGTTTAAATATTTAGTTTAAAATTAATCACTTCAGGTTTATTATTTTTTCATATCTTTTTTCACGTCTAACTTCCACAAAACGCAATTGGTAACTGTGTATTTTATAATAATTTGTCACAACAGCGCATGTATTGTCTACGAATTTGTAACAACAATGGACATACAAACGAAGGTTCAGAAGGTGGATTGTTGCCAAGTTTTAATTATTGTAGTAAATTTGTAATTTAACATGGAAAATTATGTTATATATACCTGGAGTATTTTGTATCCCTGTTACAAAAGGTTCAAAAATCTGTGCTACCGACCGTCATATTACCATAAATATTTTGACCATTTGTAATAAAGAGTACACAAAAAATATATCTGGGAGATGAGAAATCCATGTGTACATTAAAAAGGTTTCTGCGTAGTTAAAGCAGCCTTGGAGGTCTATAAAGGCCCCAGACACCAAGCAAGGGTTAAAATATAGTGCTTAAAGCCTGAGAATTAAACGGTTAACAAAAAATATTTTATAACATATAGTGCCATAAATTCTTATGATGAGAATTTTTATGCTATAAGATCGATTTTATTTCTACAATAAATAGAATTTGAAATAATAGAATAATAAAATTTAAATCGAATTTCATAGGGAAAGAGGTACCTGTTGTACAATCCAAACTAAACTCAAAACTTGTCTTTTTTAAGGCCATTATTACAGGTTTGTTTGACTCGAATGTCATAATTTGGTTCACAAATTCAAAGAAGTCCCCAACGTATATACTTTACCCTAAGTAAAATCATTAGTTTTGAATGTTCTTCAATTAGGTATGTCTGAAATAGTTGTTATTGTTTGCTCCCAAACATAATTGTTTGTAGATTTTATGATATTGTTTATATTATTTTATAGTGTCGACAAATATTTGAAAGGTTAAAAAGTGTTAAAATGTTTGTATTGCGAAAGTGGGAGCGTATAATCAGTGAGTGAAAGATAAACAAAATATATAGTACGCTATGGATGTTTCAAGTGTGTCGAAACCAACGATTTCTAAGGACACGGGAAAATCATAGACGCTGGGGGAGGAGGTATTATGTGTTTCAAATGGGAAGAGTTCTAGTCTGTAGCGAATCAGATGTGCTAGAGCCTTCAGCGTTGCCACCTCGTTAGTCCCACTCTTTTTTATATTGTCCTCTCTCTCTCTCTCATTTGCGAGTCTTCGTGGCGCTAGACGTAAGGGAATGCAAACTGAATTTTCCAAAGTTTTATAATAATGCAGTTGAAATCACAATTACAAAATGGATATTCGTATATTACGCACATGTTTTAAGTATATGGAAATTAATTGTTCTTTTACACTAGCCGTGTGTAGGACGCACTATGAAAGGGTACAGCCAGACTGAAAAATTCAATGCCATAGCTGGGATTTGAACCACGGAACTTCTGGTCTCTGTTCAGCCGCTCTAAACCATTGAGCTACTATGGCCAACGCACGAGCATGACATTAAACGCTCCAACTGATTCGTGTTTTTCCCGGTAAACCACTAGGAGTTCTCATAAACACATTATTGTACCTAATAGTGGTCCGAACTATAAAGCCCGGGCCTTAAAGTACTTACAGCATAGTAAGTCGCCATTAAGGTAGTTGTCTCATGTGTTTATGAGAACTCCTAGTGGTTTACCGGGAAAAACCCGAGTCAGTTGGAGAATTTAATGTCATATTGGCACGTTGGCCACAGTAGCTCAATGGTTTAGAGCGGCTGGATGGAGACCAGAAGATTCGTGGTTCAAATCCCGGCTATGGCATTGAATTTTTCAGTCTGACTGTACCCTTTAAGTATATAGTTTGAAAATAATTATAGTTTATGAATTACTTATTTTCTAATCCAACGAAAATGCCAGTGGTGCATCCATATAGTTGTAAATGTTACGTTAAGTGATAATTCGTCATTGCCATTGTCTTCAACGTCTGAGTACTGCAAACTTATGATGATAGGTTCCAAAATCTCGTTACGTGCTATTTCTTTCCAAAATTTGACTTCTTGTAATTTATCTGATGTCTCACGCAGCTCTTTGTGTTCCTTGTCAATTTCTTCGTCAATAAGTCGTTGAACTTCAGTCAGTTTAAAAGTGTTATTTCTGTTTGCAACATAATTTGAGCCCACGTTAACTCAATTGGATTGTTCTGGTAGTGGTAAGGTGGAAGGTGGTTTATAATACCTCGTGTCTCATTTCAATTGCAAGCTGATCCAGCTAATACACTTTCTCTGGTTTTTAAACGGAAGAACAACTGAATAATGATGCTTTGAACTCTCTAGAGTAAATAGAGATTATGAAACCAATCATAAACAGAGATATAATGTGACCAGACACGTTCTGCTAGGCCTGTAGTAACTGAATTGTTTCCTCTCGTTTGAATTTAACAAACACCTTGGCTTATTCAAAGTAATTCCTTTATCACGTCATGTAAAACGTTTACGTTTCAGTTCTGAATAATTACAAATATACATACACGCATACATGTCCACCAATAATGGTATTCATTACATTGCTTACGACGCGATGCATTGTTATAATATAATAGTACATTATTTGTATTAGGAAAACTATATGAGCTAAAAATATGTTTTTTTTTTTATGATTACGTTAAATATATTACTCTCTACCTTCCTCATGGATCAGTTTTTGCAAAATCTGAATATTTTCAGCGCGGATAGTATTTATTAGAGATTGATTAGGTTGGCGCTAGTCACACACCACTTAGGGGGAATGCAATACAACACCGCAGGACTCCGATTGGTTGCTCACCTAGCAGCGCTCAAGGACAAACATCCCATTTGAAACACATAATAGTCTGATAGTCACAGGAGTTAATGTGTAGGAGAGTTGTTACAAAATTGTGTAATAGTGTATAATAAATGTCGTTAAATTAAATACTATCTGCGGAAAAGAATTTGCGTCATTAGTTTAGCAAATTCATCCTTAAAGAACGCTAATCCGAGACTAGGATGTTTGAGATAAGAATTCCACGCACCGACTGGGTCTAAACGGGGCAAAGAAAATTCGTATGGGTATAAATCAATTACATTTACATAATTTTGGAAACTAATCACCGATTTATACAATGTTGTTTTTGGTACGTCGACTAGTTAACATTTTACCTCCTCAAGCAATTTTTGACGTATATTTTTCTTTATTTCATTCACATCTGGAATATGGGGCTATGTTATGGGGTTCTTCTGGTAAGACTCTTTTTGCACACCTATTTTCAGTCCAAAAGAGGGCTATTAGAGTTTTAGCTAAGGTGCCACAGTCTGAGTCGTGTAGACCATACTTTAAGAAATTCAAAATCTTACCCCTCTTTTGTATATACGTAAATAATGTGTATATAAAAATATTCAGCAGTATCCCCTTGCCTAAATAAAGATATCCACAAACACCGCGGACAAAATGACTTTTTTCCTCAACCATATAGTGGCCAGTTTGGAAATAAAATATTGTTTATGCTGGATCAGAATACTTCAACATATTACCAAAAAGAATAAAGTCATCGATAGACCGTAATACTTTTAAAAAAGAACTCAAAATGCATTTTAACCCATTGTTTTTATAATGAAGGCGCGTTTCTTATCCTTAATGGAAATTAATTACATTTTAAGCATAGTTGAGTTTTTGACATGGTATGTACAGATTTACATTATCAATATTTAGGTGAATTTTATAAACTTGTATTGTTTGTCACATGACTGATGTGGTTTAATGAACAATTGTCTACATGTCTATAGTGTTATTTTATATTGTAAATTATTTTGTATTAGAAAACTGACGTGGTCTATGTAACACTGTACTAGACTGAAAATAAATAAATAATAACAATAGTAATAATAATAAAAGCAAAATTAATGGATTAAATTAAAATTACATAATTAATTCAATGCAGATTTTCGACGCATAAAAATTTCAACACACAAAACTTATATTGCAAATGGCTTCAAACATGTAACATTGAAAACTGTTATTACAAATGACTTCCGAGCGTAGAAAATAGAAAATATTTTTATTACATGTCTAATAATGTAAAGTGTTAGTCTTTAAATGCATTTAAAGTCTCTGTTCATTTATTGAAGAAACTGATTATATGCGACTTTTTATGTTGCTAAATCACAAGACAGCCTGCGAAAATTCTAAACATAGGCTACATTGTACCAATTAATAAAAAGGAAACATTAACGTTATGGCTACTAGAGATCCTTATCGCCGCTGCAAATGATGAAACATCAATCAATATTTGAATAACAACACACTATAAATCTCATCTCGTTATGGTTTCACATATGATGTCATTCTATTACGTTCTGAGTTGCATAGAATTTCTGGTGAACCAATTACATGTTTAAGATCGTTCTGGTAATTTGGTCTGGTTTCACAGGACCTATTTCTCAGCCATTGTTTACACAAATGGCCTACCCCAAGTCGTGTGGGTTTGTCTAAATGATTACACTTGACTGAATAACGCATCATCTTTATAGCCCCACAACAAATCGTTTGAGATAGGTCCTTTCGGTTTCTACATAACTAGATGACACTTAAGATAAAACTGAATATATATTTATGTAGTTATTTGTATGTCTTAATACAATTAAAAATTATTATTAGATCATTAACTTCATCTGAGGGTTCGCCGATTTGTAAGCAGTATGGCTGACTCACTCAGGGCAGGCCATTCCCGCCTTCCCGCGCAAAACACTGTCACTGCTGACTGAGGGGCGTGACGTCACTGAGAATACAACGCAAGATCGCTTACACGTGAATGTGCGTAATGCAATATTATGATTGCACATTATAAGATAAGATAAGGCGCTGATGCATGCAAATTCCACAATCCTTCTGATGAAATAAACGAGATGCAGTTGCTTATGAGCTATTGTAGTTATTGGCTGTGTTTTTTGTCGTAACATTATGAAAACCATTGCGCTGTTGCTGAAAGCAAACATGCTTCGTATAAAACTACGAATGTGATTTTCCATTGTTTGCCTAAAGATCGAGAACTACAGCGCAAGTGGGTTTTACGCTGTAAAAGGGCTGATCCGGTTAATGTGAATAATGCAAGGATTTGTTCCGATCACTTCCTGCCCGAAAACGATGAACGGGATTTAAAAAACGAGCTGTTAGGTTTGCCGCTGAAAAGAAAATTAAAGGACGACGCTGTACCGTCATAGAAAATTCCTAATTGGCATGGGGATGTATTTGAGGCGGTAGTAGCAAGTACCAGCAAAACCAATTTGCAGGTAATTATCAGATACACATTCCATTTATGTATTTGTTTCTATGTGTACACTGAGCTTTTTCGCTCCTTTTTTGTAAGAAAAGTTTGATGCGTGAAATAATAATAAATAATAATAAAACTGTTTTTATTAATAGGCAATATCAGCAAGAGATCGCCGCTGCGAAGTTAGGACCGTGCGAAAGAGGGCGCTGTCTACTATAGTATCTTTATCTCCCAAAAAAACAAAATTTGACCCGTCGACCAGCACGGAGGTAGCTCCTGACCACTCTGTTGTTGCTGAAGAGGAAATAATTAGACTAAAGACTCAGATGCAAGCCCTGAAGAAAGAAAACAGTGTTTTGAAACGGCAGAACAAGGTACAGAAGTAATATTTTGTAGTTTCCATGGACAAAGTGCTGCGAAGTGTAATGGAGTGATGCAAAACTTAATTTCTATAATAAGTTCCAAGTTTCCCGAAATTCATCACAAAGTGATCTCTCTTAATGTGAGGACAAGAACCTTCATTAGAATTAGGCACTTAAACAAAAGAGCGAAGGCAGAAATGATCAGGAAACTTGCAGCAAAGAAAAATCTTCAGTGGGTTGCTTCGTCATTTTCTTGAGCTACACTGATTAACTACATATGAATAGTAACATGTTTTAAACTCTTAATACAACTGCTAGAAAGAACCTTCATTATAATACACAAGTGGATGTTTATTCCTTCCGATTTTACACGTAGCAGAGCTTAAATAACACATACTGAGGGGCTAGTGTTTAACTCTCGCAGCTGAACTGTATTCTCAGTGACGTCATGAGCGTTAGCCAATGGCAGCGCGACTCTCCGGAATGGCCTACCTGAGTACTCTAGTTGCCTTGGACTCACTGTAGTAGCGGTGACCTTGCTTCAGTGTGTTTCAAATGGGATGTTTGTCCTTGAGCGCTACTGGGTGAGCAACCAGAGTCCCGCGGTGCTGTCGTATTGCATTCCCCCTAAGTGGTGTGTGACGAGCGGTAAACTAATCAATCTCTAACAAATACTATTCGCGCTATGACAAAAATTCAGATTTGGCAAAAACTGATCCACGAGGAAGGAGAGAGTAATGTATTTAACATGACCGTAGAAACCCCTTATGTTTAGCTCAAATAGTTTTCCTAATACAGATCAAGTAGATACCATTATATTATAATAATGCATTGCGACGTAAGCACTGTAATGAACATCGTTATTGGTTGGCATGTATACGTGAACGTATATGTGAAATTACTCAGAAATGAAACGAAAACATTGGTCATAACGTGACAAAAGGAATACTTTGAATAAGCCAAGGTGTTTGTTGAATTCGATGAGAGCAAACAAACACATCCTGCTAGTCTGGCAGAACGTACCTGGTCATATTATATCTTTGTTTACGAATTTTGTTATTGTGATTTTAAGTCCTCCAACGCTAAGTCATACCGGACAATGAATGAAATAAGTGAAATGATGCCCAAATGAGTCCGGGGTACATGGAGCTTAGAGTTACCTGACATTCGTCTTTCAGGGTAAGGGAAAACCCCGGAGAAAACCCTATCCAGGTAACTCACCCTGACCGAGATTCGAACTCGAGATCTCTTGAACGTGAGACAGACATGCTACCATCGACGCTACCGAGGCGGGCTTGTTTATGAATGGTTCATAATCTATTTACTCTAGAGCAGAGAGTTCTGAGCAGTATTACTCAATTACTCTTCCATGAAAAAGTGTATCAGCTGGATCAATGAGACGCGATCCACCTTCCCCCACCTTACCACTGCTAGAACAATCCAATAGAGTTAATGTGGGCTTAAATTATGTTGCGAGCAGAAATAACACTTTTAAACTGACTGAAGTTCAACGACTTATTGACGAGAAATTGACAAGGAACACAAAGAGCTGCGTGAGACATCAGATAAATTACAAGAAGACGACTTTTGGAAAGAAATAGCAGTAACGAGATTTTGGAACCTATCATCATAAACTTGCAGTATCAGACGTTGAAGACAATGACAATGACGAATTATCTCTTTAGTAAGTAACACTCACAGCTATACGGATGCACCGCTGGTATTTTCGTTGGATTAGAAAAATAACTAATTCATAAACTTTAATTAATTTTAAACTATATATTTAAACCATTTTCGTAATATACGAATATCCATGTTGCAATTATTGTGATTTGAGCAACTGCATTATTATAAAACTTTGGAATATTCAGTTTGCGTTCCCTTACGGAACACTCGCAAGTGTGCGAGAGAGAGGGAAATATAAAAATAGTGGGGATAACGAGATGGCAACGCTGAATGCGCTAACGCATCTGATTCGCTACAGGCAAGAACTCTTCCCATTTGAAGCACATAATAGAAGCCCCGCGTTATGGCGATCATTTTGCAACCAGTTTTTTGTTGCAAATGTGATTATGGAAGATGCTGATTGTTACTTTCTCACCTTTGGTGACGATCTAGTAGAAAACTTGTAGATGCTTGGGCGCTCTGGAGCAATGAGTCTTACCTCTGGTCGCGGTCTCGGAGCAAAGGAATTGGAATAAACAACAATTCTTCTCTTTTAAATATTTTAGGTTTTATTCCACGAAGCAATTTTTAAATTCTGCTACAAATTTTAAATATTGCAGGTGCTGTCCTTTCACAAACAATAGCTGTTGCATCGATTAACTTTATATCTCTGGCACACACCACTAATGGAACACAAATGCATCCACAACTAAACGTTTTCTGCACAATCACAGAGCGACACAAAAACACGTCTTACTCTCAAGACCGTCGTTTGCAGAAAGACGCCAAGCTCTCTGATCATTTTGCGATCTCTGCACTCTATATTTCCATAACAACTAAATCACTTCACTTTTATTGGTCCACGTCACCACGTTACGTAATTGCATTCTTGCAATTAACAATAACAACAATATTATGTAACATATAACTCTCGTGGCCTACCCAATTTCACATGTTCTATTTTTTTTATACAAATTACTCTTTCCAGAACAATTCAAAATAAATTTTTAAAACTTAAATACATGAAATAACCGTCACAGTAGTCGAGAAGATACTGACCAGTGGAAATTAATATATCCCTCCGAAGTATTTAAATCTTATACACGTGATTCTATCATTGAGGCAAGAAATGACGCCTCAATCAACTACGTATTGCTCCATCGATCCAGGACGCCCTCCACGTTTTAGACAGGTCTGGTGTTAGCGTGGTATGTGCATGGGTGCCTGGACACGTTGGCTTACCAGGGAATGAACTGGCGGATTCGGCGGCAGTCATTCCGCCCAAGGTCAGCATACCGTTCGTCTCTTCGGAAGACTTCCGTTTTGTGATGCAGAGAACCGTGTTGTCCTCCTGGCGCGCAGAGTGGTCCGCTCTACGCGGAAATAAGCTCCGCTCTGTGAAGGACGACCCAGTGTGTTGGGTAACCTCCTGCCGGCCATCCCGTCGAGAAGAAGTGCAATTGGCTCGGTTGCGCATAGGCCACTGTTTTTTTACGCATTGTTATCGTTTTAAGAAGGACCCTGCTTCAGTTTGCCCGTTTTGCGGGGATGCCCTCTCGGTCCGCCATGTTTTGATAAACTGTTTTAACGTGGCTCGTCTTCGCCGGTCCCTCCAGCTGCCGGCTAGCTTGCCAGAGGTATTGGCGGACGACCAAAAAGCGGGGGCCAAAGTTTTTAAGTTCTTCTTAACTCTCAATTTTAGAATTTAGCTTTTAACTTTTTATCCGTTTTAACTGTTGTATGTTTTTAAGTATGTTTTAGTTTTGACGCACGAGATGTGCGTGTTTTATTTAGGCTGGACACAACTCAGTTCTTTTAATCTAGTTTTAGCTTGATTAGCTTTTTAGGGGCGCTGATGACCGCACTGTTGAGCGTCCTAAACCACAATCATTCATTCATTTGCTCCATCGACGAGTCCAGAGGCTCCAAGATTCTGCCCGGAATGTGCTACTCAGCTATAATACTCTTAATCACCTCCCCTTTTACTAATGACTCTAAGACCCTCACTACTAGCTTCTAATACGATGTTGTTACTTCACTTATACATTACTGAAATCTTCTGATTTCCATCCTAAAGTCTCTTTATAAATTTGTAAGAAATACTCTCACATAGTCCAAGAATTCCAAAAAGGCCTGCGATGCCTATTCTGGCAACTTTGGATAGCAACCCTGCCCTCACTAATGCAACCTAACTATTTTTCTGAATCTGTTTGAAACTAGCCCTCGCTAATTACTTAATCACAACTTGCCCCGAGCCAAACTGTATTCACAATTAACTGCCAAACTTAAAACTCTTTAATATTGTGACTTTGTGGGTTCGTAAAATTATTTCCGTAGAAAGACAGTTTGTACACCCCTTTGCAGTAGGATAACGTAACATACACTAACACAGTCTCGCGTAGCTTCACCACACATAAACAAACAAAAGAATTCACCTTCAAATCACTACACGATCATCAGTTCTCGACTCGGTACAGTTCAATTGTCCACACACACAGTAAACAGCTCACTGGCTCACAACTGCAACTCCTAGCAGCTCCCTGCCGACTGAATCACGAGAGAGAGAGAGAGAGAGAGAGAGAGAGAGAGAGAGAGAGAGAGAGAGAGAGAGAGAGAGAGAGAGAGAGAGAGAGAGTATGTTGGCAGGCTGGGGAACAGCCCGAAGGGGGTAAAGTCGTGTACCTACTCTGGAAAGAGCTTAACCACGTAGTGACGGGATGTGGATGTTTCAGGATGTCGTGTGAAAATTAGGTAGGTGGAAAGAAAGGAGGTAGCATGTTGCTCCTCGACGACTGAAGATGAATCACGACAACTTCTACTACTGCTATATACCCGAGCCGCTGTTTCTCGAAGGCTGCCAACGTTTCTCGAAAGCTACCGAAGCTTCACGGACTTTCGTAGTGCAGCGGAAAAGTTCAGACTATCTCTGTCTCTTTCTCCCTCTGTTGCTCTCTCTCGGCAAGTGATTAGCCCTACGCCCACGCGCTAGCCGCTCTATCTATCTCTTTGTTTACTACCCCCGCACGGCCCGGCAACAACTTAACAATGCCTGGCGACAATATCTACCACGAATAGAAAAAATATTCATATTTAATTTTATTATAACTCTTATTTTATTTAAGTGGTCCATAATTTCTGTATCACAAAGCAAAGTTGTTGTTTTTCTTTTGTTGTACGGATATACTGAAAGGGATTTTACTTCTGTAAAATTTTGCTAATATTACGAAAATTCACTCATTGAAATGTCTAATATGTATTGCATGATTATAAACGCAAGGTCTTTATATTGATACAGGGAAAGAACACATATTGGTCCTTGTATCGTATCCTATCAATAAATGTGGTCTCTAACTTGAGTTGAACCCTCCTATTATTTAGTAAAACATATAATTCTTTATTGCAGAACATAAAACTATTATCATCTATCCAAATCTTAGCCCACAGACGGCTAGTGTGAAAGAACGATTAAATTTCCAACAAATGACCTAATAGTGGTAGCTCTAAAGCTTGGGACTTGAGTACTTACAGAGTTAGAAGTCGCCACAAAAGGTGTGTATCATACTGTACACGGTGTTCATTTTTATCTGTGATTTTACCGCGCAAAATATGACGTCATCAATAGCGCCGCTGATGGAGCGAGTGTATATGCGATTCCCCTAGCGGCTTGCGATCGTATTTGATGTGTTGCCAGCTGCTTTGAGGCCTCCCACTACTGGCAGCTAAATATGCTATTTGAGAGGTTGGTCTGCCCAAGTAATATAAAGGTGTGTCATTTCGCCTGGTGCGTAGATACGATATCTATTTTTAAAAAACTATATACTGCAATGCAGTGCACTGCAAAGCTAATTATGTAGCCATAAAAGTATACCATGAAGAATATACGAAATGATAAATCAATAAACATTTGTTTCACAATTTAGCATCTATTTTTCTTTTATATTAGACATATATGCATATTGTAAACCTGTCACATAAAAAAGAAATATTTCAATTTGATCTCAATTATTTTCTATCACCCACAGTTTCATCGATGTAACTTCATTACAAACCAGAAAATTAGCAAAACATGTTCTAGGAATGAAAAATAAATTACAATATGTACAAAGCTTTTATCCAAGTCTAAACAAGAAAATATCTCTAGTACATAGTCTTATGTGTCCATTTTCTTATATTTCATTTCTCTGTTCCCCTTAAACACTGTCTGTATTGCGAGAAGGTATGCTTGAGGCCTTTCTGTCATAACATTATTTATTGCTTCTAGATTGGGACCAGTCACTTTATAGCGTCCATTGTCTCTCTTTTTGCGAGTAACTGATCCTGTATCTTGGAAATGTTTGATGCACCTATCGGTTTTAAAAGACATAAGGATACCAACATTAATAGACATTTTAATTAAGCGTGAGAATGACAAAAAATTTATATCGTATACTGATGAAACGTAAGATGTTTATGTTCCAAACAAAACTATGTCAATTTGACGTTACCTTGACACTTTTGACAAAATTACGCTCCGAGGGATTTGTCCGAATGCCGGTTAGCGTTGCATAAACTCCTCTATACAGCGGTTTAAATTATATTTATACTGTCGCGAATGCATTGCTGCGACGAGGTTGTGCGGCAAGGCATACAAAGAGACGGGCAGTGCAGTGCAGATATAAAAGCTCGCCGAAACGCTAGGGGGAAGGAGACGGATTTCTCGAGAGTTCGTCTTTCTTCTAGCATTGTCTTGATTGTTTGAGAACATTCCGGACAGTGAGTAATCTATAAAAAGGGAGCCGCCGCCTGCCAGAGTGAGTTGTTAATTGAATTCGCATGCGTGAACAGCTGTGTTGTGGTGTTGACCTTGCAAGTTGTATTGTGTATGTGACGTAATTCAGCGACTTTAAAGGTTGAAAAAGTGTTTTTCTACGGAAGTAAAGAACAATTTTTTTAGTGTTTGTAACCTGGACATTTAACTTCATGAACCCACAAAATCACAATATATCGCACCAATATTAATGCTGGTACGAAAGTAGCATTCAACGATGAAGACGCGGTGCTCTGTGTTCATATCCAGTGGAAGCTGGTTGTATTAGTTACCAACACAACCACACTTAAAGCGCTGTAATTTTATTACTGTTCCGCAAAAATTACCGCTTCTTCTCCGTAGAGGGCACTATGATTTCAAGATAGACTCAACAGTCAACTATGACGTCATTCTTGCGCAATCGGAGGCCGGGAAATAACGAATAAAAATGAACCCCGTGTACAGGGGAAGGTTGTGCAGTGTCAGCCGGGTTAAGTTTTTTGACTTTACTCTGTAACTGTAATGGTTAATCGGAATCTTACTATATTATTCTCTTGCCTCAACACATGTTCTATATATAGTATAATGTAATGATTTTTATTTGTTAGTTATAGTACTTTATTACATCGAAAGTAAAACAGCTAGAATTATAAGACTTTTAGAAAGTGTCTTTAAGTATCGGCCACTGCCTTTTCTGTTAGAATATAGATTGTCAGTGATCACATTGCACTGCCACGTATAGAACAATAGTACAATACAAAAGTATGAGAACTTATTGCCACTATTTCTGTTCAGTTCACAAATCTTTAGCTCACTGGTTTACAAGGATCGCAAATATAGCGCTGCTAGAGGCCTCAGAATATCTTCCGTGGGCTAATAGCTACACCAACCACCATCAAGCACTCACAGCAGATAAAGAACTGAAGAGAGGAAGAAGGTATCTGACTATAGCGCACGTGGAGGCACAAGCTTGCTACTGCTTACTGGAAACTTCTACCACATGGAGGCGAAAAGGGAAATCACAGTAGTGGCCGGTACTGCATACCGGCCGATACTGCCCGACTCTGCCCCATGAGAGACCCTAGTGGTTTACCGGGAAACATACGAGTCAGCTGGAGAATTTAATGTCATGACGGCACGATGGCCATGGTTGTTCAAAGGTTAAGAAGGATCGGACGGAGGCCGGAAGTTCTGCGGTTCAAATCCCGGCCATGGTATTGAATTTTTCAGTCTGACTCTATTGAAACATAAAACTCCTATAGTTTGCACGCAAAGCTTTCAGTATTTATGGGCTAACACATTAATTACACCGGGCAACAATGAAAATGTTTCGGGCTTAAAAATAGTGAATTTACGTGTGTTTCCATCTGCTGAAATAAAAAATCACCATAAAAATGATAGATTAGCTCTTGTTTTGAAGATAAAGTGACATTTCATATTTTAGAGTAAAGATTTTAACCTTCGGGGATTTTTTTGGGAGTTTTCACAATTGTCAAATAACAAAACACAATCAGAGAGAAATTTTGGCGGGTAAGCGATACAAAAGTTAAGGAAGGCATTTTTGTCGGACCACAAATAAGAGAACTTGTAAAGGATCCTGCACTTGATCAAATTTGAGAGAGGAAAGGAAAGGAAGCTTGGGAAGCCTTCAAGGGTGTTTTTCATGGATTTTTAGGCAACAAAAGAGATGACAACTACAAGCATTTGGTGACAGTGCTCCTGCAAAAATACCCTTACCTTGGATGCAACATGTCCCTTAAGATCCATTTTGTCCACTCCCACCTAGACTTTTTCCCTCCTAGTTGTGGAGCTGTTATTGATGAACATGGGGAAAGATTCCATCAGGACACTTCTGTTATGGAACAAAGATATCAGGGCCGTTGGAATAAAGTAATCCTTGCGGATTACTGTTGGTCTTTGTATAGGGATTCTGCGGAACTCCATCACAAGAGGCAAGCTAAAAGACGACGAAGTCAATAGGCCACCACATGATTCTCTTCAGACACGACTATCTGCGATGTATTTTCTCAGCAATTTAGAATTCTTAGTATGTAATTACCAGTTAAAAAATCAAATGCACTTTCACTGTTGTTAGCATGTATGTAATTAAAATGTATCCTTTTCTCTCAATCCGTTAATATGTAATACTTCCACCTTGTGTATATCATAGAAACTAGAGCTAATAAAAATGTTTCATTGTCATATTTGCTTTTCTCAGCCCAAAATTAGTAGGAATTGCCTCATGAGGAGCTCGAAACATTCAAAAATTATTTTTTGTTGCCCAGTGTAATTTTTCCTATAGTTAGTTTCTTCTACATAAAATTGAATTAGTAAAATTTGGGCAAGCATTATGATATAGCTAGAACAGTTTTTAAAGTTTGTACGTTCCTGGCTACCCACTTGGAGTTAGCATTGTAATTTTTATGGGTGGAGATGATTTGTTAGGTACACGTTGTCTACAACTCTCTACACTTCACAAGATACGAGGTACGGGCCCTCGAAGGAATGCAACCATATAAAACATCAAACTATAACTTCAGGTGAAGCATATGTCAATTCTGCAACTTGTTGATCTATGTGATTAAGCGGACATAAGCAGATTAACGACACCAGTGATCATCTAGGTTGAGAAGAGAATGATAATCTTTGAGCCAAGAAGTTTCGGGTCCTATGTTAAATTGTAATATTTAGTGAACTGACTGCTGAATGTGCACGAGCTTGGCGTATGACAGAATGGGAAAATAATGGAATGCAAATGAAATGGTGATAGCGTTATAGTAAACAATCAATTGAAAGGCATTATGGGCCTTGTGCTTGTGCTCATAGGCGTAATTGGCAAGCTTCTGTGTCACATCCTGTATACGTAGGTGGGAAGAAACCAGCTGTACATGCTTTATACTTTTGTAGTTGTAACTGATTCATTGGAGGAAAACGACGTTACGTTTACCTGTTCTAAACCTATAACCTGATTCTCTTTAGTTTAGGATCAATACAAGGGCTGTTCAATAAAGAATAATCACAGTTCTTTTTTTACAACGTACCTTTACTCATCCTCATAATTTTGATGGTACTTCTCAAAATAGTTTCCCCTGAATGCCGTGCACTTGTCCCAGGGTTTCTGCCACTCTTCAAAGACAAGCTGGAAACCATTTTATGAGAGATCCTTCAAAATTGCCTCCGCAGCCCTCACCACTGCTTCTGATGATGGATGATGCCTAAAACGAAGGCGTTTCTTCAAGTTAGGGAATAGAAAAAATTCACGTGGGACTAAATCCGAACTATAGGGAGGGTTAGGGATGCACTTCACGTTGATTTCTGTAAGATATTCAGCAACAACATTGGCAATATGCGGCCGCGCATTATCGAGGTGCAGCATCCAGCCTGCTTCATGGAAATGTGGTCTTTTGCGCCTGATATGGACTTGCAATGTTTTCAGAACATCCCTGTAGTAATGTCCAGTTAGTAATGTGTGTTCAGGTACAACATGCTGATATACCATTCCATGAACATCAAAGAATGAGATGACCATAACTTTTCCAGCGTAAGCAATCACTTTTGCTTTTTGGGGGGTTGGTGATGGAGATTTCCACACTGAGCTTTGCTGTTTGCTCTCAGGATCAAACTGATATAGCCAAGTTTCATCAGCAGTGATTACGTTTGAAAGAAATTCCGGATCTTCCTCTAACATCAACTTTAACTGCATGCAGACCTGAATTCGAATGTCGTTTTGTTCGGGAATCAACAGTCTTGGAACCCATCGTGCACAAACACGTCTTATGTGTAATGTTTCTGTCACCAACGTGTGGGTGGCACCCAATGAAATGTTCAGTATTTCAGAAAGTGATCTTAAGGTAATTCGTCGATCCTCTCTCACAATGGCAGCAACAGTGTTGATGTTTTCTTCCGTAAGAGCAGTAACTGGAGCACCAGGTCTACCTTCCTTTGAAATTGGTTGTCTCCCCTCTTTAAACATTTTAAACCACTTTTGAGCTGTGCTGTAGGGAAGAACAGACTCTCCATAGGCCTCATGTAACCTTCTATAGGCCTAAACTGAATATTTGTTGAGATGAAAGCAGAACTTCGAAGCCGCATATTGTTCCTCGGGTGTTACCTCCATTGCAGCGGTAGGCGATACTGAACATATCTGGACTTGCCTGGTTCTCAGAGGCAGAGCCAGGAGTACCAACAATGAAACTACTACGGCGTGTTTGTTTTCACATTAAGCTTACAGAATATAATAAGATTGAATTTTAGTGCGAAAAATTACGACCGTAAAAAATTATGATCTTTATTTATTGAACAGCCCTCGTATATGGTTATGGCGTGGGCCTGAGTCACTAACTACCCCTCTAGAGGCACAAGTGGCTAACCCTAACAAATTGGACTAGAAAACTGAAGCACACCACAGTAATTATAGACTGTTTATTGCCGATATAAGGAAAAATTAATAACATAATATAAACATTGAGCTGACTCCGCAGTAACGCACTGAGTCCCATGTTTGGGAGGTCGTATGTTTATTCCCGGTGACCGCCCACTCTAATGGTTCTACTTTTACTCCACTCGCCTGCCTATCATGCGTTTCAAAATTGATAGATCCGGTTTGTTGTGGCTGGGCGTTGGTTAGCATCGGCCGGACTACTCAGGGACCGACCCTATGGATGCTTATCGGGACTCGTCGGATCCGCTCAGTATGGAAACGTTAGGGAGCCCGTCCGCGCTGTTGCACGTTTTCTCCCGGACTGGTCAGTCTTCTGATTTCTTCCTCACGGTTGCTCACGTGAGGTGCTCTACCTCGGGGGCCCCTCTTATGTACACCTTTGCCATTAATAAGATCATATCCTAATAATAGATTAGAGAAATGAACATATCTAACCGAAAGTCATAATACAATGTTTCATAGCTGTAAAATGAATGCCGGTGGTATACCAATGAATATAATTGCTAAGCATTAAGGTTGAATTTGCAATGTAAATTCTACTTAACTTTTACCAATTTCTGAAGATCAAACTTGAAGTTTAGAAAATCGATGAAAGCATCATTGTTCAGTGAAAGTACAAGTTGCAAGGATTTGGGACTGCATCAGGTTTAAATAAAGATGGGTCTATAAGTAGCGAAAATAACATTTCACTATGGAAATTGTTGACTGGGATCCACTAAACATTTACTGCAGCTTGTGGCTTCGACAAATCATCTGCACTGTGGATTTGGGTAGAGGAGAACACGAACTTACGAACTAACGAACGAAAGTGCAGTGTTTAACGCCCGCGTTTATCACATGCGGCATCACACTGATGATATATGAAATGAAGATGGAGCACCAGTGGAATAAAGTGGCGGATGAATCCGGAGATCCCGGATAAAATCCGCCCCAGCGCCGTGTTGTCCACCACAAATATAACATTGGGTTGCCTGGGATCGAACCCGGGCCGCCTTAGTAAGGGCCAAGTGGTCTAACCACTCGACCAAACTGTTTATGTACAAGATATTCTTGCCGCGGGGAGTTCCCTTAAAATCGCAATGTTGTTAGGGAAGCACAGACCTTACAAGCTTAAAGAGTATTTAACTATGTAGTAGTACGGCATGTATGTTGTTGTACCTGAGTATCATATTTATGAGTATCAACAGAGCCAAGAGTTTTTGTTTTCAACGAATTTTTTCGCGAATTTTCGCGAATTTTTCCTTTTCTAGAGAAAAAATAATTCGTTATCGTTATTCGTTTAATACAGCCTGAGAAGTCTGGGCTGGCAGAGCACTGTTTTGATAACGACCATAGAGCCAATTTTCGGGAGACGACCATCTTGGCAAAATTCAGCAGTTACTGGGAGCGGAGAATCAAGGAAGCTTTGGCGATTTCCTCTGAAAGGAGCACGCTTAATCGAGATGCTGGATTTCAGTTCAGCTCCTCTTGAAAACCGACCTTAAAAATGGAAATCCATCGAATTAAGAAGCAAAGATCAATACAGCTTGATAATCAAGTTATGTAGTTACGTTTCTTTGACACAATTTTCTATACTCACGCCATCTCCTGACGTGGCATTTAATTTACTGAAAACAGTCTTGTTCAGTAATGCGAATTTTGATAGTGTTTTGTCTTTGTTTATAGTTATGTTATATCCAGTATTTCATTTTGTGGTTATAACATTTTATAAATATCCTGATGATCGGAGAGATGTACACTCCGGAAACGTTGATATCTGGTCATCTTTTCACCTGGATGGCTGCCCGAGAAGAAAGTGAAAAAGGGCTTTTAACAGTTGTGTTACTTTAGTTACCTGTTACTTTTCATTTCAGCCATGTCATTACCCATTAATTCTCTCCGAAGATTTGCGGGGGAATTAATGCGAACTTATGGTAAAATATTCACCACAAAAGACCACCAATAAAAATTATTAATGCGAAATTTATACATAACTGTCCCCATAAAATCTTGCCTCTGATTATCAGGTAATACGAGGGTATATACTGTAAGTTTTAATGCAACGTCTTGCTAAGCTTGGAAGCATACACCTGGCTAAAGGAAAAGACTGTATGCCATAAATTACCAGAATAGAAACAGGAAGTGATAACAATGGTGAACATTCCAGAACCTTCTATAAACAGTTTCAAAAGTCAACGGTCAGCTTTGGAAAGTTCCACAGCAAGCTGAATTGTGACGTAGTCTGGATGTCCTACTAGCGCTATTTGTAAGAAACCAGGCGGGGCTCTGGGCGAATTGAATAGCTGACTCGGAAAACTGGCTAACCTAAATTTGCAAAATCACTATCGCAAAATACGGATATTATCTGGAATAGTGGTTTTGAATTTCGATTGGGCTTCCCTCTGTATATGAATCCAAAAGTTCCTTAAAATTACCTTTATTTAAGGAGTCCTTGCTTTCATTATGCCCACGGAACGTCATTTCTTGTCTTCTTCCCTAATGGGATATTGCATGAAAAGCCAGTTAAACTTAACGTTTTCATTGTATTTTACAATATATAGACGTGAGCTGTTCGGAAGTGCGTCCGCAATTTTGTTAGTGGTTTTTTTTTTTTTTTTCCAGCTCCTTCAATTCAACACAATTATGTTCCTCATACCAACGAGTCTTAAATATCCTGGTGTGTTTTGAAGGTGCTCAGCTGCAAAATTTTTCTAAACATAGCACTGGTATTGACCTATCGACATTTACCACGACACGTTTGTCATCATTTCCCCATCAAGTAAGGGTGTTTGGAGATTGGAACACACTAAGTCATAGCCCACCTCGGTAGCGTGGTGGTAGCATGTCTGCCTCACGTTCAAGAGGTCACAAGTTCGAATCTCGGTCAGGGTGGGTTACCTGGATAAGGTTTTTTCCGCTGTTTTCCCTTATCATGAAAGACGAATGTCGGGTAGCTCTAAGCTCTATGGACCCCGGACTCATTTGAGCACCATTTCACCCATTTCATTCACTGTCCTATATGACAACGTTGGAGGACGTAAATTACAGAACACACACACACACACACACACACACACACACACACACACACACACACACACACACACACACACACACACACACACGCACGTACACACACACACACACAAATCATGTGTTAGATTCATTGTAATTCCCTTAAATATGAAAAATTAAACACTTCACATAGCACACAATAATTACTGAACACATAAAAATTACGTTTTTACACAGGATGCAAACGGTAAGTGGCAACCTATTTAGAACTGTAATCTTACGTCTAGCTTAGTACTAAGTGGCACCATAAGAAATGAAAGAACAAGGATACATCAATATAAAAGAATATGGCGAAGGTTAACTACACACGTATGTTTACTTTTTATCAACTTATAGACGTTTAGTATTTGAGGTATGTTATCACGCTGTTGCGGAACATTTTCACTATGTGTAACTGATATAGATTTGAATTTCCACCAAGTGAAATTAAGCTGTAATTAATCTGTAAATGTAGATAGCCAGGTAAGTGAGAGAATTTGTAATAATTATTTCGGACACAAGGACCAACAAAATAATATACAAAGATAAAGTGTTTAAATTTTTCAGATGTACCATACTGAACTTAAGCGAACGCCATTGTTTTATATTCACTTCAGCGTTCTTCCATTCTGAAACACAAATGCATGTGCATTCAATATTGCGTTTGTATGCAATCTAGGTTCTCATAGTATGTACATAATAAGACATGATGAAATTCTACACCAAATCTATAGAACATAACAACATATCTTAAACATTTTGTATATCATTGACATTCTACTTGGCCACTATAAGATAAGACAGGTAGCGCCATCTCTGTAGAGTAAAAAGCAGTTATTGCCAGCTTTCAAATCTCACGAGACAAATAGCGCTTCCTTGCGGAAGATCGGTATAGCTAAAATTGGGTCGTGTGCAATATATGTTGATAATAGTAACTTAAGGTGTAACAGTCACATTACAATCTCAATTCATTCTTTCAAAGCCGTTTGTCTCTCGTATTCCAATTATAACATGTACATTTACAGAGGTAATTTCGCAGCCCAAACCGTTGTAGATATAATTTGTACATAGTCTGATTGTTGAACCAGTAAAGATAACTTACGTAAGCAAAAACACGCTGATCCACATTCGATCCTGGGTTCTTACATTCTCACCCACAATTATTTATACCTTCGACATTATGCTTTGTAGCAAGTAGCTACTGTATGGCAATAGAAGATATGAAAAGCAGGAAATACCTCACAGAAAAACAAGGCAAACCTTCTCCAGATCCTTACTTTTTTATTATACATTTTTTAAACTTTTAGTATTTCAGCTAAGCTATCACGCTACTTCCGAAACACTATCACTGTGTGTGTTTTTGTAATTGACGTCCTCCAACGTTAAGTGATACCGAGTTCGAATCTCGGTCAGGGTGAGTTACCTGGATAAGGTTTTTTTTCGGGGTTTTCCCTTATCCTGAAAGACGAATGTCGGGTAACTGTAAGCTCCATGTACCCCGGACGCATTGAGCATCATTTCACCCATTTCATTCATCGTCCTATATGACTAAATGTTGGAGGACGTTAATTAAAAAAAACCTGATAATCAGTAGTACGTGACACGCGGGGCTCGCTTCAAGCGAGTTACCAGGAGGCCCGGGTTCGATTCCCGTGACCGACCTACCTGGCCCATGGGCTATTTCGGGGCTTTTCCCGGGTTGCTATGCGAATGCTGGGTAGGTTAATTTCCTGTCCCTCCATTTCATCTCCATTATCATTTCATATCATCTCTCATCTGGTGGTCTCTTTCAGGGTAGAAGTGTCGGCGGGTGTCTCGGTGCTGCATGGCAGGATGATATGCTCTGAGGAAAACTACTTCCCCCTCAAGCAGGTCGGTTGGCGGCCTCAGCTCCTTTGCTGGGACCATTTCGGGACCACCAGCCAGGGACTTTTGGGGCTCGGATCGCATGCCTGGGACCATTACGGCTCAGCTGCTGGGCTCGTTGCCGTCCCACTGTAAGGGAGCGTGTTCGTTGTCCTGGCGTGTCGGGGAGAAGTCTCTATCCAAGTAAACTGTAGGGACCCTGTCCTCTGTACTGTCGTGGCTCATTGGGTCGCCCGCCCTCTGTTTCCTTCGCCTCATCCTTCCTTCCCGGGGTGCCTCCACTTGGGGGCATAGGAACAATGGGCCCAGCGTTGGCAACACGAGTTGGTGCGGAATAAATGGCTTCTATGAATCGAATCAGTAGCCATGGTAGCCAGCAATGCATTCTGCCCCTCCAACCACTCCTCTCCCGCCGTATGTCTTACGGTCACCTCGACCTTCTAAGGATACCCAACTGTGAAAGTCCTAAAATCTACAATTTTGTTTGGATTGACTTGAAACTTGAATACAATTATTTTAGTATTAACAATAGTTCACAGACCAATTTTCAGAACTTTAACCAAAATAGTTCTTGTGATATTAATATATTTATAGTGTTTTATTATCATTTGATTAAACTGTTCCACATGATGCAATTTCAGTTTCAGAAAAATAATACTTCGCGGTTATACTCATTAATATGTTAGTACATTTATGAGATGAACTTTTAACCTGACCCTTGGTTTAGGAGAAAAAAATTATTGAATTCTCATTTTATTAAGTTTTAATATTTGCTTGTGAAATATGTGCTTTGTTATTTAATTGCACAAACATTGGTGACATACGAGGGCTGTTCAATAAAGAATGATCATAATTTTTTACGGCCATAATTTTCCACACTAAAATACAATCTTATTATATTCTGTTAGCTTAATGTGAGAACCAGGCAAGTTCAGACATGTTCAGTATTGCCTACGACTGCATTGGAGGTAACACGCGAGGAATTATTTGCGACTTTGAAATTCTGCATTCGTCTTAACAAATCTTCAGTTGAGGCCTATACAATGTTACATCAACACTGCTGCTGCCATTGTGAGAGAGGATCGACGAATTACCTTAAGATCACTTCCTGAAATACTCAACATTTCACTGGGTGCCACCCACACGTTGGTGACAGAAACATAACACTTGAGACGAGTTTGTGTACGATGTGTTCCAAAACTGTTGATTCCGGAACAAAAGGACATCCGCATGCAGTTAAAGTTGATGTTAGAGGAAGATCCGGAGCTTCTTTCAAACGTAATCACTGCTGATGAAACTTGGCTACATCATTTTGATCCTGAGGGCAAACGGCAAAACTCAGTGTGGAAATCTCCTTCATCACCAACCCCCCAAAAAGCAAATGTGGTTGCTTCTGCTGGGAAAGTTATTTTCATCTCATTCTTTGATATTCATGGAATGGTTTATCAGCATGTTGTACCTGAACGCACATTAGTAACTGGACAATACTACAGGGATGTCCTGAAAACATTGTAAATCCATATCAGGTGCAAAAGACCACATTTCCGTGAAGCAGGCTGGATGCTGCACCACAATAATGCGCGGCCGCATATTGCCAATGTTGTTGCTGAATATCTTGCAAAAATCATCGTGAAGTGCATCCCTCACCCTCCCTATAGTCCGGATTTAGCCTCCTGTGACATTTTTCTTTTCCCTAACTTGAAGAAACGCCTTCGTGGGAGGCATTACCCATCATCAGAAGCAGTGGTAAAGGCTGCGGAGGCGATTTTGAAGGATCTCTCACAAAATGGTTTCCAGCATGTCTTTGAAGACTGGCAGAAATACTGGGACAAGTGCATCACATTCAGGAGAGACTATTTTGAGAGGAACCATCAAAATTATGAGGATGAGTAAGGGTACGTTGTCAAAAAAAAAAAATGTGATCATTCTTTATTGGACACCCCTCGTAAAATAATCTTCTCATCAATTTCCTTTGGTACTGTTTTTATTGAAGCACAAAAATTTTCAAGCTTCTATTTTGAAAGCTGCATCGTGTAGAGTAACATATATTTTGAAAACAGCTGAAAGTTAAAAACAGGAGAAAAATCACCTTGATTAGTGATATAAATCACTGTGTGCATTTACGGTGACTCACTTATACAGTCATATGCCACAAGTTTAAAGGGTTGCATGGCACAAAAATAAAAGGATATTGAAGTACACGTATTATGCTATTTAATTAGACAAAAAATTGTCATTTTTTGCACTTTTTGACCAATTTTCACAGATGGATGTCCTTAATAACGAATCACTAGTCGGGAAGGAAGTTAGCTGCATTATTGACGCGCGGGCGCCGAAAGAGCGGCTCCATTACAAAATATAATTTGGAGAACCTTTATATTTGAAAATTAAATGTTAGAACTTAAAACATAACCATGTAAGTTATTCAAAAACAAGTAGGTGACTCGAAAATTCAAACGCATCAAAGAAGGACCGCCCCTTTAACAAACATATTGTAATTTGATGACGTTAGGTGGTATCTAGACTAGTTTTAATCAATATACACGTATGTTATAAATACTTACTACCTGCGTGTTAATGTCCATGTTTTCCTGCTCTAACTACGATCCTTATGACGTAGTGCTCACCCACAGAGCTAACTGAGACAAGATGACATTATAATACCAACACACATCAGGTCCACCTGGCATACGCAACAGATGATGATGATGATAATAATAATAATAAATAATAATAAATAATAATAATAATAATAATAATAATAATAATAATAATAATAATGATGATGATGATGATGATGATGATGATGATAATAATAATAATAATAATAATAATAATAATAATGATGATGATGATGATGATGATGATGATGACGATGACGATGACGATGATGATGATGATGATGATGATGATGATGATGATGATGATGATGATGATGATGATGATGATGATGATGATGATGATGATGATGATGATGATGATGATGATGATGATGATGATGATAATGATGATAATAATAATAATAATAATAATAATAATAATAATAATAATAATAATAATAATAATAATAATAATAATAATAATAATAATAATAATAATAATAATAATAATAATAATAATAATAATAATAATAATAATAATAATAATAATAATAATAATAATAATAATAATAATAATAATAATAATAATAATAATAATAATAATAATAATAATAATGATGATGATGATAATAATAATAATATATATTTGTTTGTACTTCCATATCTTACAATCTCAATTTACAGCTCTAATCTAGGTACAAATTTGTCAGCTTCTTATATTACGGGCTGATAGTGGTGTTGGCTCCCTGGCCGTTAACCTCTATCCTAGCCCTTATACGACCTTGACCTAATGTTCTGATAGTGTCTTCCATTTCTCTACCTCTGATTTCCTTGCCCTTCTCAACCATTCCTGTTTGACTTTGTCAGCAAATTTCCCCACCTCCCTTTTCTCTCTTTTCAACGTAAGCATTTTTATTGTTACTACGTAAGCCCCTTTATTATCCCCGTTCTTAATCCCAGTTTTCAATTTCTTTATTCTCCACTACATAATTACGCAACATATGTGCATCAGTGATGAGATCATCTCCAGAAGACCACGAAGTATCTCCAAGAACGCCGAGAGGTTCCAAGAGCAGGTACGTCTGAATCACGAGTTCATCAAACAAGACCAAGCTTCAATTTCCTTCATTGGATTGCATATTGCATTGTTTGCTAAATCATCTTTCGTGATGTTTCTTTACTCAAATACATCAGCAAGAAAAATGATAACCTCTTTTTTTTTTCTATCGTGTCAGACTTATTAATTGGACTTCTTGATACTTGTTATACTTAGGTCATTCAATAATTAGTGGCAACATTTGAATCAACAACAAATTAAGCATTTTTGGAACAGTCACATTATTGCATCGCTTAGAAGTAATCTCCTCGAACATGAAGTACTCGCCGCCACAAATCAGGGGTCGACGGGATGGCATCCATGTCCTAATATTCGAACAGACTGCTCTAATACTGCTATAATGGCCTGTCTCGTTCTAAAGCGAACTCCTCTAATGCCCGATTTCACCAATAGATGTTAAGACTTAACACGAGTTTAGCAATAGATAAAACAAAAATTGCACTCGTGTTAAATCTATTGTAAACTAACAAGCCAACTTTCTGTTGTTAAGTCCTTAACAATCGTAAGTAGTCAATATGGCGGGCATGAACGCAACTATTGTTGTCCATTTGCTATATTTAAGACCGTCTAAATGACATTCGTAATAGAGTACGGCCTATGAGGAGAAATTATTTTGAGGAACTATCAGAAGAAAATTTTCTACAGAGGTATAGACTGTCAAAACAAGTTGCTATGAAGGTTACTGCGGAAGTACAAGAGAGATTAGAAAATGCATTGAAAGGAGCCGATCTCGCCTTTGCTTCAAATATTAATAACTTTGAGATTTTATAATTCACTGAATTATGTGAATAATACACTGTCCACCTCCCGTCTTGAAAGGTTCAAATCACTTGTTCTTCTTCGCTCCTCGTTTTAAATTTACGTAATATTGAGTTAGAACATGCATCGAAAGGAATATGATGATGTCGCCTTTGCTTCAAGTATTAATAACTTTGGGATTTTATAATTCACTAAATTATGTGGATACTAGGTGAGCAACCAATCGGAGTACTGCGGTGTTGTATTGCATTCCCCCTAAGTGGTGTGTGACGAGCGCCAAACTAATCAGTCTCTAATAAATACTATTCGCGCTAAGACAAAAATTCAGATTTTGCAAAGACTGATCCACGAGGAAGGAGAGAGTAATGTATTTAACATAACCGTAAAAACCCCCATATTTTTAGCTCAAATAGTTTTCCTAATACAAATAAATAAAGTAGATATATTATAACAATGCATTGTGACGTAAGCACTGTAATGAATATCATTATGGGCTGGCATGTATGCGTGAACGTATGTTTGAAATTACTCAGAACTGAAACGTAAACATTTGACATGACGTGATAAAAGAAATATGTACTCTGAATAAGCCACGGTGTTTGTTAAATTCGATGAGAGGAAACGATACACTTCTTGCTGGTCTGGCAGAACGTGTCTGGTCACATTATATCTTTGTTTATGAATGGTTCGTAATCTCTATTTACTCTAGAGAGTTCAGTTACTCTTTCATGAAAAAGTGTATCAGCTGGATGAATGAGACACGATCCACCCTCCCCCTTACTACTGCCAGAACAACCCAATTGAGTTAATGTGGGCTCATTATGTTACAAACAGAAATAATATTTTTAAACTGACTGACGTTGAACGACTTATTCACGAAGAAATTGACAAGGAACATAACAAGACTGGGAAAACTGCGTGAGACATCAGTAAACTATAAGAACACACTTTTGGAAAGAAATAGCACGTAACGAGATTTTGGAACCTATCATCACAAATTTGCAGTACTCAGACGTTGAAGAAAATGACAATGACGAATTATCTCTGAACGTAACATTCACAGCTATACGGATGTACTGCTGGTATTTTTATTGGATTAGAAAAATAAGTAATTCATAAACTACAATTAACTTTAAACGAAATATTTAAAACATTTGCGTAATATACGAATATTCATGTTGCAATTATTATTTCAACAACTGCATTATTATAAAACTTTGGAAAATTCGGTTTGCCTCCCCTTACGTCTAGCGCCACGAACACTCGCAATTGTGGGAGAGAGAGGGAAATATAAAAAGAGTGCGGATAACGAGGAGGAAACGCTGAAGGCTCTAACGCATCTGATTCGCTACAGGTGAGAACTCTTCCCATTTGAAACACATAATACTAAAAAAGTCTTATTAAATAAAATTATTGTCTTCAAACTCACAGCTAACAAACGTTAGATGCTCTTATTTTTCATTGTTATCAGCTTACATGATTTACCAAACACAGGCAGTGTTGCCACTAATTTTTTAATGACCCTTGTAGTTACAGGTCTGAACACAATTGTTAGTTTTTCTGAGTTGTTTCTGAAAGTTGGGAAAATATGTTTAAAACCAACAGGGAAAAATAATGCGTCTTCTAATAATATAAAAACTTTTGTGGTGTTTCCAGAACAATAATTAAGAGCAATTTAGAGTTCTCTAATGTGAGGTGCAAGTTCCAATATTTAGAGCAATGATCGACGAGTAATACAGATAAGCAATGCATTTTATTAACTTCAATTAAGGTCAATATGTTCCGGAAACGCCAATATATGAAACAAATTGTGGTACTGCATTCCTAAACCATGGAGTCTATATTAGTACAATGTTTAACATTAGTGGCCTCGTTTTCATTTTTCTGGTTTAAAAGCTTATATTAAGAATGTGGTATGTTTTGTGCATTGAGGAAGATGTGTTTTATCTAAATAATACCCGGTTTAAATAACTATGATCCATAATCCAAACATTACGTAACAAGTTCACTTTATAAGGTCAGCACTGCATATTTATCAGTTCTCTTAAAGCCAATTAATTGCACTGACGCACTTGGCATATGAGGTGCAAATTCATTGATCCTAATTACATTCATAACTGACCGTGAACATCCTGCGGCATTTGCAATTCCTTTACGACCCTCACAAATAACTTCTGAGCTGCCCAATCGCCACAATAAAGTACGAGAGCTGTTCAATAAAGAATGATCATAATTTTTTACGGTCATAATTTTTTCGCACTAAAATTCAATCTCTTTATACTCTGTTAGCTTAATGTGAAACAAACACGCCGTAGTAGTTTTATTGTTGGTACTCCTTGTTCCCGCCTGTGAGAACCAGACAAGTTCACACATGTTCAGTATCACCTACCACTGCAATGGAGGTAACACGTGAGGAACAATATGCGGCTTTGAAATTCTGCTTTCGTCTCAACAAATCCTCAGTTAAGGTCTATACAATGTTACAGGAGGCCTATGGAGAGTCTGACCGAACCGTGGCTCAGTGGTTAGACCGCTTGGCTCTCACCAAGGCAGCCCGGGTTCGATCCCAGGCGACCGCAAAGTGAGATTTGTGATGGACAATACGGCGCTGGGGTGGTTTTTCTCCGGGACCTCCGGTTTCCCCCGCCATCTCATTCCACCGGTTTTCCATCTTCATCTCATGTATCATCAGTGTCACCGCCTGCGGTGCCGTATGTAGTAAAAGCGCGCGTTAAACACTACACATTTTTATGGAGAGTCTGTTCTTCCCTACAGCACAGCTCGAAAGTGGTTTAAAATGTTTAAAGAGGGGAGACAATCAATTTCAAAGGAAGGTGGACGCTGTGCTCCAGTTAAAGCTGTTACGGAAGAAAACATCAACGCTGTTGCTGCAATTGTGAGAGGATCGACGAATTACCTTAAGATAACTTTCTGAAATACTGAACATTTCATTGGGTGCCACCCACACGTTGGTGACAGAAACTTACACATGAGACGTTTCTGTGCGCGATGTGTTCCAAGATTGTTGATTCCCGAACAAAAGAACATTCGCATACAGGTCTGCATGCAGTTAAAGTTGATGTTAGAGGAAGATCCGGAGTTTCTTTCAAACGTAATCACTAGCTGATGAAACTTGGCTACATCATTTTGATCCTGAGAACAAACAGCAAAGCTCAGTGTGAAAATCTCCTTCATCACCAACCCCCAAAAAAGCAAAGGTGGCTGCTTCTGCTGGGAAAGTTATGGTCATCTCATTCTTTGATATTCATGGAATGGTTTATCAGTATGTTGTGCCTGCACACACATCAGTAACTGGACAATACAACAGGGATGTCCTGAAAACATTACAAGTCCATATCAGCCGCAAAAGACCACATTTCCGTGAAGCAGGCTGGATGCTGCACCACGATATTGCGCGGCCGCATTTTGCCAATGTTGTTGCTGAATATCTTGCAGAAATCAACGTGAAGTGCATCCCTCACCCTCCCTATAGTCCGAATTTAGCCCAATGTGACTTTTGCTATTCCCTAAGTTGAAGAAACGCCTACGTAGGAGCCATTATCCATCATCAGAAGCAGTGGTGAAGGATGCGGAAGCGATTTTGAAGGATTTCTCAAAAAATGGTTTCCCGCGTCTTTGAGGACTGGCAGAAACGCTGGGACAAGTGCATCGTATTCAGGGGAGACTATTTTGAGAAGGACCATCAAAATGATGAGGATGAGCAAAGGTACGTTGTCAAAATAAATTGTGATCATTCTTTATTGAACAGCCCTCGTACTTTAACAGCACCACAACTATGCAGGTTCATTTTGTCAGTAATCTCATCAAATAATTCAAATGTGCTCGTCTCTAAAAACTTCTTTTATTCTCTCCTCCACTTTCTTGATGGCCTAAGATACATAAAACTCGCGTAGCCAATGCCTTAAAATGCATGTGACTTTCAAAGGAGACGCTACCAGGCGAGCAACCAATCAGAGTCCTGCAGTGTTGTTTTATTGAATTCCCCTTAAGTGGAGTGTGACCAGCGCCAAGGGAATACATCTCCAATTAATAATATTTGCACTCAGCCAAAAATTCGTATTTTGCATTAAGTGATCCACGAGGAAGGTAGTGAGTAGTTTTTACAACGTTAATGTCAGGTTCTACTCCCATTAGTCCTGGACCCGTAGGACCAAGGACCCGGGCCTCCTTCTACCAGGGAGTTACCGAGCTGTCCCAAAAGGGCGCCATCGCCTCCGTGGGGCTCTCCATAGGGCAAGACCTAGAGACTAACAAGCTCCCCCCCCCACCATCTGGTCCTGTGGACTCAAGACGGGATGGAAGTGGATACGCCACTTACGCGTGCCAACTCCAAAGTGGGAAGGTTACCGATATGACCTCGGTGGGGCCGCCTGGTGATCTAGCACACCTTCTACTAGCTCTGCAGGCTAGTACCCGGGAATATATGGCTTCCCTCAACCCCGTCCGGAGACGTACCTGATCTCCCATGGGTATCGGGAACCATTGCCCCCTCGAGTCCAACCCAATCCGAACAACTCCCTATCAGGGAGGGGCTCGAATGTTAGACCCGAGGTTCCTCTAGTAACGTCAGAGGTACCACGAGTGCTAGGGGTCCGCAGCGCCCGCACCACGGCAGCTGAAGGGGACGGATACCCTCCCCTACGGGGAGTGTTTACTACACAACCGTAAATAACCCATATTCTTATTTCAAATGGTTTTTATAATTCATATAAATAAAATACCAATATATTATAACGACGCATCGCAAAGAAAACACTGCAAATACAATAATTATTGGTTTGTAGGTATGTATGTATGTACGAGGGTCATCCAGAAAGTAATAGACGTTTTAGCCCATCGTGGTGACGAGTGGGGCTATAGTCACCATCTTGGTGTCAGAACATTCCTACATTCAGTACACATCCAGCTGTTGTACCGTGAGGACTGTTTGTTCCTTACTTTGCTCTCTGTGAGTCGTCAAAATGTGTCCTGCAATAGAAAACCGTGCCACTTGTGAAGTGCGGTTTTTTGATTCGGCTTTTGTTGGCTCAGAACAACAGGTCAATTGAAATGTATCGCCAGCTTTGTGATGTTTACCTGGTAATGCAAATCAATGACAAAAATTCGTGAAAACCGTCATTTCATGATTACAGAACTGTGGGAATATTTTCCCCAATTTTCACGGAGTTTGGTGCAGCCAATTGTGATGGAGAAGCTTGATTACCACAAACTTTGTGCTCGATGAGTTTCGAAAATCCTAACGGAAGACCATAAGAAACAGAGACTGGCCTTTCAGCACAAATTGTAATGCAGTTCTGGATCGTGTCGTGACCGAGGACGAGACTTGGGTGAAGCATGTCAACTGTAAAATAAAACAGCAGTCGATGTAATGGGGGCATACACATTCTCCCAATAACCACCAAAGTGTTTGCAAACGTTGTCAGCAAGAAAGTTCATGGCTACTGTGTTTTGGGGCTCCAAGGAAGTGCTTCTCGTTGATTTTCTGGAGCGTGGAACAACAATAAACTCAGAAAGGTATTGTGAAATACAAAGAAAGTTACGGTGCACCATATAAAATAAGCGTCGGGGAAAACTTAGCAACAAGGTTTTATTTTTTCACGACAACGCACGTCCACTCACGGCCAATCGTACCCGGGCACTCTTGGATGGTTTTGAATGGGAGGTGTTTGACCATCCACCATACAGCCCAGATTTGGTGCCGAGCTATTACCACCTCTTCCCAGCAATGAAAAAATGACTTGGTAAGCAACGCTTTGATACTGACGCCGAACTGTAAACCAGTGGTTGAAATCGCAGGCGGTAGATTTTTACAGAGAGGGTATTGAAAAGCTTGTGCCTTGGTATGATAAATGTCTCAATTTGAATGGCGATTATGTAGGAAAATTGGTTAAGGTGTACCTTTCAAATGTATATAATAAACATTGAGTTTTCCAATTTGTGAATTGTTTATTTCAAAACGTCTGTTACTTTCTGGACAGCCTTCGTACATATATTTGTAGTCACTCAGAACTGAACCGTAAATATTGACATTATATGCAATCACTACTTTCAACAAGCCAAGGTGTTTGTTAAATTCGAGACAGAGCAAACAGTTCACTTCCTGTTAGCATGTAAAATGCTGTATCTGCAGAACATGAGAGGTCACATGATATGTTTACGATTGCTTCGTTTATTTACTCTACGGGGTTTAAATCAGCTGTTTTTTTTTTTTCTAATTTAAAAATCAGAAAAAGTGGTATCTTACTCTTCAGGATTCAAATCATCTGTTTAAAAATAAACCAGAAAAATGGTATCAGCTAGATCAACTTGCAACTGAAATGGGACACGAGGTAATCTGCCTGGCCTATCCCCTTACCATTGCCAATACAATCCAATTTATTTAATGTGTGCTCATATAATAGGTGGGTGGGTTGAAAACAGAAATAACTGACTGAAGTTGAACGACTTATTCACGAAGAAATTGACAAGATAACACAAAAACGTTGACAAAACTGTGATGCATGCAGAAATGCAGGAACACATTTTTTGGAACGAAATAGCTCCTGACGAAATTTTGCAGTCTATCATCCTAAATTTGGAAGACTACAGTTAGAAACACGACCTGTCTCTAGACGTAAGTAAAATTGACAGCTATAGGATGAGCCATTGGCAGTTCGTTTGGGTTACAAAAGCAGATAATTCAAAAACTATAATTTTACCATTAAAACATGTACATAATACGTGGATATGCTTATTACAATTTTCATTTTAACAACTGCAGTGTTATAAAAGTTTGGAAATTTAAGTTAGGTTCCCCTGGTTCTAGCGCCAAGGCGACTTGTATGCTCTAGGATAGTGTGCGAGAGAGGGAAATATGAAAAGAGTGGGGGGCTGACAACGATGCGCACGCAAATGCATCTCATCTGCTGCAGACCAGAGCTCTTCCCGCTTGAAAAACGTCTTCTCGTAGTTGTGCCGTGTCATTGGAGCTAGTTGGTCGACTGAAGGCTGAACACTCTAAGCAGCAGCCAGTTGAAGGACAATACACACCACAAGATTTAATTATTCACGGTGTTCATTTGTATTCGTTGTTTACCGCCCTCCGATTGAGCAACAATGACGTCATAGTTGACTGGTGAGTCTATCTTGAAATCATAATGCCCTCTACGGAGAAGAAACTGTATTTTTTGCGGAACAGTAAACAAATTAAGGCACTCTGTGTGTGGTTGTACTGGTAACTAATACAACCAGCTTCCCCTGGATATGAACACAGACCACCGCGTCTTCATGGTTGAATGATACTTTCGTACCGGCATTAAAATTGGTGCGACATATAAATATAATTTAAACCGCTGCATAGAGGAGTTTATGCAACGCTATCCAGCATTCAGACAAGTCCCTCGGAGCGTAATGTTGTCAAAAGTGTCCAGGTACCGTCAAATTGACATACTTTTGTTTGCAACATAAACATCTGACGTTATATCAGTATACGATATAAATTTTTGGTCATTCTCACGCTTAATTAAAATGTCTATAATGTTGGTATCCTTATGTCTTTTAAAACCAATAGGTGCATCAAGCATTTCCAAGAAACAGGATCAGTCACTCGCAAAAAGAGAGACGCTGGACTCTATAAAGTGACTGGTCCCAATCTAGAAGCAATAAATAATGTTATGACAGAAAGGCCTCAAGTATACCTTCTCGCAATACAGACAGTGTTTAAGGGGAAGAGAGAAAGTAAATATAAGAAAATGGACACATAAGACTATGTACTCGAGGTATTTGCTTGTTTAGACTTGGATAAAAGCTTTGTACATATTCTAACACTAATTTATTTGCCATTCTTAGAACATGTTCTGCCAATTTTCTGCTTTGTAATAAAGTTACATTGTGAGGAAACTGTGGGTGATAGCAAAGAATTGAGATCAAATTATTTTATGTGACTGTTTTACAACATGCATATATATCTACTGTAACAGAAAAACAGATGTTCACTGTGAAATATATATTCTTCATGGTCTTCTTTTATGGCTGTATAATTAGCTTTGCAGTACATTGCATTGCAGTATATGCTTTTTTAAAAACAGTTATTGTATCTACGCACCTGGTGACATTACACACCTTTATAATACGCAGATAGACCCAACTCTCAAATAGTATATTTACCTGCCGGTAGAGGGAGGTCTCATAGCTGCTGTCAGCTCATCAAATACGATCGCAAGCCGCTATGGGAATCGATTATAAACTCGCTCCATCAGCAATGGATAAACGAATTACTGTGAATAAGTCAAGGTGTTAAATTCAAGAAAGAGTAAACGCTTCATTTCTTGTTAGCCTGTGGAATGTTGTATGCTTATGTTTATGAATGAATGCTGGATAAGAAGTGTTTATCTACTCTGGAGATTTCAGATCAATATCATTCAGTTGCTCTTTACACAACAGTAAAGTAAGAGTTAAATAGTGCAATGGCTTCTTGCGGTGAATTTAGCGGCGAGTCAAAAAGGTAGGTATTGCGAAGTCAGGCTAGAAGTATTATTTTTAAGGTGTCCACGTTCTTAAAAAAATTTTCGCTAACAGAAACTAAAAATGAGTTACTGCAAAGAGTACTTCCGTTTAAAAACACGGAAAAAGTGTATCAGCTGCATCAACTTGCAATTGAAACGGAACACGACGTAATACGTCTCCCACCTTAGCACTGCCAATATAATCCAATTGAGCTGGTGTGGGCTCAAATAAAAAGGGGCATTACAAACAGAAATAATACTTTTAAACTGACGGACGTTAAACGACTTGTTCACGAAGAAATTGACAAAGTAGCACAACAGGACTGGGAAAACTGCGTGAGACATGCAAAAAACCTTCAAGAAGCCGATGTTAAGAAAGAAATAGCACGTGACGAGATTCTGGAACCTATATTCATAAATTTGCAAGACTCAGACGATGAAGACAGTGACAACGACGAATTGTCTCTTAACGGAAGTGACATTGACAGCGATATGGATGAGACACTGGCAGTTCCATTGGATTAGAAAAACAGGTAATTCATGAACTATAATTATAGTCATAGCATTTTAAAGTATGCATAATTTGCGAAAATGCTTTTTCCAATTTTGATTTTGTTAACTGCATCATTGCAAAAGTTTGCAAAATTTAATTTGCTTACCCTTACGTCTGCGCCAAGTTGACCTGCATGTTGTGTGAGTGTGCGAGAGAGAGGGAAATATATCAGTGTCCTCCTGGAAATGGAAATAAGAACACATTGACGCCGGTGTGTCAGCCCCACCATACTTGCTCCGGACACTGCGAGAGGGCTGTACAAGCAATGATCCCACGCACGGCACAGCGGACACACCAGGAACCGCGGTGTTGGCCGTCGAATGGCGCTGGCTGCACAGCGTTTGGGCACCGCCGCCGTCAGTGTCAGCCAGTTTGGCGTGGCATACGGAGCTCCATCGCATTCTTTAACACTGGTAGTATGCCGCGACAGCGTGGATGTGAACCGTATGTGCAGTTGACGGACTTTGAGCGAGGGCGTATAGTGGGCATGCGGGAGGCCGGGTGGACGTACCACCGAATTGCTCAACACGTGGGGCGTGAGGTCTCCACAGTACATCGATGTTGTCGCCAGTGGTCGGCGGACGGTGCACGTGCCCGTCGACCTGGGACCGGACCGCAGCGACGCATGGATGCACGCCAAGACCGTCGGATCCTACGCAGTGCCGTAGGGGACCGCACCGCCACTTCCCAGCAAATAAGGGACACTGTTGCTCCTGGGGTATCGGCGAGGACCACTCGCAACCATCTCCATGAAGCTGGGCTACGGTCCCGCGCACCGTTAAGCCGTCTTCCGCTCACGCCCCAACATCGTGCAGTCCACCTCCAGTGGTGTCGCGACAGGCGTGAATAGAGGGACGAATGGAGACGTGTCGTCTTCAGCGATGAGAGTCGCTTCTGCCTTGGTGCCAATGATGGTCGTATGCGTGTTTGGCGCCGTGCAGGTGAGCGCCACAATCAGGACTGCATACGACCGAGGCACACAGGGCCAACACCCGGCATCATGGTGTGGGGAGCGATCTCCTACACTGACCGTACACCTCTGGTGATCGTCGAGGGGACACTGAGTAGTTCACGGTACATCCAAACCGTCATCGAACCCATCGTTCTACCATTCCTAGACCGGCAAGGGAACTTGCTGTTCCAACAGGACAATGCACGTCCGCATGTATCCCGTGCCACCCAACGTGCTCTAGAAGGTGTAAGTCAACTACCCTGGCCAGCAAGATCTCCGGACCTGTCCCCCATTGAGCATGTTTTTGACTGGATGAAACGTCGTCTCACGCGGTCTGCACGTCCAGCACGAACGCTGGTCCAACTGAGGCGCCAGCTGGAAATGGCATGGCAAGCCGTTCCACAGGACTACATCCAGCATTCACTACATTCTCCATGGGAGAATAGCAGCCTGCATTGCTGCAGAAGGTGGATATACACGGTACTAGTGCCGACATTGTGCATGCTCTGTTGCCTGTGTCTATGTTCCTATGGTTCTGTAAGTGTGATAATGTGATGTATCTTACCCCAGGAATGTGTCAATAAAGTTTCCCCTTCCTGGGACAATGAATTCACGGTGTTCTTATTTCAATTTCCAGGAGTGATAAAAGGACTGGGGTAACAAGCTGGCAACGCTGAGTGTGATACGGCATCTGATTAGCTGGACTCCAGAACTCTTCCCATTTGAAACACATAATAGTTCATGTTCGCCACTGAAACGTAGCATATCCTTTACTGCAATCTCTTTGCTATTACATACGTCCTTCACAATCCATTCAGCAAAAGTGTGCACATTGCCGAGTTATTGTCCACAGATGCAGTAGACAACATATATCTGTGACTTAAGCCATATTCATTGTTCTGGGTAAGCTCACCATACGTTTTTGTTAGTTTTAATGGAGCCCGTTTGTCTTTTGATAGTAATTTTGTTAAATGATTCTATTCTACCTGACCTTTGCAGCTTCCAGCCTGATGGCATTATTCCAGCCGGTATATGACAGACACCATTCTGTTATAGTCTCGCAAATGGAAGCAATGTTGAGCCCGAGTCCTTTATGCTGAAAGATGTGCAGAAAGTAGAGTACCATCTGTACCTACAATGTTCAACCATCGTTTCCAGAGACTAGCGGATTGTGGATTAGTAAGTCATACTACGGCAGAACGTGGTAGTACTCCTACCAATTGTACGCCTTATGTGGATTTGGAAGTATTGTAACGGGTGAAACAAAATCCTTGAACTTGTCTGCGTAGAATTTCAGTAGATGTCGGTGCTAGTCATCCTCTTGTCTGGACAATCTAGCATGAATAGTTGCTATACCCATATCAGGCGAAGCCTTTCGACCACAAGATAGCGGCCCAGATTGCATTTCTGCCATTGCCTGTTGTAAAGATGTACCGAAGACCCGGCTATGTGCTCTATCCGGAGGATAAGGAGAAAATTCCCTGCCATGCACCTCGAAACTCCCGCTAACATATAGAACGGTAAAGTATTGAACAAAAGGTGAAGGTGAAATGGAGGGACAGGACATTCGGGGATGCCATTATTTTTCCTAGCGTTCTTCTGACGGCCAGGAAACCCCCGAAAAAAACCATGGGTCAGAAAGATCGACCAAGGGAATACAATCCATTATCTCACGAATGCGGACCACAGAGGTTTCCTCTTGACCATCTCGCCCGATATTTGGAACTTAGATACCACCAAACATATTGAATGGTGCAAGGTGGATTCAGCTATTATCTGCCCTGCTAGAGAAAGTAGCATACCATCGTAGGCTGGAAGGATGGTTCATGCATGATGTAGATCGGTCCTTTTCCAATGAAATGTGAGAAAACACCCAGTGCGGACCTTTTAATGTGTGATGGATTGTTCGGGAAAAATAAGTTGTCCTGTGCATTCCCCTGACTTTGTTCCCTTGGACATTTGGTTCTGGTGACACTCGGGGAGTTGCTGTATGCAGTCTTCATTAACGAAGTAGAAACACTACAGGAGCTCGTCATAAATTCCAGTCAACTAATCTATGACTAACCAGGAGTCTTTCAGTGAAGGAGTGATTTCCTAAGACATAGAAGAATGCGTTCCTATGAATAAACACCTCATTGAGCACATCCTAATGATCAGTTCTTAAGTAATAGCAAAGAATTTTTATATTGGAAGATGCCCCTGTTTCACTAGTAGACACAGCTCTTAAGGCATCCGTTTTAAAGCATATGTTTATTGGATCTCTTTATCATTTTTTGTGCATACTACGAACCTCTGAAAACATTGACTACTTTTATCACTCCGTCTAACTTACTATTTCAGTATTACCTGACCATTGACCTATTTGAAAAGATCAAAATCTTTCAATGCATTCCAAAGTGCAACATGTTACGAGAAACTGTGTGACTCGTCGTATAAGACTGTAACGCGTTGACTTTTATGAACATAATGCTAAATAGGAAACTGTTTCTGTAGGTCTAGAATTAAGTAAGAGATTCATTACCAGAAACAGTATTAACCGTTCTTGATTATATAATGGATCTCAGTCTAGAATGATCCTGCTGTAAACATATGGCGGAGGACAAAAAGAGAGCTGTCCTGGGATGCTGGTCGGCGGAGGGAAGCTCATGGTGTTTCCCGGTATGTTTGGGTACGTGTGGAGCGGCACATGAAAAGTGGATGCAGTCATAATTTGCTGCATTTGTCAAGGTGACTGCATTAAAAAAAAGCGGAAACAAAGGAGTCTAAGAGATACGTGTGTGAATGCGTGTGTGTATCCAGCGAAGTGGCGCCCCCTGCATTAAAAAAAAAAGCGGAAACAAAGGAGTCTAAGAGATACGTGTGTGAGTGCGTGTGTGTGTATCCAGCGAAGTGGCGCCCCCACCCTTTTGCAGCAGAGTGGTGGCGTATCTATCTCTCATTCAAGAGGCCTCGCGTTCGAATCTCGTCAGAGTGTCATCTGGAAAAGGTTATCTTCCCCAGGCTTCCCCTTTTCCTGATAGATGAATGTTTGGAAACTCTAAGCTCTATGGACCCTACACTTATTTGAGCATATTTTCACCCATTACATTCATGCCCGATATTATGACGTATGGTTTTGCGTTAACGTGTGAGACTCGCATTTTGGAAGTCCCGTGTCTATTCCCGTTGACTGTCTCCTGGTTTTTCATTGTCTGTAGGTGAATATTGTTGTGGTTTCTCATCTACCACGATTTTGTTTCCATCATTTCACTTTCGTTTCGTGTCCTGCTGTTCTTTCAGATATGTATCTGGGTTTCGCGAAGTGTGGCATTACCGGAAAGATGACGCAGATACTTGCTCCAAAGAAAGAGTATTCCGAATTGACATTAGAGGGCTATTTGGTTTATGGTTAGTTTATCAATATGTCTGGGCAGCTCCAGTAGTGGCATTGGTTTTCGTGCCGGAACTCTGTCTCCCCTAGATTGCAGTACACGATACACTATTACATGCTTGTATATACTCTTATATTTACATGCATGTAGTATATACATATTCCCTGTAGAGGCAGATCCGTCCCCCTCAGCTGCTGTGGTGCGAGCGCTGCGGACCTCTAGCACTCGTGGTAACCTCTGACGTTACCAGAGGAACCTCGGGCCGAACATTCGAGCCCCTCCCTGTTGGGAGTTGTTCGGATTTGGTAGGTCTCGAGGGGACAGTGATTCTCGATACCCGTGGGAGATCCGGGACGTCTGTTATCGGACGGGGTTGAGGGAAGCCTTAAATTCCCTGGTGCTAGCCTGCAGAGCTAGTTGTCGGTGTGCTAGATCACCGGGCGACCCGACCGAACTTAATCGGTAGTCTTCCCTGCGGGGTTGACGCGCGTAAGTGGCGTATTCACTTCCACCCCGTCTTGAGATGGGGGAGGGCTTGCTAGCTTCTAGGTCTTGCGCGACGCCTCTTTGGGGACAGCTTGGTAGTTCCCGGGTAAGAAAAGAAGGGTGGTTTACTCTCACCCTGAATGAACGAACGAATGAAAGTACATACATATTATTTCGGATGTGTATTTATATAGTAAAAGCGACATCGTACCAGGATGTGGACATAGCCTGACAGATCCTACAGTTCGCCACAGCAAAGAAAGTCGCAGGGGCATGAGGCGCTAGGGATGTTAGGTACTGTTCCGATACCCTGCCTGGTAGTTATGACACTTGGGTCAGTTCAGTTACGACCCATTCAGAAATATTCTGACGTCTTATACCTTTTTAAATGCCTAAACCTTCTCGGTTTTACTGTACTGAGTGAATAGGTCACATGTTTTTTAACGGTTCTACTCCTTGTGTAGCATGCGTTCTCTCTCACACACATTCACGGTCCTTGTCGCACTGTGTAAGGGTAGCACATTCCTGTCAGGGACTTTCTTTGTGTTGAACAGTGTGTATAAACAAAACACCTCATGGTCATCGTGGATTAAGCAGTTACCCCAGCATTTCTAATATCATCCCGACCGAGGGATCTGCAATGTTCACTCAATGAGACCTGTTAAATTAGATTGGGAAGTGGTTTAAACCAATTCATTTGCCGCAATGCAGGTTTATTATTTGATATACATGCACTTAAATTCAGTCCAGCCTCCATTTGGAATATAACCTAAACATCAATAGCTCAGCCATATTCACATTAATAAAGTCATTAGCTACACAGAATAAGAAAGTTATTTACTTTACAAAAACAGCTTTCATTCATTACGTGCATGCAACGCTTGACAAAAAGAATTACATGTTATGTAACCATAGCATTGGGTATATAACACTTTCATTTCAAAAAGATCTTTAGTTATTTTGTTTTGTTAATTACGTTGTTTACATGTTGGTAACTACCACGATTACAGCTATATGACATAATTTCACACCCTTTCTGGATTCTCCATTTTATAACAAATGATATGCTCTAAGGTTGAATTTAAAGGGGTTCACTGATGCTGTCGCATTGTCTCTCATGTACTGTATGCCCACGACAAGAAGGCTAGAGGGGTATGAAGGGCAGAGGAGCTTGAACTGTTTCTCTGCTCCGGTAACGGATCTGTTTACTAGGAAATGAGTGAATGAGAATGCATATGAGTCACCCATGCTGCCAGATCTAATGTTTGTTGCAGCGATAGGTATTATGTTGTAACCGCAGTATCAGGCAGAGTTTAGGAGGCGGCGAATTAATCGAAGAAGAAGATAAGTTAATAAAAATGTTTCGCTAAACTAATATAAAAATCTTGTAATAATATGAAATTAGAATGGATAGAGTAATGATTAAAATAGCGGTTGACTTAAAGAATAAGAAGGGGAAAATATAATTTAATATAACATATATACTAGCACTCAGGCAAGGAAGAGAAAATATTCTTGTAAAAATCTGTACATGTCGGAGAGACAGGAAGTAAGGACCGTTACCTTCTTTGTGCTAGGAAAAGTTCATTGTCTGAGAACTATAGAATACTTCCAGTCTGGAATGTGTTGGGAAAAAAAGGGTTTCAAAATGCAGTTAAGCATGAACGCTAATGGGATTTACTTCGCCGATTTGATAACGATGTATACCGTTACAAACAACTTAGGGTGAGCTGAACGTCAATGAGCTAAATGAGTTTTGCAAACCAATGCGAAAATTCGAAATAAATGAGAAACCAATAATAATGTAAGATTTGAGAAGGGTGAGCTAGTTTGGTCATGTGATACAGTTAGAGAAGGGATCAGAATAAGGTTCGAACTGAATCGTGAAGTAAGAAAATCTTACTTAAAAGGTGACACTACGACAGGAAGGACGTGTTCATGCGCATTAAGAGGAGAAGCGAAGATTTATAAGTCTGAAATGTAGGGAAGTTAAGAATAGCGCAACCAGCGTAAGTGGAAGCAGCATTAGAAGTTTATTAGAGCAAAGTAGTCGCCGTATAAAGAAGAAATAGAAACCGCGCGGAAGTAAATTTAAACAAGTAATCCAGAGTTTCGAGTAAAATTGAATTTATGTTAGGAATTTTACTAACAGGTGGTCACCGATCCAAGTCGATAAGCAAACTTAGCAGGAATTAAACCAAATAATTCTGCAACAAAGTGTTATTAATACGACTGAGTAGCCAAAATCCATTTCCTACAACCATTCACCTGAGGATAAGAGAACTCATAGCTCCAATTAGACCCAATCAATTTAACACTGGTATGCGGGTTATGCCGCAATGTATAAGTGAACTATGTGACAACACTTGTGTATTTTAAACGAACCTTCCATCCTTGTCATACTCGAAAGGCGAGCATACACCCCGAGGATACAGCAAAAGTGATTACGTTGCACATTCCTCTAGTTTGCCTTCTTGTCTTGGGCAATCAGTACCCCTAAAGCTATGCCCAGTAATTCTATGTTTAAGAAAATAGAATAATTACTTGCTGGTAAGCCCTATTTTGAAATAATTTCACATTTTTGTTTCAGGATGGACAACATAATGTCAATACCTGAGTGCTTCAGGGGTCAGAGTGTACTAATCACAGGTGGAACAGGTTTCATGGGCAAAGTTCTCATTGAAAAACTTCTCCGCTCATGTCCAGATATTGATAGGGTTTTTGTCCTGATAAGAAGTAAGAAGGGTAGGGATCCGGCTAAGAGGATTGCAGCAGTGACGAATCTTCCGGTAAGTTTTCTTTTATTATACCACATAAATGTAAGATAAGTAATTAATAGAGCCCAGATTTGTAAGCACAATCAAATGGTGAAATAAGCAACCATATAGGCACGAAAATTGAAGCAAATAAGCACCAAAAATAAGCAAATAAAAATTTAATCATAAGCATATTTTTCGTAGAATTCTTACCTTACGTAAGCTTGTTGCAGTACACGAGGAAGGTTATGTTGAGATTTTCTTGTGTAAACCTCCTGCATTTGCTAGTGAAGAACATTTTATACAGTGAAAGGGATATCTCAACGTCGCATGACGTTACTGGAACATGTGAAAAGCGCAACAATTCTTTAGTGAACTCCTTTTTGGTATACGTTTCTGTAAGAAAGCTTTTTAGAAATTTTACACAGTGTTTCGTAACCAGAGTTTCTCAAAGACAGTTTTAGCAATACCGCGAGTCTCTGAAAACAAGTAGAAATCCAAGCTCTAGTAATTAACCTTTAATGTAAATCACAGAGTGATAGATGTATGCCGATATTATAAAGTTTTCTATTTAGCATTGTGAGAAATTAGAAGGGCTTGACCAACTTCTCGGATCGTAGTCGAATAATCTATTCTAAGATAAACATCTTCCATAGATTGTAACAGTTGTTTCGATTTATATTTAAAAGGGGTTTGAAAAATTTGTAAATTTATAAAAGAAAAACAAACAAAATTGTGTAAAAATATATGTAATTTTGTGACTGGCCATAGTAATAATTATTGTATTACTGTGACTTTGTGGGTTCGTGAAATTAAAAGTCCAATTGCACAAACTCAAAATGTTCTTTATTTCCACCGAATTACAGTTGGAACCCTTGCCAATTACATAGAATTACGTAGCGCACACAATTACAATCCACCAGTTCGTCTGTCACAGGTCCACTCCACACTCACAATTACGTACAACTCCTCTGATACACGTACGCAGTCTTCCAGTCCGTTCGCTAGCACTGCACTCTTCACGGCTGCTCACCAAGAACTGCCTGAGTCGTCTAACGCGCTCTTTATATAGGAAGATCGCTGTTTCTGGAAGCTTCGCAGTTCGGAACATCATCCTGATTGTTCCAAACGTCAGGAGGAGGGGAAAGAGACGGTACAGTGCCTAGTGACAAATTCCTAACCATCCCCTATGTTAGCGCTACAAGATAAATGGGTGGGCGTAGTCTGAATGCCTCCAGTCCCCTACCCAACTCCAGTTGGTCGTGCCTTCCGATAATTGGGTGACATTACAAAATGTAGTGACGTAGTAGTAAATCGGCCAATCATATAAAATTAATATATGGGTAGCGATAGTAACGAAGGATTAAATAATCTTGCTGTAGAAACCGAAAGAAAATTCAACTTTCTTCCTGGAACGCCGAAGAGAAAATCAATAATCTTCCTCGTGGAAAGAGGACGCGGAGAAGATAAAAGTTTTTGATAGCGATGAGTGGACCTGCAGGAGTGAGCAATGTTATGTAATTAACGGAAACTATGTATTAAGGAAGTACGGATTTAGCGATATGCTGGAGGTAACCTGCAATGATTGACTAGGAAAGAAAGTTCGAGTAAAATGTAATCCAGATTATACAATTAAATGATATATTACGAAATTGAACTTATCCACATTTTATTTCTTTAACTCGTAACCACCCTTGAAAAGAAAAGATCTTATGATTCTTATTTAAGCAGACACAATATTCAAGAACCAATTCAATCTACAACGAAGAAATAATGTTACATATGGCTTCCCCACCTGGGGCTTCGAAATAGTCAACGTGCATCCCATCTTCACCGCAGAAATCCTGCTACATATGGCGCCCAACGTGGGGCTCATAGTATATTCAATCATTGCATGTGTAGCTGAATAGAAATCCTGCTACATATGGCGCCCAACATGGGGCTTATAGTATATTCAATCATCGCATATGTAGCTGAATAGAAATCCTGCTATATATGGCGCCCAACGTGGGGCTCATAGTATATTCAATCATCGCATGTGTAGCTGAATAGAAATCCTGCTATATATGACGCCCAACGTGGGGCTCATAGTATATTCAATCATTGCATGTGTAGCTGAATAGAAATCCTGCTACATATGGCGCCCAACGTGGGGCTCATAGTATATTCAATCATCGCATGTGTAACTGAATAGAAATCCTGCTATATATGGCGCCCAACGTGGGGCTCATAGTATATTCAATCATTGCATGTGTAGCTGAATAGAAATCCTGCTATATATGGCGCCCAACGTGGGGCTCATAGTATATTCAATCATTGCATGTGTAGCTGAATAGAAATCCTGCTATATATGGCGCCCAACGTGGGGCTCATAGTATATTCAATCATTGCATGTGTAGCTGAATAGAAATCCTGCTATATATGGCGTCCGTCGCGGGACTCGAGTTAGAGTGAACATGTCGTGGAAAGAATAAGGTGGAGTGAAATTAGCAACAACACATCATGGGAATTTGAATTTGGTGGAAATTACGATACCAGGACCACAGGATTGTGATAACAAATATCAAGAAAGAAGAGAGAAGATGAGTGAGTAAAAAAGTAACCAATCACAAAAATATTTAGAAGTGTGAGCAGAATTTACGAACTTTTTAAAGGATAGTAATCATGATAAAAAAGCACTATTTGCTGTGCAGAAGCAATTAAATCATTTATGTTTTTGAGAATATAAAAAGGTAGTTAGCAAGATGGAAATTAATAAAAAATCAGAGAGTAAATGTTTAGATAAGAGAGAAGAAGTGGTAAAGCAAAGTAGAGAAGTAGGAATAGATAAGGGGATAATTGATAAAGGTAATTAGAACACAAGAGAATTAGAAAAGGAAGGTGGAAAAGTAGAAGTGGATAGTATTAGCGAGACTTTTGCTGGATATAAACAGAGAAATGAAGAGATTATTGATGAGTTTGTAAAGAAAATGAACGAGGGTTTTTAGAAAATCATACAGGGATGAAAGAGTTGTTTGCTAATGCAGAGGTTAAGTCAGTACAAGATGTTATTCAAGTAGGTAAAGATGTGTCACAAGTTGTAAAGAAAGATGCAAATACGAGGGCTGTTCAATAAATAATTATCATAATTTTTTACGGTCATAATTTTTCGCACTTAAATTCAATCTTAGTATATTCTGTTAGCTTAATGTGTAACAAACACGACGTAGTAGTTTCATTGTTGGTACTCCTGGTTCACACCTGTAAGAACCAGGCAAGTTGGCTACGTCATTTTGATCCTGAGAGCAAATAGCAACGCTCAGTGTCGAAATCTCCTTCATCACCAACCCCCAAATAAGCAAAAGTGTTTGCTTCTGCTGGGAAAGTTATGGTCATCTCATTCATTTATATTCATGGAATGGTTCATCAGCATGTTGTACCTGCACACACATCAGTAACTGGACAATACTACAGGAATGTCCTGAAACATTGCAAGTCCATATCAGGCGCAAAGGACCACATTTCCGTGAAGCAGGCTGCACCACGATAATGCGCGGCGTCATATTGCCAATGTTGTTGAATATCTTGCAAAAATCAACGTGAAGTGCATCCCTTACTCTCCCTATAGTCCGTATTTAGCCCCATATGACTTATCTCTATTCCCTAACTTGAAGAAACGCCTTCGTGGGAGGTATTATCCATCATCAAAAGCAGTGGTGAAGGCTGTGGAGGCGATTTTGAAGGATCTCTCAAAAATTGTTTCCAGCATGTTTTTGAAGACTGGCAGAAACGCTGGGACAAGTGCATCGCTTTCAGGGGAGACTATTTTGAGAAGGACCATCAAAATTATGAGGATGAGTAAAGGTACGTTGTCAAAAAAATTGTGATCATTCTTTATTGAACAGCCCTCGTAGTATGATACGAGAGTTAGAATCAAGTAATAAAGTATGTACGGGAGATAAATATTAGTACAAAGTGTAGGTCAGAATAAAGGTGAATATGATAATAAGGTAAATAAAGAATCACAGAGCTATCAGGAATATAATGTAGGAGAAGTAACTGGTGAGATATATCACAGATAAATAATGTAACGGAAACTCTAAATGTAATTAAACACAAAAACCGAAACCGCCCGAGCCATCCCGCTAGGTATATGGATAGTTGGAGTCATTTTAAAAATCAAAATTTTCGAAAAATGTTTCTGTAAAAGGCAGTCCGGGATGGAAGGATTTTGTTTAAAATCTTTATGTTGCATCTTTGGAAGATATTGAACTGATATACCATGTTTGGTATTTCACAGAGTTTTCATTTTTGAGTTATACTGTTCACACACACACACACACACACACACACACACACACACACACACACACACACACACACACACACACACACACACACATACAAGGACCATTTTCTCAAAATGTGCTTTTTGGATTCAAAGGACCCCGAACCTGTATTTCTACTGACATTTCGATATGGAATTTTTGGGTAAAATGCAGTAGCTACCTTCTCTGCCTACTGTATACGTACGTGTTAGAGAAAATACGAAAAGGCAAATTCACAATGCAGGTTTTTTAAAATCAATTTTGGTTTGCCTATGTAATAGCGAAACTGTTGTTATGCGATTTTGTTTTTCATATTCTTTCGAATCCCTTCTATAGAAATAATAGCTAATTCAAACAAGATGTCAACACAATGTTTTGTTGGAAGCATATCAATTTCATGTAGAAAACATTGAAATTTCTAATCCTGTTTCTCTGATTTGTTTCAGCTCTTCGATAAACTAAGAGAGGAGAATCCGTCAGCGTTAGAAAAGATTACTCCCATTACTGCGAACATAATGGAGCCCGATTTAGGGATGTCACCTAGCGACCGAACACTTTTGCAAGAAACTGTGACTACCGTCTTTCATGCAGCTGCCAGCGTGCGATTTGATGATCCCCTTTCTTATGCAGTTCTCATGAATGTGAGAGGAACAAGAGAAGTAGTACAACTAGCTTGTGGCATGCATAAGCTCAAGGTAAGTCGGATATACAACTGACACATTTCTTTCATTAACTGTTTCAAAACGAAATGTGCTAGCGACAACTTATTATACCTGAAGTGTAGAGGAATTTTGGGAGATTATTTACCCTTATAGAAAATGTTGAAAGTATCTTCCATCCTGCATAAGACACAAGTTAACACGTCGTTCCATGTTCTGGCCACTCGTTGGAGGACTGTTGTCATCAGCTTGTGGGATGATGTGCTTCAGATCGTCCAATGTCTGGGGACGTGTGGCGTAAACACTGTCTTATAAGTAACCCCATAGAAAGAAGTCCAGTGATGTCAAATCCGGAGATGTCGGTGACCCCAGGTTCCTGGAAATTATCCGGTCGTCAAAGGAACTTGCAATTAGTTCCAGGGATTCATTTGATGTATGGCATATAGCGCCATCTTGCTGAAAATGCCATTCTCTCAGCTCTACATCCTCCAGTTGCTCAACAAACCCCATGAAAATCAGTCGGTACTCTGCAGTGTTCACAGACAGGTTAAAAAAATTTGGCCCCACTACTCTCTGTGCGGATATTTCGATTTTAACTGGGTGCATAGGTGCTTCATGGATGACATGTACACTATCGATGACCCAATGGCGTAAGTTCTGTGAGTTCATATAACCGGATAAATGGAACCATGCTTCATCTGTGAACCGTGTGAAGGACAATATGGCAGGATTTTGCACAATGAACCTCTGAAACCAACGACAAGAATTCAATCGTTTATCCTTATCTGGTTCCTGTAGCTCATAAACAACGGTGACCCTATATGGCTTTAGGCCTGCACTCTTCGCAGCTCTGTGACACATTCAGTAGATGTGCCCTGTCTCCTGCGACAAACGTCTTAATGATTTTTTGTGTGACTGCTCCAGTCGTGCTCTTACGTCAACAACAACCGTAACCCTATATGGCTTTAGACCTGCATTCTTCGCAGCTCTGTGACACATTCAGTAGATGTACCCTGTCTCCTGCGGCAAACGTCTTAATGATTTTTTGTGTGACTGTTCCAGTCGTGCTCTTACGTCAACAACAACCGTAACCCTATATGGCTTTAGGCCTGCCCTCTTCGCAGCTCTCTGACACATTCAGTAGATGTGCCCTGTCTCCTGCGACAAACGTCTTAATGATTTTTTGTGTGACTGCTCCAGTCGTGCTCTTACGTCAACAACAACCGTAACCCTATATGGCTTTAGGCCTGCCCTCTTCGCAGCTCTCTGACACATTCAGTAGATGTGCCCTGTCTCCTGCTACAAACGTCTTAATGATTTTTTGTGTGACTGCTCCAGTCGTGCTCTTACGTCAACAACAACCGTAACCCTATATGGCTTTAGGCCTGCCCTCTTCGCAGCTCTCTGACACATTCAGTAGATGTGCCCTGTCTCCTGCGACAAACGTCTTAATGATTTTTTGTGTGACTGCTCCAGTCGTGCTCTTACGTCAACAACAACCGTAACCCTATATGGCTTTAGGCCTGCCCTCTTCGCAGCTCTCTGACACATTCACTAGATGTACCCTGTCCCCTGCGACAAACGTCTTAATGATTTTTTGTGTGACTGCTCCAGTCGTGCTCTTACGTCAACAACAACCGTAACCCTATATGGCTTTAGGCCTGCCCTCTTTGCAGCTCTGTGACACATTCACTAGATGTACCCTGTCCCCTGCGACAAACGTCTTAATGATTTTTTGTGTGACTGCTCCAGTCGTGCTCTTACGTCAACAACAACCGTAACCCTATATGGCTTTAGGCCTGCCCTCTTTGCAGCTCTGTGACACATTCACTAGATGTACCCTGTCCCCTGCGACAAACGTCTTAATGATTTTTTGTGTGACTGCTCCAGTCGTGCTCTTACGTCAACAACAACCGTAACCCTATATGGCTTTAGGCCTGCCCTCTTTGCAGCTCTCTGACACATTCACTAGATGTACCCTGTCCCCTGCGACAAACGTCTTAATGATTTTTTGTGTGACTGCTCCAGTCGTGCTCTTACGTCAACAACAACCGTAACCCTATATGGCTTTAGGCCTGCCCTCTTTGCAGCTCTCTGACACATTCACTAGATGTACCCTGTCCCCTGCGACAAACGTCTTAATGATTTTTTGTGTGACTGCTCCAGTCGTGCTCTTACGTCAACAACAACCGTAACCCTATATGGCTTTAGGCCTGCCCTCTTCGCAGCTCTCTGACACATTCAGTAGATGTACCCTGTCCCCTGCGACAAACGTCTTAATGATTTTTTGTGTGACTGCTCCAGTCGTGCTCTTACGTCAACAACAACCGTAACCCTATATGGCTTTAGGCCTGCCCTCTTCGCAGCTCTCTGACACATTCAGTAGATGTGCCCTGTCTCCTGCGACAAACGTCTTAATGATTTTTTGTGTGACTGCTCCAGTCGTGCTCTTACGTCAACAACAACCGTAACCCTATATGGCTTTAGGCCTGCCCTCTTTGCAGCTCTGTGACACATTCACTAGATGTACCCTGTCCCCTGCGACAAACGTCTTAATGATTTTTTGTGTGACTGCTCCAGTCGTGCTCTTACGTCAACAACAACCGTAACCCTATATGGCTTTAGGCCTGCCCTCTTTGCAGCTCTCTGACACATTCACTAGATGTACCCTGTCCCCTGCGACAAACGTCTTAATGATTTTTTGTGTGACTGCTCCAGTCGTGCTCTTACGTCAACAACAACCGTAACCCTATATGGCTTTAGGCCTGCCCTCTTTGCAGCTCTCTGACACATTCACTAGATGTACCCTGTCCCCTGCGACAAACGTCTTAATGATTTTTTGTGTGACTGCTCCAGTCGTGCTCTTACGTCAACAACAACCGTAACCCTATATGGCTTTAGGCCTGCCCTCTTCGCAGCTCTCTGACACATTCAGTAGATGTACCCTGTCCCCTGCGACAAACGTCTTAATGATTTTTTGTGTGACTGCTCCAGTCGTGCTCTTACGTCAACAACAACCGTAACCCTATATGGCTTTAGGCCTGCCCTCTTCGCAGCTCTCTGACACATTCAGTAGATGTGCCCTGTCTCCTGCGACAAACGTCTTAATGATTTTTTGTGTGACTGCTCCAGTCGTGCTCTTACGTCAACAACAACCGTAACCCTATATGGCTTTAGGCCTGCCCTCTTTGCAGCTCTCTGACACATTCACTAGATGTACCCTGTCTCCTGCGGCAAACGTCTTAATGATTTTTTGTGTGACTGCTCCAGTCGTGCTCTTACGTCAACAGCTATGGGAAGCCTGATGAACGATGCTTGCCTTTTTCACTTACCAGAGATCCAGTTGTTTTCAATTTTTTTACCAGTTCCAGTATCGTGTTTCTTTTGGGAGGATTGCGAACACCAAATTCTCTCTGGTATGCCCTTTGAGTACTTGCAATTGAATTCGTAATCCAGTATTGCTTCACAAGTTGTTGGTTTAATTTGTACTGCATTTTCACATTGATTAGAATAAAATGTCGAAAACAACTGCCAACAATGTCTATTAGGAGTAAAACATACACATCTAGTGACAAGGAATCGAATCTCCAGGACATTCTGCTTAATCTGGTGCTAAAATTGGGTCATTTAATAAATTTCCAACAGAATAATTAAAGAAATAAATGTGTCAGTTCTGTATAACTCTCTCTGTATAATTAATTCTCACTGTAATATAAGGGAGCAACTTGAAGAATCAAGAATTTTCTTTGAGACATCAACTAATCTTCTAGTGAAACCTAAGAACTGCACAAAATAAACTCTTAAGAGGATACCGAAAATTAGATTTTCTAAACAGTTCAGCTCGGCAGTTCATTTCATAATTGAGTTATAACAACAGCAGGTGGAATAAGAACTGCAACTTTCCTGGCCACGTATATTCCCAAAATGTTCTCGGGATGCAAGCCAGGTGTATAATTGTTGATATTACCATAGACGGTTTAATCGCAACAACCGTATATCTTTGTAACAATTGTTTTGGCTTAGGCCGCGAGAGTTGAAAATATTTAAATGTGTTTAATTAAATTAGATTAGATTTTATTGTGCACATTCCAAAATTTACAAATTTACAACTTTAGGCTACATTTATATGTCTTTACCTTGTTGCTACCTTGGCTTACATGACACCCTGGTCTTCTGCTCTGCCAGGTAGCTCTTAACCTCCATGCCTCCTTGTTGCATAATTAGTCCATTCTTTCCGCTCTTCTTCCTTTCTTATATTCTTTACATTTCTGGCCCATTTTGCTTTTAATTTCTGCAAGAACTCACCAATACTTCTTACCTTCTTTTCCTCCCTGCCCGTTAACATTTTTATAGCTACTATCCTCTTCTCTATTTTCTCCCATTTATTCTCCCAAACCGTTGTTCTCCACATTGCAACCTCCTCTCATTCTGTTACATAGTGTTCTATGCTTTCTTTTCCCCCCACAAAATTCATAAATTCCCTTTTCCCTACCTCTTATCCCTCTTAGGAATACTGTTCCTGTTCTCATCCAAGCTAACCCTTCTCTCTCTTGTCTATTGCAGTAGTCTACATATGCTTCTCGTCTCCAATTTCTTTTTATTTGGTTGTAAAATTGCAATGATTTCATATTTTCTAGACTTCCCCATATTTCTTGTCTTTCTATATCTTCTATTCTGCATTTTACTAATTTACCCACATCGCTTGTATTCCTTTCCTCTAATCTCCATATATCTCCCATTCCTATTTTTTTCCATAATTCCTCCTATCTCTGCCCACCATCTATTTGAGTTCGGTAATCTTTTTTGCTGTCTCATGCATAATTTCATAATTTCCCCTTTTCACCTGGCTGGCTGCCCCAGACGAAAGTGAGCGTATTCGTCGCCAGGAAAGCTTCAGCTCTTATTTCTTATCATTCATTAACTTACTAATTTGTGGCTCAATTAAAACCCCTCTTCCATATTACATTTAACAAGTAGTTCACATTAAAGCTAAGAACAAATAAGGTCATCGCACTAAATTTTATCACACTCCTTTTGAAACACAAAGCACATAAAAATTTTACAGTAAATTCAACTGTTATGTAACTTGCAGGACATAACCTTTAATCGTGACGTGATGGACACTTTCTGATTTCACAGTTTATGTCACATTACAATATAGAATTACGTTTTATATGTACTCTGTCTGTACCAAAACCAGTGTTGATTAATGAACCGTCACTAGTGGCGGCTCGTGTCGAAAAATAGCAGCGCGCTGCGGGAAAAGTTTCCAAAAACTGAAGTCTATGAGCCAATGTTTCTTCACGATATAAACAGAATTTCTACTTCCTTTCGCTTTTTTGCTCAATTTTTAGATTGGGTATTGGTCGCCATAACATTTTTATACTAACCCTTTCTTCCAATGCTCTCCTTGAAAAGGCAGTTTTCAGAAGTTCATGACCGTGTTCATTATTTATTGGTTCAAGTTTTCGTAATATTAAATTAATCATACAATGAACAAAGTGGATGTATAACACGTTTTACACTCACACACAAAATAAAGAAACTGATATCAGCCACTAAATAACGTTACACAAAGCAATACTTGGATACAATGCAGTAACCATTAGGTATTAGATCTGTTTACGTAAGGATGAAATTATTTTAGTTAATTGATGGAAATTAATCATTTCTTCACACTAGCCGTGTATAGGCTAAGATCTTTGATAGAATTTAATGTCAGGAAGGCACGTTGGCCGTGGTAGCTCAATGGGTTAGAGCGACTGGACGGAAACCAGGAGAACCGTGGTTCAAATCCCGGCCATGGCATTGAATTTTTCATGTTGACTCTATCAAGGATGAAATTAGTTTCCAGAAATAAAATATAAAGCAATGATAGATTGCTTCATAATTTTCAATGCATATTCAAGTTGTACAGCTGAGTTGTACAGTATGAGTGTTGGTGGTCCTGCTTCGTCGTGCAGCGAATGATCACCGCGCAACATCCAGATGTAGCACGCATTTGTACGAAAATCTAGACAACTTGCGACATCAGGAAGGCAAGAGAGGACGGTTGTACACATGCGCAATAACTGATTACAGAGCTTCATGGCTCTCAGAACGTTGACGTCACGGATGCATTCCATTAGTTACGCAGGTGTTATCCATGTATCAAGTGTTCATTATTGGTTGTACTCGATTTCTTATACTTACAGTAATGCATTGCTGTTTACGTGGTCTTTTAAAATTTCTACATTGTGATTTATAAAACAGAAAAGAGCGTGCTGCAGGACTGCACCACGTAAGGACGAGCGATCTCATGTAACAATCTTACGGAGAACCGGTAAACCATCCATTCTACTGTGGAGTGTGTCTCGGAAAGATCCGCTGCACATTATCATATTTAATCCCCCTGATTTCTTCTTGAACAATTCTAGATTTCCTTATAAATGCTATAAAAGCGAACTAAGGTAATCTAAAACGGCTTGATTTCCATATTTACACATCCTTACATCTACCTAAGTTTATGCAACTAAGAAACAAACAACCCCAATATTATCTTGTTAAAAGTATAATTTGATTCTATCAACGGTGTTTCTTTTAATCTGTTTTAGGCGAAAGAATGTAAATATAGAGTGAATATTTTATTTCAGGCCTTTGTGCACGTTTCGACTACATACTGCATCACAGACCGTAAAGATATCGAAGAAAAGATATATCCGGTCGAAATGGATTGGAGGAAAGTGATAGAAATAGCTGAGAACACAGATCAGCATATGATTAATATCCTTACTCCGAAGTAAGTATTATCATCATCATCATCATCATCATCATCATCATCATCATCATCATCATCATCATCATCATCATCATCATCATCATCATCATCATCATCATCATCATCATCATTATCATTATTATTATTATTATTATTATTATTATTATTATTATTATTATTATTATTATTATTATCATCATCATCATTATCATTAATATTATTACAAGGGGCGTCCAGAAAGTAAGTTCTGCTTCAATTTATCTCCGCTGCAGTGCTGCGATCGCAGTTCCGCACATGCGCGGTAGACACTCTGTATCAAGGAGAAGAAACGTGCGCCATTGTGAGATCGCTGTCAGCCACGTACACGTTGTTGTACTTATTTACAATGTCGGTGTTGATTGAAAATCCTGCCGCTTGCGAAATCAAATCTGTGATTCGTTTTCTGAATGCTAGGAAAGTGAGACCAATTGAAATTTATCGGCAAATTTGCGATGTCAAAAGATGTTGTGTTTCTTCACGACAACGTACGACCACACACTGCAAATGCGACGAAAAACATCCTACAGGGATCTGGCTGGGACGTGTTTGACCACCCCCCGTACAGTCCTGACCTCGCTCCTGGCGACTTTCATTTGTTTTTGCATCTCAAATCTTTCCTTGGCGGTCAATACTTCAACAATGACGAAGAGCTGAAAGAAAATGCTTCCAACTGGTTGAAGACACAGGCGACAAAACTTGTATGAAGAAGGTATCGCTATGACAAATACGTGCAAAATTTCGGCAGCTATGTGGAAAAGTAGTTTAAGAGTTGTAGACTTTTGTAAATATATAATTTTTCTGTATCTTCATACAATTTAATTTTATTACCAAACAGAACTTACTTTCTGGACGTGCCTCGTATTAAGGTTATTTTAAGTATTACAGCTTCACACTTAAGATATGCAATATTAATGAGTACAGTCCATTGTTAATTCCTTTCTATAGTTACTAACATCGATTATTTTATATGAACTACGAGTATGCTTTGAAATAAGACGGGCAGTAAAGAATATTAATGTATCAAAGCATACGTCTGATTTTTAAAAGAAGACACTGCATGACGGCAGTCAAGCAAGGAGGGCCAGAGGTCGTTGCTATGGAAACGTAAACAAACTTTGCCACATTGGTTACACCGGTTATCACCTCAGTCAGTTATGGCTAGTTGTGTTGAGCGTTCAGTTGTGTTTTGTATTATTAGCCTACTTAGTCAAAACATTATTAAAATACGTCGTTATGTAAGCAAAACTTAGTGGCAGTAGTATTAGAGGTAGACCGAGGATTCATGGTCCAAGACAAAGATTAGCTTACGGTAGGGGTATTATATTGCACAGCCAAACCAGAGAATTATACAGGGTCTTTCAAAACGACACCAATAGAATATATAGAAGTAGTTGCTCAGCTTCTATGTGACAAATATAGATAGTTTTTACCGTCAATAGAGCCGCATAAAAATGCTCCAGAATAAGTGTGTATTAGGCAGTGACAGGAACAACCACGTGTGACTCACGCTGTCGGAGTTCGCAGGTATAGGTCACACGCCGTGCCGCCTGTTATAGCTGTTTGTAAACATACTGGCATATTCCGCGGTATCTGGCTACTATTAACAATTTCTTTGGCTTATGAAGTTGCAATAAAAAAAGCTATCGCTTGATTATTGCTTATGGGTGATTAACCTGTTCCAAAATTCCGTTATAGCTATCCATGACGGCGAATAAGCTGGTGGACATATGTAACTTATACCTTTTAGAGGGAAGTTAATGTTAGTGAGGTTGAGGATGGAAGCATTAAATGATAAACAGAACAGAAAACAACTTTAAAAAATTGTAGATAAATTAACCAAAACTAAATGGCTATAGAATGAAACGAGCATTTGATTTCACGTGTTGGTAATACTAAATAAAGCATTTGTAACTGAAAAGGAAGCTGTTGATATTTACAGTAAGTGGTTGAAAGTATTGTACAATTAAGATCATAACAAAATTCTCTGAAGTTAAACAAATAAATATTATCATTCATGTAACTATTTTTACAATTCATATTTTTAATGCTCTGAAGTTAAACAAATAAATATTATCATTGTTGTAACTATTTTTATAATCCATATTTATAATGAAACTAAATTAATCGTGCGTTCGTTGAACTCCCTTCAGCTCTTCCATCCATCAAAACCATATCCGTCATTTCAGTGTTCGTATAGCGCTCCATATTGCTTGGATTTGCTATCTAAGTACGCGCAAAGTCCTCCCTGTTAGGACGGAATGTGTAGTTTTACACTGAAGAGCAACCTTGCAGCTGTTCGAGCTATTAGTCAATTTTTTTCACAAATAACTGCCCTTTGCCCCATTACCTGAAAGCGAGGCTAGGGTCTCTGATAAAGAGCAAGGAGTAATGCTTTTGTTTTCGTGGTCGATGCGTCCCAATAACAGCTTTTGAGGTTCGCACACCAGTGGTTCCTGCGCTGCCAAATCACAAAATCATGTAATATTTAATGCTGCATAAATTATACCTAACAGAACTTCGAAGTTGCGACACCGAAATTCGGACTAGTTAAGTTATGAACTACTAAACGGCTTTAATTGTTTGGTGTCGTTTTGAAACAACCTATATGTTCTCTTAGGGAATTCTTTGAACAGGAAGAGTTCGCTTCTTCACAAGAACCGCTTATTCCATTCAACCAAGTGAGAAAAAGGACTGCGTGTGCCCTTAGCAGTGAGGTGATTGTTTCTAAAATCTCTAAAGAGAAGCAGCTACAGCCAGGTCCATTACGAATTGTAACTGCTGGGGAATCAAAGACCAAGAGCAATTTTGTAGTTTTCAATTAGATGTCATAAGAAGACACGTCCATGACTATTACACCCTAAAGGAGCATCCTACAACACGTAAGCTTCTTTCTTCTGTTAAGGAAGGCTTAGCTCTTTGAACAAAATCCTCCATGAGCTGCGATTTGAGTTCAGAAAGTAAATAACAGGAAACTAATACTTTAAAAAATCATGTATTGTAGCGCCAGGTGTTTTGTTTATAAGAGAAATGTTGAATAAGAACTTGCATGAATAGTGTAGTTGGGTGAAACCTGGTTAAACGTGGCCCATACCGTGTCAAAGGGCGATATGGCGGCACACTTGAAAGTTCCGCAAAAGAGCCACAGGAAATGGTGGCCGCTTTATTATTATAATCTATCTCAAGCTAGTTTAATCCTGCTTTAAACATCTGGGCAGGAAGAGAGACAGAGACAGAGATATTGGTACAGAAAGCGGTTAAGCTCTTGATTGGTTTAGCGAAGTTAATGGCGTTTTCTTTTATTTGCACTCACTGATCACTGCTCTGTGTGAGCTAATTTCGTAGAGAGAAAAGTATGGAAATATCTCGATTCTAATAAACGTGACAGCCCCACATTTTATCTTACTGCTTCACATACCACAAAGATGTGTTCTGTATATATTATACGGATTAGTTAGACAGAACACAGTTAAAAATGTACACACTATTAAGTTATTATGTTAAATTAAGCTACATATTATTTAATAATTACTAAAGGACTTATATAATATTTTTGCATTTCTATAACAGACAGTTCTCTCGCAACGAGGTCTGTATCGAGTTGATTGCTGATTAAGATGTTATTATTTATAATGTGGAGTTGCTTCTGATATTTAACACTGTATTTCCTGTACATCTCGCGTACCTCACAAGCCCAAGAACACTTAGGTATATGCAATTTAAAATCAATAAGTTTTTCATCATGGAGCAGGCCGGTGCTTCAGCCGAAATGAAACACAATCGAAACAAACCTTTAAAAAGTGGCGAGAGGCGAATGATCGCGCATTGTTTCGCGGTGCTTAAAGAAAGAAATCAGGAATCGTCTATAAACACATCGGGAAAGAAACTGGTGATCTTGGTGTTTCCGCAAGTAGTGTACATAGTGTTAGAATGGAACAGCAAGCATCCGGAACTCTAATACACCGGGAATATCGCGTAAATGCAAAACAACGCGGGG